>OU343221.1:18665841-19150512 GCA_910596185.1 Chrysanthemum makinoi
TTAATCACATAACATATATATTAATTCTAGGTTTTGATAAGGTTAGCAAACAATTTTCAAACCCTAAAATTTTTTTAAGTGTAGGCTAAAAAAATTAACGGGGTACCAGCCAAAAAAAAAAAAAAAAAAAAATCGACCCAAAATAAAGAAAAAAAAACCAAACCCTAGATTAACCAATCAAACAACATACAATTATTCTTTTTTTACGCGTTTAGTAATTAATTACTCATTAAAACCAATGACTCGTGATGCCACTATTGGAATTATATAACATGACAATCAATAAATAATCACAAAACATCAAAGTATACATGCGGAAGCGTATATGATTTATTAACGAATAATTAATTAACATAAACAAGAATATGCGTACCTTACTTGATTCTAGCCGAACAAGAATCAAATCCACAAACTAGCAATTAGGAAGAACCCTAATTTGGTTTAATTAGGATAGTATGAATTACCCCTTACCGTTTTGTAATTGAATCCAAGAATACTAACAATATTGTGTTAGTACCACTTTCTTGTACACACGTACTATACCGAATTAAAGCAATGCTAGTTTTAATCAAACCACATAACTTGAGTTTGGAAAATTAAAGTGATCGACCACCTATAGGGGTTGTCGGCCGGTTTTAAGCTCAAAAACACACACAAACTTTTTAGGTTTAGCTTAATGAGTACAAGAGATGCAAAACACAAGACCCCTAGCCTTGTATATATACTAAACTAAACTTGGTGAACAAGTTTGAGTTTGAGTTGGGTTGGGTTGGGTTCCCTTGGCCGATCGGTATCACTATCCCACAAGGGGATTCCGGAACCTTCCCAATATTTGCAATCTAGTCCTTTCCAATTACATTTAACGACCGTTATTCCATTACAACTAATTACTTAACGTCCGTTAGTTATTTCATTTAATTAATAAATAAATACAACATTTATATTTAATTATTAACTTTAATTCTCATACGTAAAGTGTGCAATCTCGTGGTCTCGAGTTCGATCATAACTCACGTCTACTAATTTATATCCATAAAACCAACATAGCTAACATGATATGATCAAGTAGAGGCCAACATCTTCTTCCCATTTACTTTCTCTATTGCTTCTGAAACTCAAATACAAAAATTAAAATTTGATAAGACTATATCACTTTTAACTAACCGTCCCTTCCAAAATTTAATGAGTAACACTCAAACTTTTATCAATTTGAGCACCTGGCAATACATTATCATTATTGACCACCACTAAATAATTGCAATCGTTTTTGAAAATTAGGTGGAGACCAAAATATGGTTGAGTTAAAATGTTGGCGGTAAAATGAAATAGCTATATATCTTGTAACAATTTATTAAACATCATAAGAATGCATCATTCTATCAAGTACAATTACACTCTGTTCCAGAGTAAAAAACGGAAAGAAGAGAAATGAAGAGTGAAAAAAAGAGAGAAAAGAAGAGGAGAGGAAATAAATTTTATTTTTTATGTTGTGTTCCCAAGTTGGAAAGAAGAGAAGGGGGTTGTAAGCAAAAAAAGCTTTATAATCACTTTCTCTCCAAATCATCGCAATTTGGGAAGAAGATTAGGAGAGAAGTTTTGGCATAATTTCCTCCCCTCTTCTCTTCTCTTCTCTCTGAAAAAAACTCGGGAATGCAACTTTTTTTTTAATTTCCTCTCCACTTCTCTTCTTTTCTCTTCAAATTATCCCATAGTGTGAGAGTAGCTCTTTCCTATTTGGTTTTATAGCTTCAATTTCATTGAAAACCTTTTTGGAAATCAAGCATTCCATGTCAACACACTCAGAACTTGTTTTGACATGTACATAAAAATGAACCATTTTCGAACGGTTATAGAGAGCCTCAAAACATCTTTAAATGTAAACAATTTAAAAAACAAAACAAATATTTAATTGAACATGGCTATCAACATGAAACAAAAACATAATGTTCAATAATATAGTTCTTTCAAAAAATAAAATCAAGTGGATTTAGAAAGCTTACACCTTCGATTCAACTATGTATGGAGTTAAAACAAAAATTCAATTTGCTCGAATCATCATGTGCTTTGCATTTTTTACCTACAAAAAGTAATGACACGAACATAATCAATTGATGAAGAAATAACACAAAAGTTAGCAATTGCAAGGTACATTTACATATCTTTTAATCATTAATCGAGTATTGCGTTTTTCTTACTTGAAGATATGAAAGGTTAACATATGATGAAGAATGAAAGGATGTTGACCGTGGTTGTTATTGAGAAACCATACTCTCGCTACAATGCTGACCGTGATTAGTTTCCTGAAGAACCGAAGCTGCACATACTGGCGATTATCTGATGAATTTTGTGATAATCACAACCACCATCCAAGAAACGTGATTCGTGTCGGGCTGCAGTTACAATCGTAGATATCAAACAAACCGCCATCACAGTTGATTCAAGATTTATTATTATTTGGGTTTTAGTTTTAAACAATGTGGTATCACTACAACATCGACCAGTTTCCCCAGCGACACTTGGGGTCTTTCCCAAGCGACATGTCGCTGGGGATACGTTATGTCACTGGGGAATCGTCGCTGGGGAAACCTCGTCAGGGATTGTATCCCAACGATAATCCCCGGCGACGACGTGGGTCCCACTCATTTTTCAGTCAAAGAAGTAGTGTCACGGTGGCATATTATCCCCAACGACATGTCGCTGGGGAATCTTCGGGTTAAGCCAAAGTGATTAGCACGCCTAATTAAAGCTAACGTCAATTTCCAATTATCCCCAGCGACATGTGTTGGAAATGTATATATTTACAAATACGTAAATGTCCGGATTTGAACTCGTGACCACGGGATTGCACACATTAGCGAATGAGAATTAAAGTTAAAATAATTAATGTTAATGTTTACGATTAATTATTGCACATTAAGTCCGTTTAACGATCGTTAAGTATTTAACGGAAAAATGACTAACGACCGTTAAATGAAAAGAGAAGAACTAGTAGTGGAAAATCTTGAAAAGGAAAAAGTTATGGGTTTCTCTTGGGCTTGTAACATGGCCGGCCAAAGGGGGGTTTCTCAACCCAAGCCCTAACTTGTTCCCAAAGTTTTCCATACACTATATAAACAAGGCTAGGTTCTAGGGTTTTTTTAATAACTTTGTGCATTGAATTAACCCTAGATCTCTCCTCTCCTCTCTCTTGTCCCTATTCGGCCGAACACCCCTTGTAAGGGAGTTTGGTTTCGTTTTTCCTTAAAACGAGGACTTGTATTAGATCTAGCAATCGCTTGATTCGTTGGTTAATTCGTGTGTAAAAGAACGTGGTTGTAAGACACTATTCTTACACCAATTGGTTTGAGTTGTAGAACGGTAAGAGACAACTCTTCAAACCACTTCTTTGTTTTGCTCAAGAGATCTGACATTCGCAAGAGGTACGTTACGCATACTTTCAGTTAATTAATTTATTTGTTATGATCTTTAGTCTTCCACTGTATACTCTTGATATCTACATGTTTTATTATATATCATGTATTATAAACTCAACAACATGATGTCGCTGGGGAAAATATGTTTATATGTTGACAAGTCAACGAATAAGCATAGTATCCCCGGCGACATGTCGCTGGGGAAATTATGTTTTTTCGTTGACTTGTCAACGTTTAGTGGGTATTATCCCCGGCGACTCTACAATTTTTTTTAATACAGCCTGCACAGCAGGCGATTTCCAGATTTTTTCCGGAAAAAATCTACCAAATAAACCTGTATAGACTCACCACAACTTGTACCAAAACACAAATACAATACGGATCAACGCAATACAAATACATCACAACTTTTAGCAAATTGGCAGTTTTCTGATTAGTAGTGTATACACTAGCAAATTGTTTGTGGACGAAAAATGGTACGTGACCTTTACTTTAAAATTTTGCTCATGCAACTTTTTTATAATCTACCATGATGATTTACATATTTGTTAAACATGTGGGCTAATAATATTTTATTTCTCTAATGGGCTAGCTAGGCTGTTAATTATTTGGGCCCTATATTATAACTAAGTCGGCCAAATAGTAACCGCCTGATTAAAACTATAAAAACAAATTTGAAACAGCCAACAAGATATCTTAGTAAAAACGTACTTTCCATAATCTCAATCGATCGATCTTCATTATTGCAAATCCAAGATGACGTCAGAATCGAAAGAAGATAGCTTAAAAGAACTTGAATATTACTCTTTGATATCGAAGGTATATGTCGAACTCGAATTGTATGGTTTTACTTTTTAATAAGTAAGGTTGTAACCTCGTATTGTTTATAAACAGCGTATGCTTTAGAAGATCAAATGCTTATTTGTTGTATTATAACTCAGTACATATATAGTTACTATTTGCACTCTTAGTATGAACCTGTGTGCACGGGTGTTATAACTAGTTAGGGTAAAAGCCATAAAATAACAACGTACTTCTTAAAATGTACTTACTTGAAACACTTATTTTTTTATTAGCATATACACCCACGTACTTTCAAATTTTGTTCCGACTTCACTCATATGAAGGATTTATATTAATATAATATCATATTAAATAATATTATTTTATTACAATATGGGTAAAGTCGGAACAAAATTTGAAAGTACGTGGGTGTATATGTTAATAAAAAAGTAAGTGTTTCAAGTCGGTAAATTTTAGAAAGTACGTTGTTATTTTGTGGCTTTTACCCAACTAGTTAACATACACATTAAATTATTTATTTATTTATATATATATATATATTAAAAAATGTACGCTGATAGCACTGGTTTTGTAATACAGGAAGGTAAACGAATGGAAGAACAAATCGCAAAAGAAGTAAAAGTAGAAGTTTTAATAAATGCACTGAAAGAGATTCCGGAAGTAAGACTTCAAAAAAATGATTCAAGACGGAGTAGACGGAGACTCAAAAGAAAACATGCAGCGGATTTTGCAAAAAAGACACACAGAGAGAGAAGAGAACTAGCGAAATTGTGGAAAGAATTAGAAATTTCAAAACAGAAATCTGAACAAAAACAAGTGGACAAGAGATGGAGCATTCGACAAGAAGTCGCAAATCTTTTTGATGTGGCACTCAAGTTTAGTTACCCTGAATTTAAAAATGAAAAGCCTAAAATTATATCTTGCGTAGAGGAGGAGTATGGCGATTACCAAAGGTACGTATATGTTGTTTCGTGTTTTTTGCGTTTTTTCTCTTGTTGCCACATATTGTTTCTTCTTCTTAATGATGAGAAATTTACAGTGAGAATGTCTTGTCCATATGGCCTAAATTAAGAGATGATGGTACAATGTATCTAGGGCCAAGAAGAGTTGGATGGGTAATATTTTTTTCTCTATCATGGTTTTTGAATATACAATTTTTTTTAACCCTAACTTTTTTGTTCCGCTGTGGTATATTATTATTATAGAAAATCAAAAAGATCCTTGAACTCCTTCGACCTGAAATGATTGAGAGAACACCCTCGGTACTTGATGCTGGTGTCGTAGCTATAAAGTTGTCGGGGAAATGGATGGCTAAGGTATTCTTTTTTTTTTTCTTTTTCAAACACTATTAAAGCATATGACATTACAGTTTTCACCTACATTCCATCTTCTTGTCTACATTGCAGAGTGTTCATAAGATGCTAAGAGATGGTATAGACACATGGGCACCAAAATTTGTTATGGAAAGGGTAATAGTAAACTTTCCGTCATGCGATATGGCCAACCTAGTGCCTATGGATTTATTACGACGCGAGCTCATCAAAACTACGGCAATTAGCATGCTTAAGTATTGTAAAATTGATGTGGAGTTCTCAATGGTATGTATATATAAAGTTGATCTCTTTGAATGTTTGTTATATTGAATTGTTTTATACCATCTACATACATAAAACAGGCATATTATGTAGTTTAAGAGTCTAATACTTCCATTTATTACAGCCGTGTGGGAAGGATTTACCTAAAGAGGAAAATGATAAGTTTGAAATTAAAAAAAGAGATGACGGAGATGTGTTGATATTTCGTAATAATGCTGAAGAAGAACAAGAACCTCTTCTTATTCATGCGAAGAGAGATGGATGGTCTCGCATGAAGCCTATGGACGATCTCGCGGATTTGTGGTACTTATCAAAACATATATTATATCAATTCGCTAGTACTCATAGATTTGTTTTTCCAGTTCTATATTCCGTATGTGGCTTGCCTATGCAGGTATGGACTTGAGGAGAAAAAAGCAGATTGGATAGTATGCGTGACTCCCGTACAGCAACACGAGTATTTTAAAATGTGCATCAAGGTAATTAGTAACTTTTACACAACCGCCTGACTGATAGTAACATGTTAAAAAAAATACTGATTTTTTTTTCCACAGTCTGCTCAACATGCAGGGTGGCTCCCACTTCATATTTGTGATTCCCCTAGAGCAAGTTATACAGGATATCAAATTTTCAATACTAAACTAAAACATGAAGACTTGGATTCGTTGTTGGATAAAGCAAAATTTAGTTGTAAAGCAGGTATACTCGTTATCGTGACTAAATAATGTGATTATTAAACTTATTTTATTCCAAATATCATTCAACGTCCTTTAATAAAGTAATCTAGTGTTGAATCCTCTTGTACTTTGTTTTTAACCATTAATATTTTAACGTCGTCGGTTTAAAATGGCTGCATTTCACATTTTTCTTATTATCAGCTGCTGAGGAGCTTGGGTATACTGGTGAACAAGTTTCGAATTGTGCACTAAAGTAAGACTCTCATGCTTTCATATTGCATTCAACAATGTGTACACGGGCTATTTCCTTTGTTCCATAAAACGAGATACCCTACTTTTACTTCAAGTTTCGTAATTATTTGTATTCAATGCTATGTGTTTTGTGTTCTTAACAGGTATACAATCTTGAAAAATAATAGACTAGCTGATTACACATTCAATTATGAAGAGATGCTTAATGCAGAGGTATTTTATCGACGCTCTTCAACTACTAGTATATTGTATTTCTCATCGATTTGAAATCTGTACACTGATCTTGTTTATAAATAGGTAAATACCTTTGGATACCTGCTAAATACACAATTTCGAGTTCGTTCATTTACCAAGGAATCTCGTGAAGACATCGATCAGTTAAAGAAAGTAAGAATCTCTTTTCGTTTCTATATTGTTCCAATATTCGTTCATTTTTTTATACATATATATAATTGGTTGCAACAGGATTCAGAGTTAACATTGGGAAAAGGTGAAATATGGAAAGAAGGGGTAGAACGTGTGTTAGTACAGAAATTACTCGGGTTTACTCAGGTAAGAGAATATCTTAGTAGACTTATACGGAACATACAAAACCCGAATTGAAGTTATAAAGCATAGTTTTGGGAATTGAAAACTTGGTTTTATTTCCGTAGTTTACTCTTAAAGTGTATGGTTGATTTAAGTTATGTAGTCCCATGCATAAGGGTAAGCAATAATACAAAATGGTAATTAAAAAACCTAGTTCAGTTGCTTATTTTTTCTACTTCTGTATATGCTTAAAAAGGTGCTTTTAGTGTTTGGATTTGCTTATTTTGCAAAAGACATAATGATACTTTTTAACAAAAAAAAAAAAGAAAAAAAAATTGATATAAATATTGAATTTTATGCATTTATTAAAGATTTTATGGTGAATATGATGGTAAAATCTAATTTTATCTTAATATCAAATAAGTAATATAAAATAAGCAACTCCATGGATACCAAAACTGTTTTTTTCGCTTAAAAAAAGCCGAAAAAATAAGCAATGCCAAACACCCACTTAATGTATTACGAAGTATTAATTATTAATAGCCTACCTCTCTTTTTCAGGTTATCGTAGGGGCTTGTTTACCTGTGTTGCCACATATCCTGTGTGAATACCTTTACGATTTATCCAAGAATTTTAATGCTGTCTGCGAGGTATATTTATATTGAATTTAGTTTCCGGTTCTCTAAAACCAAGATGCTTTTATTTTCTAAAAAAGACATGTGATTATATTTGTTGGGATTTAGCGTAACTTTGAAAGTTTTGGCAGGCTGGTTTTGTTGCGAAGACGACCAAATTATTGTTGTGTGAGGCAACTCGGGTGGTAATGGAAAAAGGCTTTCAACTTTTGGGGATCACTCCGGTATGCATTATCAACTAGATTTTTTGACTCGGTTTATCGGGCCAGGTTTTGTTTCTTTGTGTTCTGTTATGCGGGATTATATTTCTTTTGTTTTGGATGACTTCGGTTTAAGTTTTTTCAATTTAAATTGGTTTATTTAAGACAACCTTAAAACTCAATATACTGTTAAAATAATTCACTATTCGGAAGTAAAGTATATATATATATTTCAAAAACCAAGTCGTTTAGATATCTTGAGTAAAAGTATCAACATTCAACAATAGCATAAAAAAACAAATTTAGTCACTATTCCACATTTAATAACCAGTTTTAAACTTTTGTGTGTGTAGGAATCCTCATCCTTGGGTGATGTAGCTTCGTCGTCACCGGGATTAACAAAATCTCAGCTTGAAGTAGAAAGATTGAACCACAAGTTAGTACTCTATTTTAATCTGGTTATATACAGTATGCTATTCTAATCTAGTTATATACGGTTGTAATTCTTTTGTTTTTAAATTTTGGTTGTTTGATTTTCATCAGGGATGATCCACCTAAAATAAATACCCGGTTTGAGATGTTTTGTGTTTATCCCCATATTACTAGAGATCCTGACGTTATAGATGCCGTGATGTTTGGGAGTATTTCAATATCTGATGGGTACAATGTACGATCGGATGGGTGGGGGCTAACATACGCACCTGATGATGGTTTTGTTACTTTATTTGACTGTGATGGGCCTTATTCCACAGACATCACCATTGGTCTGCCTATGTACCTTGGCAATCCGAGTTCTAGCCATTTAGTCCCGTTCGCTTCAGACATGACGACTTGTGTGGAACTCTATGCTCGTACAGAGTGGAATGATGATGTTTTTGAACTTGGTAAAGGCTGTTTTGATACCGACTTACAAGATTTTTTGGAGGATGAGGAAGCGGATACGAGACACAGTATGTGGGCTAGTAGTGGTCAGGATGGGTATGTTTGGATGTTTTACATTCTTTTGAAGGATGCTGTAGATTGTGCTATAAAGGTAACGTATGATCATTCAATGAAAGATGATGGTGGAGAAGTTTTTGCAGAAATTTTTGCTTATTATGGTGGCGACTTTTTTAAAGAAGGAGATCCTTTAAAAAAGAACTACACGGCATGCCTCTTTCGAAACCGTTTGGACCCTAACATACCCGAAATTCCTCTTGAGAGATCTATAATGGCTGTACCCGCCAACGGCTCCATCGTGATTGAAGCAACCTTGTTCGATGTCGATTCTTGGGATGTGATTATGAGTGGCCTTTGTACGTTCTTGGCGCAATCCACAAACAACGTACAGACAATCGGTGGCTCTTTTCGTGTGAGTGTGGATTGGAGTCAAGGCTGAAAAGTACTATTAAATGTCTTGTGTCTTGTAATCTTGAAACTGTATTAGTTAGTGTAATGTGTTTTTTTGTCCTAGCTACCAAGGATCATGTATAGCGTTAATAGACAAATATGGTGCTAAATTTTGTTATAAGCTGGAGTTGGTCCCGAAAGTTATTTGACGAAAATGTGAGACAATTTCTCCATCTTCTTATTATTGCACCATAATACTTTCCAATTATTGCACTTCTTATTTACGTGACAACATATCATGAAAACAACGAGTCTAGGAGTCTAGTGGAAAATTTCCAGTGATTAAATGTGGTTTTACAGGCAAAGAGATGATCCCTTTAAAACTTGTTTATGATTGTGAGACACTTTTGTCCTCAATCGGTTTCTTTAGCATCTGGTTGGCTTACTGCTCCCCCTGATTTTGGCTGCAATATATGACCCCTCTCTTCTAAAAATTACTTTCCGTCATACGAAAGCCCAACATGATCACCATCGATCACTGTCCATCGTTCATAGTATACAGTATCAACTGCATAAGACACAATAGATTGAGACAGATAAGAATTGTCATATGGAAATTAAATTTCAACCCAATTATTTGTGGATGGGCAGAATGGGGTTCTGTTTTATCTCTAGCTAGCGCGAGTCAAATGGGTGAATTGACAATGTTAACTAGTAAGAGACAGGCAAAAGTGCGAACATGTCCATAATAGTCTAAAATGATTCTTTATACATAAAACTTCCTAAATTACATACCAATGCGCGTCAATGAGTGGATCCCATTTTGTAACAAATATGTGACTTGGTCTGAGTTTAAAAAAGAAATAGAGAAAACAACATCTAAAGGATCCATTCCTACAATGAAGTGGTTAAGGATTTTTCGTACCTGTATAACCGTTGGACACCCCGTGGAAGATTTTTTCATGAGTCAGCGTTTTACTTTTTAGTACCTGCGTAACTGTTTTAAAACTCAACAACAATAGTCTCTTGTTCGGACTGATAAAATTGGCAGGGAATATTTCTGTAGGTAATGAGAAATTGAGAAGTCACCCATTTCGTTGTTTAGCACAATTCTGGTCATTGGAGATTAAATAGTGCAACGATGGTGAGTATATACTCGATTTGAATGTAGCTGGTGCCTGGTTGTGGTCATGTCGGTCTTGCTCTTGCTGCTGAATCGGCTAAGCAAATGAGTGAATGCCAGACTTGTTGGGCCTGATCTTCCTCTCACAAAGGACTACTATGGAGATACTTCATATATGATTTGCATTTGCGCTATTTGACTGTGTGGGTCAAACTTGTTTCAGCGGAAAGTCTTATTTCAGCTGGATTACGATACATGTTTGATGCTATCACCTTTTATACGTGGTATTTTTGCAAAATAATAAAATAAAAAAAGGTAAAAGAACGGGTCTGCAAGTATAGGATTAGCTCGAGAATTTGCATGTATTACGTCTCGTTTTAATAATTTTACAAGACTAACTAGGATATTACTACCTCGACAGGCATCCATGATGAAAGTTGTAGATCAAACTGAAAAATCCAAACAGAAGCACACGAATTTCTTTTAATAGAGCAAACTAATAAACCTTAAACTCATTACTTCATAACATACATTTAAAAAAACACTGCACCATATTGATCTTTTAATGTAAGAATTTCAAACATAACTTGTTTGATTTTAAATGTAAGAACTTGTTAGTTTTACATAAATTGTTCAAAAAAAAAAAAAAAGCCTCATTTTAGTTGGAAATTTCATATATACCCAAACATAAATTAAAAACATTATACATTATGCGTTAACACTTGCATTTTGGATATATATGAAATTAATAATGAAAGTAGGGTGATATATGAAATTTAAAAAAAAAAAAAAAAAAACATTTTTAAGGATGCTTACTGGCATCTTTTAAGATGTAAATAAGTACTATTGACGTGTAGTTAATACACATAAACCTTCTTTAAAATGTATTTAATGTATGTTTAGTAGTATGCATTTAAGAGCGTTTTGAAATAACTAACAACTAGCGGTTAGCGTTTTTATGTTTGTTTGCAAAAAAACACCTAACACTCCTCCTTTTTTCTAAACGCTCCAAATCAAAATGATACTTCTAGTAGCATTTACAAGCAACTATTGTTTTCAGTTACTAATTATGACTATACAACTATACTATCAAATGCTAAAAAAAAAAAAAAAAAGGCCAGTTCTTATTGCTAGTTAGGGCTGAGCACAGTCCAAAAACCGGGCCCGACCGACCAAAATCGGACCGGACTGAAATTCAATTTGGCCCAAAACACCAGACAGATGACCGGACATAATTGTTCTGTTCATGTCCGAGTCGGTCTTTGTTCGTCGGTCCAACAAAGCATAAATGGCGGGCCAATGACCAGACCAAAATACAATTCGGACCAGTCCAGTTTGGGTAGACTTCTCGATTCGATCCGATCCGCGGTCTATAATATTCAGGCCTACTGCTTCATGCTACCGCTATCTTGGCCAAATGTACCTAAATTAATTTTCAAAAAGTCTTAAGGTTTTGTTTTGTGACAAAAGTAGTCCCTCACGATTTCTTTTTTGCAAAACTGATCCTTCATAATAAGAAACAAGGGTAAAAAGGTAAGTTAACACCCAACACAAGCAAGCCAACACATCTCCTTCCTTCCTTCCGATCATAAACAAACAAACTCATTTTTTTTTTTTTTTTTTAAACTGATTCGTATAACATGAGCCCGTTTGACCCATGCCTGTTTAAGCCCATGCCCGTTTAAGCCCGTGCCTATTGGGCTAGTGCCTGTTTAGCCCGTTGCCAGTGCCCGCCTGACCTGCCCGTTTTGCCACCTCTAATTTAAGGTATGTTTATTAACAAGCATTTATGAGCGTTTTGAAGCAACTAGCAAGTAGCGGTTAACGTTTTGCACAAAATACTTGTTTAGAAACAAACAACTAGCATTCTCACTTTTCCTAAATGCTCCAAATCAAAATGACACTTCTAGCAGTATTTACAAACAACTGACGTTTTCACTTATTAGTTATGACTATACAACTATGTTACCAAATGCTTTATTAAAACAAACAATTACCGCTTATTGCTATTGCTTTCCACTACTACTTACTGCTACTTAAAGCTAAGCACTGTCTGAAATCTGGGCCGAACCGAAAACCAATTTGGCCCAAAACACCAAACCCCGAGGACCAGACTTAAATGTTCGGTCCATGTCCGAGTCGGTCCAACAAAGCATAAATGGTGGACCAACGAACAGACCGAAATACATTCGGTCCGATCCAGTTTGGTTTGGCTTCTCGGTTCGGTCCGGTCCACAGTCTATAATGTTCGGGGCTAGGGGTGAGCATCGTTCCCAGACCAGACCGACCAAGACTGAGACCGAATTAGTCCAAAATCCGAGACCGAGGACCGAACCGTATATGGTCGGTCCGGTCTTCTCCTTCTTGTTATCACTATTGTGACAAAAGTAGTCCCTCGAGAATTCCTTTTCGCGAAACCGATCCTTACATAAAAGAACCAAAGGGCAAAAAGGTAAACTTGACAACCAAGCGAACACATCTCCTTCCTTCCGATCATAATAAACTAACAAACCAATTCTTTTATTTTATTTTATTTTTTAAACTTATTTCATTTCCTTTAATTCTCAAAATCCCCAAATTCAATTCAAACCCTAATTCAATTCAATTAAATCGCATCATTAAAGGTATATATATATATATATATTAATTAATTTAACTAAATTCAATTTCACCTAATTTTTAATTTGATTTTTTTTTTTTTTTTAATTTGAATTGTTCTTGTTTAGCCTTATTTTTCGGGCTTACGAGCGTTACCTCATTTCGCCTTACGTTTCGCAATCCTAATTATTTCGGCTTGTTTTGAAACTTATGAGCTGATATAAACTTATTATTATTATATCATATAATAATAAACTTATATAAGTTTCAAAATAAGCCGAAATAATTAGGCTTACGAAACGTAAGGCGAAATGAGGTAACGCTCGTACGCCCAAAAAATAAGGCTAAACAAACACTCCTTAATGTTTTTTTTTAGGTTTGTTGTTGTTGTATGAGATCGAATCGTAGTTTTAAGTTATAGTTAGAAATGTTACTACAATTTTAGATGCGCGTAAGTTGTATAGTTTTGTGATTTGTGTTTAGTGCGTTTGACTAGTAAATGATCATTTCTTGTTTAACCTTATTTTTTTGGGCTTACGAGTGTTACCTCATTTCGTCTTATGTTTCGTAAGCGTAATTATTTCGGCTTGTTTTTGAAACTTATATAAGTTTATTATTATTATGATATAATAATAAGTTTATATTAGCTCATAAGTTTCAAAACAAGCTGAAATAATTAGGCTCATGAAACGTAAGGCGAAATGAGGTAACGCTCGTAAGCCCGGAAATAAGGTTAGATAAACACTTCTTAATGTTTTTTTTAGGTTTGTTGCTGTTATATGAGATCGAATCGTAGTTTTAGTTTATAGTTAGAAATGTTAGAATATGAGCTGCGCGTAAGTTAGATAGTCTTGTTTAACCTTATTTTTCGGGCTTACGAGCGTTATCTCATTTCGCCTTATGTTTCGTAAGCTTAAATTATTTCGGCTTGTTTTAACCATATTTTTTGGGCTTACGAGCGTTATCTCATTTCGCCTTACGTTTCGTAAGCTTAATTATTTCGGCTTGTTTTGAAACTTATGTAAAGTTTATTATTATATGATATAATAATAAGTTTATATCAGCTCATAAGTTTCAAAACAAGCCGAAATAATTAGGATTGCGAAACGTAAGGCGAAATGAGGTAACGCTCGTAAGCCCAAAAAATAAGGTTAGACAAACACTTCTCAATGTTTTTTTAGGTTCAATCGTAGTTTTAGTTTATAGTTAGAAATGTTACTACAATTCTAGATGCGCGTAAGTTGTATAGTTTTGTGATTTGCATTTTGTGCGTTTGACTAGTAAATGATCATTTCTTGTTTAACCTTATTTTTTTGGGCTTACGAGTGTTACCTCATTTCGTCTTACGTTTCGTAAGCTTAATTATTTCGGCTTGTTTTGAAACTTATGAGCTGATATAAACTTATTATTATTATATCATAATAATAAACTTACATATTTATATCAGCTCATAAGTTTCAAAACAAGCCGAAATAATTAGGCTTGCGAAACGTAAGGCGAAATGAGGTAACGCTCGTACGCCCAAAAAATAAGGCTAAACAAACACTCCTTAATGTTTTTTTTTTAGGTTTGTTGTTGTTGTATGAGATCGAATCGTAGTTTTAAGTTATAGTTAGAAATGTTACTACAATTTTAGATGCGCGTAAGTTGTATAGTTTCGTGATTTGTGTTTAGTGCGTTTGACTAGTAAATGATCATTTCTTGTTTAACCTTATTTTTCGGGCTTACGAGCGTTCCTCATATCGCCTTACGTTTCGTAAGCATAATTATTTCGGCTTGTTTTGAAACTTATATAAGTTTATTATTATTATGATATAATAATAATAAGTTTATATCAGCTCATAAGTTTCAAAACAAGGCGAAATAATTAGGCTTGCGAAACGTAAGGCGAAATGAGGTAACGCTCGTAAGCCCGAAAAATAAGGTTACACAAATGCCCCTTAATATTTTTTTTTTTAGGTTGGTTGTTGTTATATGAGATTGAATTGTAGATTTAGTTTATAGTTAGAAATGTTACAATTTGAGCTGCGCGTAAGTTAGATGGTCTTGTTTAACCTTATTTTTCGGGCTTACGAGCGTTATCTCATTTCGCCTTATGTTTCGTAAGCTTAAATTATTTCGGCTTGTTTTAACCATATTTTTCGGGCTTACGAGCGTTATCTCATTTCGCCTTACGTTTCGTAAGCTTAATTATTTCGGCTTGTTTTGAAACTTATGTAAAGTTTATTATTATATGATATAATAATAAGTTTATATCAGCTCATAAGTTTCAAAACAAGCCGAAATAATTAGGATTGCGAAACGTAAGGCGAAATGAGGTAACGCTCGTAAGCCCAAAAAATAAGGTTAGACAAACACTTCTCAATGTTTTTTTAGGTTCAATCGTAGTTTTAGTTTATAGTCAGAAATGTTACTACAATTTTAGATGCGCGTAAGTTGTATAGTTTCGTGATTTGTGTTTAGTGCGTTTGACTAGTAAATGATCATTTCTTGTTTAACCTTATTTTTTTGGGCTTACGAGTGTTACCTCATTTCGCCTTATGTTTCGTAAGCCTAATTATTTCGGCTTGTTTTGAAACTTATGTAAGTTTATTATTATGATATAATAATAATAAGTTTATATCACCTCATAAGTTTCAAAATAAGCTGAAATAATTAGGCTTGCGAAACGTAAGGCGAAATGAGGTAGCGCTCGTAAGCCCAAAAAAAAAGGTTACACAAATGCCCCTTAATGTTTTTTTAGGTTGGTTGGTTGTTGTTGTATGAGATTGAATCGTAGTTTTAAGTTATAGTTAGAAATGTTGCTACAGTTTGAGCTGCGCGTAAGTTAGATAGTTTCATGATTTGCGTTTAGTGCGTTTGACTAGTAAATGATCATTTTGTCGTACGAGCTTACCTCATTTCGGCTTATGTTTTGTAAGCTTAATTGTTTCGAAAAGCTTATATAAGCTTATATAAGTTTCAAAAAGCCGAAACAACTAAGCTTATGAAACATAAGCCGAAATGAGGTAGCGCTCGTAAGCCCAAAATACAGGGTTTGAGAAGTTTTCATAGGTTAGTTGTTATATGATGTGTTTGTTTGATCCATGTTGGGAAAGTTGTAATTAGGAAGGTAGTCGAAATGGTGTTTTGAGGGCCATTATAGTGTTGTCGTTGGATGATCTCTCTTGTTAGGGTGTGCTGATTAAGGACTAATTGAAAAACATCTTTACGTGTTTTAGATGGCGATGTTGTTTCTCAAGTTGTAGGATTGTGAGAATGTGAAAAGAGTAGTTCCTGTATTTAGCTTTTAGTTGGAGTATGAAGTCTTTGGATCAGGTCGAAAATTATCTTTTTGTTTTGGTGCAACATATATGCGTTTTGGTTGGTGAACTGTTTCCGAGTTTTGATATGGATAGGTGCCATGTTATCAGATGTTTTGAGAAATTTATTTGTACTGATGTTATCCGAATTGCTAGGATCAAAAGTCATTAATTATGCGTATCCTAATTTTGTTGCATTTTATAGTAGATAACAGATAGAGAATTCGAAAAAAGCAAATAAGAAATAGAGAGCACTTTTGATGAGGTTGGGCTCATTTTAGGTCACGATCATTTACCATGCGCTGATTTTATTGCAAGTATCAGGGTTTTCTAATGGTAGTTTAACGCAATATAGACATTTGGAATACTGGGGAAATGCACGGAGAGGGAGGGCGGGACATAGTTTGACACTTTAACTTCTGATATTACATTTTGTCTTGTTTCTTTAGAATTCCCCTCATGTTAGAATTCACTTATATTTCCTTCAGTTAGAAGTTAGAACCTTTAAGTAATCAAATGAGTGCCTTCCATAACTTCACGGGTAGCTGGAATATGTCATATGCTATGGTTCCGAATTTTGTATCATCAATGTTTACAAACTTTATTGACTTCCAAGAATTGGTTTTTGAAGAATCTCAAGTTAATAGCCTTAAGTTCTAGTGTTGCTTGCATTGCTTCATGATATTAAGTATGATTAGTAAGCCTGTGGTTGTACCTGTATATCTTGCAACTATTGGGTTACTATCGGTTTTTAATTGTTATGCAACAGTGCCGCTCTTTGCTCATCTATATACGTTTTAGAACTTCTGTTTCTGCTGTACAAACACTAAAACAGTCTCATAGCTAGCATGTGCATGCTCTAAATATGTTAAGCTAGCTATTTTTCTTATGATCATGGTTCAGCCGAATCATCAATTTTCTTTTTTCGGTTACAGTGGAAGCTATATAATTGCGATATTTCTTTTTGACCGAATTATTATTAGAGATTTGATGCGTATACTTTTGTTTGTTTTAGGTTAATTCTATAGTGGTTACAAAATTCAAGCTTTGCTTTCATGTGCCGTGACACACCAGTATTGTCATGCACAACAGTGTTGAAAAGGTTCATAACACAGATAATGCATATAAAATTGTACAATGGCATCATCTGGTAAATTTGATATTTCATCTAGTAGTAGCCCAGGCAGGCCGTTGTATACTTCTGCGAAGCGTGGGTCACATACATCCGCCTCAATGGAGAGATCATCCAGTTTTCGGGAGAACATGGAAAATCCAATTCTTTCTTCTCTTCCAAGCATGTCACGAAGTACAATAAATGTAAGTCAAGGGGATGTGAATAATTTTTTCCAGTGCTTGCGGTTTGATCTCAAATCAATGGCTGCCGAGTATAAGTGTAATCGATATGGGGATTATAAGCGACTGGCAAGTGCTGCCCTTTGTGCGTCAGATGATTTGCCATCTGGTTTGTTAAAAGGCAAATCTTCCTCGCCCGAGGATCTAAAACGGTTTAAGGTTGGTCTGCGTGAGTCAACCATTAAAGCCAGGTAAATTTCGTTTATTAAACTGTTCTTGCTTTTGGGTTATATAAGTTTATTCTGATCACGATTTTCTTTCACTTATCAGGGAGCGAGTGAAGGTTTTTAGTGAGGTATTGTCGGTGATCAATAAGTGTTTTCCAAGCATACCCTCGAGGAAGAGATCTCGACCAGATGGTTTTTCTGGTGACCGTTCTAATGTTCTACTTCCGGATCGTACAACTGTTGGCAAGATGGGTGCCCAAAGCCATGCTCTTACTAGTGCGTTTGACTACGAGCAGCAGAAGGTTGAAGAAAGGGGCAAAAATGGCGTTCCTAATAAACGGACCAGAACTTCTATGGTGGATCAAAAGGTTTGCGTCTTTTAACTTGATGGGTTTCATTTATTTCAATACAAGTCTGATTATATGTTTTGAAATTGTAGGCAGATGTGCGTCCTAACACTCCTGCTAGAACCTCTGGATCTGTAGAGAGGGATAGAGAAGTTGTAAGACTCCCCAACGGTAATGCTCTTCAGGGTGCGGATCGAGTGTTGCCAGTTGTAGCTGATGGATGGGAAAAAGCAAAAATGAAGAAGAAACGCAGTGGAATAAAGGCGGATACTGCTCCAAGCTCAAGCTCAGTTTCTGCAAAACCTGTCGATGGAAGCAGGGAACCAAAGCAGGGGATGCACCCCAGAGGTCTTCCTGATGCAAGATCAAGAACAAATGATCCTTACGAGTTCAGGTAACAGAATCCATACCTGAAAACCATAATCTATTTTGCTTAGTGCTTATACTTTCTGGGTTATTATTTTATTTCGAATGTTGACTTCTTTAGTTTTATGGATATTAGTTACTAACTCCATTCCGATGCATGTTATCATGATGTAGGTTAGGAGCAGCAAATGGAGATACTGTATCCGGAAAAGCTGATGTCATCTCCAAGCAGGCAAGTATTGGCATGCGATCTTCCATGCCAAGGCCTGAGCAGGAGAATACATCCTTTTTTCATGATAAAAGAGACCAAGTTAACTTGGAGCAGGAAAGGACAAATGTTAGAGCTCTTAACAAGTACGAGACTCATTTTTAACGTAAATTGTATCACATTTTAATGGTTGTTTTATGCTTCATGACGTGTTCAATGGTTCCTCTTGACAACCAGGGCCAATGTTCCGGAAGACTTTATTTCTAGCTCTCCCTCTTCTACCCCTAAACTGCATGCAGCTGCTCGAGGTCAAAGATCAGGGTCAAGTGTCTTACCTAAATTATCTAAAGTTCAACGACCGACCTTTTCCAATGGTTTGGAATCACCTCATGGTACAAGTAAGAACAGTGGTGCTATCGGCTCTACCAATCGTAAACGTTCTCAATCAACACAGTCTTCATCTCCACCTGTAGCACAGTGGGGTGATCGTAGACCCAACAAAATTCCACGTACAGCAAGGAGGACCAACCTTGTCGTCCCTGCTATATCTAATAATGACGAAGTACCAGCTTCGAGTAACAGTGACATAACTGTTAGTGAAAAAGGGCGCCGGTCTGGGAGACGATATCTAGGAGATTCTCATAAGCAATTTAAATCGAAAGGTGACCATCGCCAGTCGTCTACATTATCAGAAAGTGAGGAATCGGGGGCTGCTGAAATCAGATCTAGGGATAATGGCAGTAAGTCTGAGGAAGTTCAGAAGATGTCAACGTTAGTCCTTCCTACCAGAAAGAATAAGTTTATGAACGAGGATGAACTTACTCCTGGGGTTTGTAGACAGGGCAGAACTGGTAGGGGTTTTTCATCTGTACGATCTGTTGGCAAAGTGGGAAAAGTAAAACAACTTAGAACCGGCAGAGTTGGTTTTGACAAGGCTGAAAGGTGTTTTTATAGTTTTTATTTATTTATTTATTTATTTATTTTTTTTTTTTCATACAATTTCATTTTGTGCTTCTATAATATTTATTAACGTTCATATTTTATGTAATGTTCCAGCAAATTGGGTCGCCCTCCCACTAGGAAACTTTCAGGTCGCAAAGCCCCACGTCAAAAGCATTCTACATTTACTGCTACTACGGATTTTCTTAGTACAGGTACTATTGAGTACACAATTACAAGCCTAGGTTTATAGATCTGATTACTGTTCTCTTATGGTCATGATTAATTTCTATTAGTTACTTCAGATGATGGGCATGGAGAGCTTTTGGCTGCAGCGAATGCGGTTATTAATCCTGGTACTGTTCTCTCTGGCTGTGTTCTAAATTTGTAGACTACTGTTTTATGTGGTTATAATTGACGGGTTGGTAATTGTAGGTTGTGCATTGTCTAGTCCTTTTTGGAGGCTGATGGATCCACATTTCGGTTTTGTATCTGACGCAGCCGTTGCCCACGTAAAGCAAGAGGTGATGGCTCCTGCTAACACCACCATCCCAATAGATAGCTGCTGTTATACACACCCTAATGGAACAGTGTCATTTGACCCTCAAGAAAATGGAAAAGAAAGTCCAGAGTATTTGACTTCAGGGTCTTCTCCTAGGGGAATTTCCCTCTGTCAGAGGCTTCTCACTTCTCTAATTTCAGAAGAAGATAACAATGATGACCTAAAGTTTAATGTTTATGGATCTGCATTTGAGCCCGAAACAAATGTAGAATCCGATGCCGTGGATCGTCGCTCATTGCAGAGCTTTGAACTTGATGGAAGTTATTCAAGCGGTTACAGGATAGAATCTACATTAAGAGCATGTAACGAGCTGGTGCGTAGCAAGCCAGAAAATCATGTTATGGATCATTATCCGTATCGTAACATGTCCATGGATGAAAGAATTCTCATAGAGATTCATAACCTTGGACTCTACCCATCACAGGTGGTAAGTGCCGAAATCTCTTCTATTTCAATTAAACGAATTTCTGATTTTAACCCCCATGCTCACACATGCAGAAGTTTGTGCGGTTAGTGTTTTCTGCACTGCCGTATGTGGAGTTCATTTTTATGCTGTGAACTAAACTTTGCGCTTTGTTTTTTACAGCCGGACTTAGTACACCCTGGAGATGAAGACATCAGCAAAGATATCAGTAGGCTTCAAGAAAAGCACAATCATCAGGTATAAGTCTGTTCTCCTGTATTATGGTTCTCACCACATGCACCTGGGTATACCCGGTAACTGGACTTTAGGAATCCCACCAGCTTCTTGAGGATCAGATAACCAATGGCTACAGTTTGAACTGTAAAGTAGAATTTCATAATCATCACTAATAGTTCCCGTAGGGCTTTGTTTGTATTTTTAATACTACTACTAATAGATAATTATGGGTTTCTGGCTTTAAACACTAAATATTTAGCAATAGTCATTACATAGGCTATTTGTGGTTAAATGTGTAAATAGTTACCCTCACCATTTCTATTCATTGTCCTGAGAGACACTTAAAAGACTAATAAGAATGGTAACGGCATTTACTTTCTGGATGACAAGAGTATTAGGACAAGTGAAGAATCCAATTATGATTTATGTCAAACGTATTTCCTAAAATCTTTGTCTTTTCTTATGGCCAAGCGTCCTAATACAGTTTACTAATAGGTATCACGCAAGAAAACCCTGCTCAACAAGCTTTTAAAGTCTACTGAGGAAGCAAGGGAGCTACAGGAGAAGTAAGTACTTTTTTTCATATTACCAAGTTTTTTCCTTTCTGGTCCTGCTTGACTTTTATAATGATTTTAACTCGACTGGTTTATTTTAGGGATTTTGAACGGCTTTCTCTTGAAAAGCTCACAGGAATGGCTTATCAAAAGTACATGGTAATGCTTTTCTTTATCATCATTTTCACTTCTGAACATGCATGATCTGGAAATTTTTACAAACTGGGAACACTCACCAATAGCTGGTCTTCGTGAACATAACAGATGCTTGTCTGTGTGTTCCACTCAAATAATTTTTTTTTTTTTTTTTCCATTTTGTAGATCATATTTTCTTTTCAGCTCACAGTTTACACTTTGTTTTATTGTCTTTATTTTCTTCCGATTCACATGGGACATAATATGTCTGTAAATTGTTGCATGCGCATAATTGTAGACTACTTTTTGCCATAAAAATTGTGGCATTGATCATCCTATTGCTTTGTAATTGATGTTCTGCAGAGCTGTTGGGGCCCTAGTGCAACTGGGGGTAAGGGTGCCGGTGGCAAAATGGCTAAGCAAGTGGCTTTAGATTGTGTCAAACGAACACTAGAACGATGCCATGATTTTGATGCAACTGGAAAAAGCTGTTTCGCCGAGCCCATGTTTAGGGAAATGTTCCTTTCCGGATTGTCCCGCTTAAATGATGAAGTAGATGGTCTCATTGAAGGAATTCCCACAGAAAAAATTTCAGGTACTACTTTGACAATTTCAATACATAAGCACATGACCTTATTCAGTTTACGCACTCAACTGTCCCTCCACTGTTATATAAAACATCTGTTCCTTGCCAATATTTTAGGTACCCAAATAACCCCTTCGTTGGACAACCATGGCATCTATCCATCTGATTCACTCTTTGCTATGAATCAATTATCTGAGCAAACTATAGGGAAAGATGATGTATGGTCTAGCAGGGTTAAAAAGAGAGAGCTGCACCTGGATGATGTGGCTTGTACTTCTTCAGGAATGCCTTCGAGTGTTGGAAGAGCAGTTATGAATAGTGCAAAAGGAAAGAGGAGTGAAAGGGACAGAGATGGGAAGGGTAATGGGCCCAGAATTGGAGGTCCCAAACTTGGGCGACCTTCATCTGCTAATGCTAATGTCAAGGGTGAAAAAAAGACTAAAGCTAAGCTAAAGCAGAAAACAACTCAGTTATCTGCATCTGTCAATGGCCCTCTTGGCAAAATTTCAGATCAACAGAGGCCAACCTCGTCATCAGTCTCGAAGTCCACTGATATTAAAAGTAGTCACATTAATGAAAAACATGAAACTATGTTATCGGATAACTTGGAGGAGCCACTTGATTTGTCCCATCTGCAACTTCCTGGAATGGATGACTTTGGTGTTGGAGATGATTTTGGCGGGCAAGGGGAGGACATCGGTTCTTGGTTGAACATTGATGATGATGTGTTACATGATGATGACTTTATGGGCCTTGAGATCCCGATGGACGATCTAACGGACTTAAATATGATGGTTTAAAGTGTGTTATGTTGTATAGACATGTTCAGTATACTGCTTACAGATGCCACATGCTTCTTTGTGTCAAGAAAATGACCCGTCACATGTTCAAGTGACATTACAGACAGTAATATAGGCTTTGATTATTTTTTAAAACCCCTGGAAAGGTTAAAGATTGAGAGGGTTCTTCGAATATTTCAGATTTTGCCAGAAATTTAAGATAGTCGTTGCTTAGGTTGTAAAAATCTTTTTTGCCAGTTTCTGTTCTGCTTACTATATCTTAGGAGACGTATTCTGATTGTAGCATTTACTCATCATGGCACATGCCTCTCTTGTACATGCAAATTAAGTTTCTAATAAGATTAATTCGTTCAATACCATACCAGTTCTTTACTCACCTACAAAGAAATCTTTGTATTTATTACAATCTTTTTGTTCAACTATATCTGTCATCAAGTTTTCTGTCCAGGTTGGAAAGAACATCGTCTCTTTGTGGCTGAAATTTTGAAGGTATTTGTCTGGAGGTCTATATTTTTTGCTTTTACTGTATTACAGTTTGGACCGGCTGATGGTATCTGATCCATCCTCAGTAATTGACTTCGGTAATGAGGTGAGCCTTTTGCCAATGCTACTCAATACTAGCTTTCTTGGATGGTTAATGTTGCAAGCTATTGTTAACTGATGAAAGATTAGGTTGGCGTAGGTAAGTTGTCATGATGGATAATATTTTGATGACTACAGGTGGTGGACAGCACTAGCAACTTTGATCGACTTCCAGGCATATGTATGAAGGCTGAACCTTGGTATGTTGCATATCTCTACCTATTTTGTGCTTCAAAGTTGCTTTTATAGTATTGCTCTTTATTTTGCTTGTTCTAGTCTAAACTAGGATGCTTCTTCCCCTTTTATATGTTATTTAAAGCCTTAAGAGTTGACAATTTAGACCCATTTATATGAAAATAGTCAATTGGGGCTGTAATTTGTTGGTAAGGGATTATAATGGGTGAAGGATAAAAATTAGCTACATAGGAAATGGGTCAAAATGGTAAGTTAAAATGAATGTACAAAAAGGTCTTGGTGGGTCTACAAACCCGAATTGACCTGTTAACCAATCGTCTGACACCCTCTATGTAAGACTTGAACCTTGTTCCCACATGGAGCGATCAATTTAATCGGGCACTCGCTATCTATTTTCATTGTTCAACTCTTTGACAACATGAAAAACTAAAAGCTCTGCCCTTCCTCTCTATCTATCCAAGGGATGGAAGGGCAGAGTCCTTTGATGTCCCCACACCCCAGTCAAGAGTTGGGGCCTCGCAATCACTATTTACCGTCATGCCTTACTTCATTCATGGTGTGTCCTAGGCGTGGAGGAACCACACCAATCCATCCCCAACTTGGTTGTTATCTTACCTTCCTTTAGAGAGATTATATGTTGACTTAAAACATTCCATCATTATATGTTGACTTCAAACATCCCATCATTTTTTTTACTCGTTTATGTCATTTTTCTCTTCCATTTTTAGCTTTTGTATAGACATGGTAGTCTTAATTTCAAACCACCTATACTAAATAAGTAAATATGTTATTATATACCTTGCTTATTTGATTTCAGTGACCAAATCACATAGTTTATTGCAATAACAGAAGCAAAATTAAAATAAAATATGAGACTTGCCATGTAAAAACAAATGATTTGAAGACAAATGCATTCGTTTTTTATTCATTTTTATCTTTCTGACTTGTTCAAATTTGACCAACGAGAGTCGATGGTGATTTTGAATTAAAAACTCTTCGATGGCAGGATTGGAATGCTTTGTTCATGCCTGAAAAAGTTATCAGGATCAAACTCAGTTTTGATCTTAACCAACCTCATGAAGTTATCTTTGAAGTATCTTCTTCCCCATAAACTTGCCTTGACAAAGCTTGTATTATCACCATTTATGTCATTCATCCCTAGATCAAGATCTCTATAATTCACATAAGCTTCTCTTGGATCCTTCGAAACATACTGACCCATGAACTTGTAAAAGCTTCTGATCCACTTAAAATGCTTCTTTGAATCTTGACCGGGCACTGGCCAAGCGCTCAGATGCTGAATCTTGTAAAGAACCCCTCTTCTGTGAGGAAACGGGGTTGACGACTCTGAAATTTTCTCCATCATTCCTCCGTATGGTGTCCATGCCATTACGGGTATATCTTCTTTAAACATTTTTTCCCATATCTTATCCATTTCTTTTTCCGGGATTGGGGTCTTGACAAAATCTGATTTTGCTTTGAAGTAGTTTAAGAAAGCTGGTTGTCCTGTTAGAAGGTAGGTCGTCGGAACCGTTCTTGAGAAATTGGCCATGAACATGACGGATTCAAGCCAACTCATTTCAAAACAGTCGGTTTTCTTCAAATTGAATTCGGGAAAATCCTTATTCATGATCTGGAGAAGTCGGTCAACTCTTCCGAGGTAGAGTGCATCATAAGTTGTCCTTATGGTTCTGTTAGGTGTACCTGATAGACCCGTGGCTGTGATTATAACTCTTAAGAAAAGATCGTTGTCAATGTTAGGAGCCACATATTGCCATTTGTAAAGAATCTTGCTGTCCAATGTTCGTGGAATATTGAACACCGTAACGGTGGTGGGGACTGCTACGAGCCTGAGTTTCCATGAAACTATAATTCCGAAACTGCCCCCGCCACCTCCACTAATGGCCCAAAAAACATCCTCGCCCATGGATTTCCTATCCATGATTTCACCATTGGCGTTGATAATTTTAGCATCTAGTGCGTTATCGACTCCTAGCCCGTATTTCCTTAGCATGGACCCATATGCTCCGCCTGTGATATGCCCGCCAACGCCTAAGCTTGTGCATATCCCAGCTGCGATTCCATGTGTTTTGCTTTTCTCAGCAACTCGGTAATAAAGTTCACCAAGGGTCGCACCGGCCTCAACCCAAACAGAATTGTCATTAAGGTCAACGTTTATGGCACGGAGCTTTGAAAAGTCAATGACAATGAATGGAAGGTTCATAGAGGATGTGTAAGAAACCCCTCCATAATCATGGCCTCCACTTCTAAATCGAAGATGAATCCCTAGCTTTTTGGCGCAAATAACTGCAATTTTGATATGGGTTTCGTTCAACGGGGTGAAAATAGCTTTGGGTTTTGGATTTTCGGGGGTCCTGAAACGAAGATTTTCGGCAGTAGAATTAAGAAGGGGTCCGAAGTTAGGATTGTTAGGGGTGAAGAAAGTATTGGGGGGTTCGATGTTAGAAAGGCATTCATGGAAGGTGTTCTGAATCTGGTTTGAAGATGAAAATTGAGCAAATGACAATAGTATTATTGCAAGTAACTCCAGAACTCTTAAAAGGTAAAAAGAAGCCATTTTATCAAGTTTATGATAAGTTTAGGCGAAAGTATGTCAAGTATATATATGAAATTTAGTTTGACAAAAATGTATCCACTTGATGCAGTATGCATTTTATTAATCTTAGGAAATTGTATTAGGTAGACAGTAGAGAAAGCGTCAATTTTTGGAAATAAACAAATATCATATCTACAATATGTAGCTATCATTACCGCTTATAGTCAACAAATATCATATCTACAATAATACTACTGTAGTAACATGTATGTAGCTATCATTAGGGCTGAGCAAATGACCCGAACGGACCGGACCGACCGTCGGACCGACCGTCGGACCGACCGAGACCGGATTGGACCGGACCGGACCGACCACATTCGGTCCGGTCCGCGGTCTCGGCTTTTGGGCTAATTCGGTCCTCGGTCCGGTCCGGACCAAAACCGACGAATTTGGGCTAATTTGGCCTTGTTGGACCGGACCGACCACATTCGGTTTAGTCTCGGTCTAAGATTTTTGCCGAAATCGGGTCTCGGTCCGGTCCGGTCTTGGCCGGTCCGGTCCGGTTTTTGGACTGTGCACACCCCTAGCTATCATTACCTCTTATAGTCAACAAATTGTTGACAAAAATGACTACAAGCTTTCATATTAATTCTTTTGCAGAATAATCTAATTTGCGAATGCGAACAACAAAATTGCCTTGCATTCAACAAAACTTAGTTAACTTTACGAAAATGTCCTTACATGTAGGGATGCAAATGAGTCAGAGTTGACATTTAGGCAAATGAGTTAGAGTTGACATTTAGGCAATCATGTTTTCATTAATTTAGTCAATTACTCAGTTATTCAACGTAATAGAATTACAAATCTATGATATCACAAACGTTTTGTAGCCTAGCAGTACCATCCTTTGTTCTTTCTTGTGTAAAACCATCAAAGCTTCCCAAATAATGATCATGAAGGGCTTGATGTATCATCCAAACACCCTGTTTTTGTTTTGCTCCAACACCCACAACAAAGGTGTTGCTTAGGCGTGCATAACCCACATTACTATCCCTGTTTTCAAGCTTATGCTATGTTTGTCGTAGGCTGCAATAACCTCGTCCCTCGTTTTTCTTATTTCTTCCATGTTTGATCTTGTGCTTTCATTCTTGTCACTTTTTTCACTATACCCAAAGTTATGTTCTTCATCTTCGGCGATTAACACATCACCGTTGTATTCACCGCTCTTTTCCATAACAGTAGTTTTAATTGGACCTTTAGTGATACGAACCCTCTTAAGTTTGGGAAAATGATCCTTGCTGCAAACTGCAGGGATCATACCTGCTGTTTGTATTTATAGCAGAGGATGGTTTACATATAACTCAAAATCTTGAAGGGTGAAAAGTGTAAATATTGAAAAAAAAATTGGTCCCTGCTGTAGCAGTGATGTTATTCCCTAAGTTTTATTATTTATAAGTATTTTCCTTATTATTAATTAGTTTCCTTTTCAATATTATCTTAGAGACCAAGTTAAGTCTAGGACATCTTTTATTATAAATAGAGTATTAGGGTTGTAACTTAGATTATGCAGAATATTATGAATGGTTTAGTGATTTGATATCATTATTGAGAGAGAGAGACTAGCCTCTCGAAAGTTGATCACATATATTTATTTATTTTTTATTGTTCTTTTTATCTCTTAATCGAATCCGGTTCGTATCAATTTCCTATCCATGATCTCATCATTGGCGTTAATGATTTCATCTAATGCGTTATCAACTCCTAGCCCGTCACTACAAGAATCTGATGGAATACCCACGACAATTACCCACACCCAACCTTTTGAGGGGATTTACCCACCTAATACCCACCCATTTCCCACGATCGGTGTCTTAATAAGCTAATCTTATTTTCCCTCAAAGTTCCCATGAATTTACCCACATAAATAGCCACAAAAACTTATTTGGTGTGAAATATGTGGGTAAATAATTGGCGCAAAAACATTCCACGCGGATTACCCACATCATGAGTTATCATGGGTATATATGTGGGTAATTTAGTGGGTAAACGTTATTTGCCCACGAAGTGCAAAATCCTTTTCATTGGTGGGTGAATTTACGTGGGTATTTTGAGGGTAAAATATATACCCATGACTTTACCCATCTTATTACTTGTATGGTTATTTTTTTATGAATAATTGCTTATGATCAACTCATGGTTACAAATATACCCACAAGGCCACAATATTGTTTTCATTGGAATTTTGTTATGGGTATTTTTGTGTGTAATTTATGGGAAAATATATAATCATATACTTACTTATATTTTTATTTCTTGTATTTTATATGTGTAAGTTTATGTGGGTAATTTGTGTATAGATAACTTTGGTTCTACCTACAAGTTGAGTTTAATATATACCTCATATTCTCTATAGACCCAAACCAATCATGATCATTCATTTTTCATCAAAATTTAAATTTAAAAAAAAAATGGAAGCACTTTTCACCTTTTCTTTTAAAAAAATATTTTACAAATGGTAAATCGTTAAGCAACAAAAAAGACACTTATAAATACTTTCGACGAACTTTATTTTTTGAATTTTGTTTTGGTGTTCAAATTTGCATCTGAAAAAAATCACATGTGATTTGTATGTTAGGAATCACATGTGATTTTAAAATAACAAACCAGATGTGATTATTCCAGACGAACATTTCAACACTCACAAAAAAATATTGAAAAAAAGTACGTCGAAAGTATATAGAAGTACCCCTCTATAGAAAGTTCGTCGTGACGGTGTGATTTTTTTCGCGTAATAATTAACGGTTTGTGATTTTTTATTATCATTATTTTTTTAAAGGGATGCAGTGGGTTTTTTGTTTTGATAAAAAAATGAATTGTTAGGATTGGTTCATTGGGTCTATAAAAATTTTAGGGTCTAAATTGAATTTTTCTCTCTACCTGCAACTTATGCGGGTGAAAGTTTAATGAATCAAAACTTTTTACTTGATATAAGAGTCAAACTGAACGCGTTAAATATCTACAATCTTTATATTGTTAATTAAGCCATTCTTAAATATAATGATTTGAATAAAACAACTAAATATGCCACTCTTATGTTTAGAACTTGTTTGGGAAGCACGTCGATCTTGTCTAGTGAAACTCGAGTTCTAGCACGACTCACGTTTGTTTCTTGTTGTTATCGAGCTTCTTTATAATATTTATTAACTATTTATAGCTTACGAGCTTTCGCCATGAAAGGCCGTCGGTGTCGAGTTATGCATAATGTCTTAAACCCGGGCTCGAGCCCTATCTAACTTGACGTAACTCAATTTCTCCCCCAAAAAATTTGGACAATTATAATAAAAGTGAAATTTATTTACTCATGCTATTTAAAGAGAGTTACTTGAAGTAATATTAGACTAGCTCATCTAAATAAATAAGTTGATCCAAACATCCTCTAAATCAATAATTTGTAGTGAAACAATTCACAAATAACTCAATGAATTTACTCGTGCTATTTAAAAAGTGTAACTCAATAAATTTGCACATTTATGTCCAGCTAGATGACTTTGGAGTGCCTTACTCTTAAGAAACTTGTAACTATCATGCTAAATATGTGAAAAATACTAAAGTGACTACGCCAAAACATATAATGATTCTAGCAATTTTTAGCCCATAAAAATAACATGTCATTTATTTGTGGAATAAATTATAAGATTACAATTAAATTAATATAAACAAAATTTAACAAAATAAAAATGTAAAAATATAATGGAGGGAAAACTTCCGCTTCTATAAGCCCAAATTGTAATTTAAGTGAATTTAGTTTTTATTTCTCTCTCACATTTCCATAAAATCCTTAAAAACTTAACTCCTCCAACCACTACACGAACCATTCTTTCATTTTCCTTTTGATTTTGACAAGTACCTTGCAAAAATATGCCTCTTTATTTGACCCTTTCTTAAGGTATGAAAGCGTGTAGTTTATATTGCTCAATTACTTAACTTAATTCATTTAAAACAATTTTAAAATAAGTGTCTTGCTTGCAGGCACTACCATGTTATGCCAAAGAAGGAATTGGTTAAAGTTAGGAGACAACGTATGATTTTGAAACAGGTATATATGGCGATATATGTATTTTTCTTTTTCTACGCAATTTTACATATCTTAGGCATAATTAATAATATACATGTTTTTCTTTCTTGGAGTTAAACTTTTTTTTTTATCGAAATGTCTCACGTAAAAACATATGGATGTAGCATAACAATCTGAAAAACATACAGATTGTTATGCTACATCCATATGTTTTTCATGCATATATGAATTTTGGAACGACCAAATGTATCTTTTGTGGTGTATTTTATGAAGGAATGATGGATATATGGTGTATAATTGTATATTTGTATAAAATCTAATTTTGGTGTTTGTGTTGTACAAATTAATTGAATGAATCATATACAAAGTAATAAAAATGTAACTTCTTTGGTTCCCATGGGTTTTTATGATATTTAAATGGTGGGAATATCAGATTTTTGAAACCACAAAACTGAATCTTGGTTTCCCACGAATAAGTGTTTTACCCATGGCTATATTTGTTGGTAATTTACTCACGAATTACACACGACGGAATTTGTGAGTATTTTCGTGGTCACATAGAAAGTCTCTTACAAAACGTACCCAAAAACATGGTAAAACCAGCCACCAACTATGTTGTGGGTAAACATACCCATGAATTGAAAATTTTGTGGGTACAAAATTAGCCTCGAAGGTTATACCCATGTATATAGGTTCATGGGTGATTCATGGGTATTAGCAAGTTACCCACGAATTTTGGTCTTTTAGCCACAATTTTTGTCCGTGGGTAATCACCAGAATTCTTGTAGTGCGTGCTACCTTAGCATGGACCCATATGCTCCACCCGTGATATGCCCACCAATGCCTAGGCTTGTGCAAATCCAAGCGTTTTGCTTTTCTCAGCAACTCGGTAATAAAGTTCACCAAGGATCGCACCCTCAACCCAAACAAAATTGTCATAAAGGTCAATGTTTTTTGGCACGTAGTTTTGAAAAGTCAATGACTATGAATGGAAGGTTGAAAGAGGATGTGTAAGAAACCCCTCCATAACTGTGTTCAAAAAAGCTTCACACATCCTAATGCGTTGCGATCACGGGATGCGTGGTGAGGTGCACGCGTTATGCATGCATCACGTGAGGCATGCATTAGCGCTTTTTGGCGCATCATGTACTTTATACTTTATAATGTAAATTTGGACTTACTAATGTCTATTTGGATTCTTATAATGGGCTTTACATGTGATATGTGGGTCCAATTTGGCCAATTTCTAATTCAAGTAATTGATACCAGACACGAACCTTGGATCAATACCTAATATGACTTCTAGTTTAGTCGAGTTGAAGACACAAAACTTTCCATGGATGCTTTTGTTTTGCTTCTAATTATTCAAAAATGAGACTTTTGATCTTTGTTTTCGACTATTTATATATTTTAGCGATATGAAATCTCAAACTATGAGAATGCATGCTATCTTTTGGTATTAATGTGTTTTATGTACAATATAACTTAAAAGCTATGAAATTGTCGCCTCGAGTACGTGATGCTTGCGCTTTCGCCTTGGTGTCTCGTGCGTCAACTTTTTGACCCACGCTTTTTAAAACCTAGCTCCATAATCATGGCCTCCACTTCTAAAACGAAGATGAATCCCTAGCTTTTTGGCACAGATAGCTGCAATTTGGATATGGGTTTCATTTAACGAGGTGAAAATAGCATCGGGTTTCAGATTTTCAGAGGTCTTGAAACAAAGATTTCCGGCAGTAGAATTGAGGAGGAGTCCGAAGTTAGGATTGTTAGGAGTGAATAAAGTAGCGGGGGCCTGGATGGTTGAAAAGGCATTCATGGAATGTGTTCTGAATCTGGTTTGAAGATGAAATTTGAGCAAGTGATAATAGTATCATCATTGCAAGTAATTTCTGAAATTTTATAGGTAAAAAGAAGCCATTTTATATAAAAATTTAGTTTGACCAAAATGTATCCACTTGATGCAGTATGCATTTTATTGTTCTTTGGAAATTGTATTATCCCTAATTTCATCATTCTTATACTCAACAGATTAGTTTACAAATTTTATGCCAACAATGATACAAAATGTAGACAATAATGTTTACCTTAATTTTATTGGAAACAATGATACAATATAGGTAAACAAATTTGAATCAAGGCTTCTTTGCATTTCTATCTGTAATAACAAAAACTTATTAATGGTGGTTTATTGGAATACTTTGTTCATGCCTAAAGAAGTTATCAGGATCGAACTCAGTCTTGACCTTTACCAATCTTATGAAGTTATCTTTATAATATCTTCTACCCCATGAACTCACCTTCATAAAGCTGGTGTTACGACCACTTTTATCGTTCATGCCAAGGTCAATATCTCTATAATTCACATAAGCTTCTCTTGGATTCTTAGAAACATACTGACTCATGTACTTGTAAAGCTTCCTGATCCACTTATAATGCTGATTCATAGCTTGTTCATCCGGTACTAACCAATTGTTCACATACTGAATCATGTAGAGAACCCCGTTTCTGTGAGGAAACGGGGTCGATGATTCTGAAATTCTCCCCATCATACCTCCATATGGTGTCCATAATATTGCCGGAAACTCTTCTTTGAAGAGTCTTTTCCAAATCCCTTCCATTCCTTTTTCTGGGATTGCGGTTTTGACAAAGTCTGATTTTGCTTTGAAGTAGATTAAGAAAGCTGGTTTTCCTGTGAGAAGGAAGCTGGTCGGAACAGTTGTGGGGAAACCGGCCATGAACATTACCGATTCAAGCCAACTCATTTCAGAACAGTCGGTTTTCTGTAGTTTCAACTCAGGAAAACTCTGGTTCATGATTTTGAGTAGCCGATCAACTCTTCCAAGGAAAAGTCCATTGTGTATTGCACTTATGGTTCTTTTGGTTGTACCGGTTATATTGGTTGGCGTAATAATGACTCTTGCGAAAAGATCATCATCAAAATATGGAGCCACTTGTTGCCATTTGTAAAGAGTCTTGGTGGCGTTTTGCTCCAATGTTCTTGGAGCATTGAATACCGTGACAACGGCAGGGACGGGTACGAGTCTTAGTTTCCACGAGACTATAACTCCGTAGCTTCCCCCACCACCTCCATTGATTGCCCAGGAAACATCCTCCCCCATGGTTTTCCTGTCAAAGATTTCTCCATTGACGTTGATGATTTTTGCATCTAGTGTGTTATCGACTCCTAGCCCGTATTTTCTCATCATGGATCCGTATGCTCCTCCTGTGATATGCCCACCAATGCCCAGGCTTGTGCAAATCCCAGCCGCAATTCCACGTGTATTACTTTTCTCAGCAACTCGGTAATAGAGTTCACCAAGGGTTGCACCAGCTTCGACCCAAACAGAATTATCATCAAGGTCAACTTGAATGGCACGTAGCTTCGATAAGTCAATGACAATGAATGGAAGGTTCATAGTAGACGTGAAAGATACTCCTTCATAATCATGTCCTCCACTTCTAAAACGAAGATGGATCCCAAGCTTTTTGGCACAAATCACCGCAGTTTGAATATGTTTGTCGTTCAATGGGGTGAATATAACCTCGGGTCTTGGATTTGAAGGCGTTATGAAACGAAGATTTCCGGTAGTCGAATTCAGAAGTAGTGTGAAGTTAAGGCTGTCAGGGGTGAAGAAAGTGTTGGGGATTTTGATGGTCGAAAGGCATTGATGGAAGGTGTTCTGAATTTGGTTCGAAGATGAAAGTCGAGCAAGTGATAGTAGTATTATTACAAGTAATTCAAAAAATCTTAAAGAAGCCATTCTTATGTTCTACTGCGTTTGTGAGAATGTAAGGGTGAAGCGGGTCTTATATGATGTTGGTTGTTGGTGGATAAAATATAACTATTCTGAATTATAAGATTAAGAAGTCGGCACCCAAAAAGGGTGCACGGGGTCAAGGTTTCCCCGTCGATTTAAACCTTTTGGAGAAGAATTATATTAGTTAGGTACAAATTACTTTCCTTTAAAAAAGCTTTGTTAAAGCAGGTGTTACTTTATGCAACATCCATTGAGCTTTCCGCTTTCTGTTGCACATACTCATTGGCCTCTTAACCTCTGTCACGATCACACTATAGGGGCTTGCTGCTTTATCTTTTTTTTTTTTTTTTTACTTTTCTATAGTCATTTTGTGATCATTGTAGATAGATGTAGCATCTTGGGCAGGGAACTAAAACACGGTAATTTGATGATAGCCGCTGTCTATAAGCTATGATCGTCACAGAAACAAAACATGATGGTCTAATAAATAATGAAGTGAACCTGTTTTATGAGTCTGAGTTTGTCAACTTTGATGGCCACCGAAATTTTGTTCCTAAATAAACCATGGTGAATGAGATGTTCTTGTAATTAAATAATTTGGACACATGATGAAACGTGTATATTTAAAAATATCAAATAAGTATGTTAGGTTTATTAAATAAGCTAATTATCATTTACTTGGTTGAATACTTGTGTTGATTTGTTGACCCAATCCGGGTTCACTTGTAATAAAGAATGATAACACCCAACCTGCCCCTATGAGATTGTTTGGACAACTTTGGTCTTTTACTCACTGTAAGTTGTAGAGATGGTTCTTTTTGTTGAGTTTTGTATAGCGGAAGGTGATATGAATACTCTCATGAAAAGTTTATCAACAAAGTGTGGGGCCGCTTGTTGCCATTTGTAAAGAGTGTTAGTGGCTCCTTGCTCCAATGTTCTCGGGACATTGAGTACCGTGACAGTGGTGGGGACGGGTAGGAGCCTGAAGTTTCCATGAAACTATGACTCCGTAGCTGCATTGTAGAGCGCAACAGCCGGTCCTAGGTAGAGCGCATTGGAAGATAGAGAGACATACAAATACCGTTTAATGTTTAGACCTAAAAACCTATTTTATACATTTTTCAAGACCTTGCCAATTTGGTTAGACTTACATATATGTATTAAGTTGTTCCCTGAATTGTTTCATAATTTTTAGAGTTAGCTTACTATTTTTAATAAATCGTAAGAAAATATAAGTCAATACGAACACAAATCATAGTACCAGTTTTCTTTCGTCAAAAGCATTATCATAGGAGCTTTTTAGTAAGTCGAGCTAGTTGATACATTTGTAGAAGAGACTTTAACTTAAAATATGAGAGTTGAACGGAGCTGTAACGATAAGTATCAAAGGGTATACGACCAAAATAATTTAGGGTAACTTTTCTGATTTCAAACAGCCTTGACACACTTCTACATTTTGGACTTTATAAAATAAATGGTGGCGATCTGAGTTGATAGACTATTATTTTTAGAAGTAGACTCGAATACGATAAACCTAGGCTTTTGAAACAAGTGATTCCATTAGAAATCGAGAGAGATCTAGCCCGACTACGCTGAAAGTTTTCTAAAACTGAATAACAGCAAGTAATTTTTTTTTTAATAAAAACCGACACTCAAAACATGTTTTCATGAACCGGAAATTTGAAATAATGACAATAGATATGTTCACCTTCATTTAGAGAGATTAAGGAGGAAAAACGGACTTAAAACGAACTAGATACACACTGTTGAAGAAGGGTTTAAAACTAACTAATTTAACTATATATTCTAGGGTTTTTAAATAATAAAAACGTGTTTTGGTCATTTTTCTTAAACTTTCGACTTGCTTAACTTTACAAATCCTTATTACAAGTATATAAGGGCGATAAACTTCATAAAACTCATACACATTTAGTACATATAATATCTTCCTGAAAACGACTTAATTATTTAGATCACGGTTAAGATTCTTTGCACGTTGGGAATTGCTATTCTTCCTAGTTCTAATACTTGCTTGAAGTGAGTTCTTGCAGCCCTTTTTAATTATATTTTTTCTTGGGGGAAGATGATACTCAAAGTCTATTTCAATTACTTTTCACTGTGCTAAATGACTTTGTTTCTTTAGACTACTTTTGTGCTGAATCATTATTTTAAACGCTTTTATGTTGTGATGCATTGTTTACATCTTTTGGTCAAGACGTGCGTTTTGATTGAAATATGTGCCGCACTGTTATATTCTTAATTCTTGCATAACTATTTAAGCCTGGGTTGGAGTTGGAGGATGCATTTATAGTAAACTTTGGGAAAGTGGCACCCAATAAACTATTGGAAAGTGGCACCCAGTAAATGTTGGACCATGGGCAAATAGTACTATTTGGGAAGTAGCGCCCCGTACTATTTCAGAAGTAGCACCATGCCCTTGGGTCTTATTATGTGACTCTTTACTGTGTGGTTCGTGTTATGAGGTTTAATTGTTGTGAACGTGTAAATTCATTAAGTGCTTGTTTACGCATATCTTACACACTATTTTTCTATAAGTTTTACATGCACACCAAACGCGGTGTTCACTCTAAACCTGCGAGCTCACCAACATTATGTTGAAGTTTTCAAGTATCATTTTTAGATGATCAACAATAATATTTTTGAAGACATTTGGATTGAAGTTATCCATTGTTCTCATTTCAAAAACTGTGTTAATTTGGCCAAGCTATTTTTCTTAAGATACTTTTTTAACAAGTTAAGATTTATGATGCGTTATCCGGTGACGGATAAAGATAATTATGTAACGTTGTAAACTGATAACATCAAATAGTCCTGAATATTTAGTGTCAATTTCCCCCCGATAATACTCGTTATTTATATCATTTATATGGATTTACGCTTGTTTTCCATTGTTTTCCACTTTCAGGTAAATTACGAACATTGAAGCTTAAGAGACGCGGAAATGGAAACATTACTAAAGATTTATCACAGTATGCCTACTTTGAAGAAGTTACGGCGTAACTCCTCTCTCACATTTACGCCGTAACTATTGCGTGACTCAGAATACCAACTTATCAAGATGTTACGACGTAACTCTTCCCAAAGGTTACGACGTAACTACATTAGGTCAAATGAGGATTCACGCCGCTGATACTTACGCCGTAACTACATCATCATTTACGACGGAACTGAGTTTATTGAAGACTACGGCGTAACCACTTATTAGGTTACGCCGTAACTAGCAGATCTAGTGTTATTACGACGGAACATAAGGTTACGGCGTAACTCCTTAATTGGTTACGACGTAACCCAGACCTGGCCTATAAATACCCCACGAATTCCAGCATTTCTAATCATCCCATTTCACACACAACTCTCTGAGAACGTGGGAAAAAGCTCAAGGCAGGTCTAGGGGAGCATACGAAGCTGTTTCCAAGGGAGAAGTCACTCCATTACGATAAGCTTTAGCGTTTTATATTCATTTTACTTTCAATTCATGTATTTCGTACATTTGAATATTGAATTGATTTGCATGATTAATATGAGCGGCTAAGCACCCTTTGGTGCTAGCCTAATTATGTTTCCTTAATTGTTTTGTTTGCGTTTACCTTTACTTCCGTACAATTATTTCTAAGTGTATGCATGCATAGTTCTTTGGTAGTCACCCCTGATTCGGTAGTTTTGAATGGCGGTAGAGGCCAATTGCCTAGGAGATATGACCAACTGACCCTAGGTGAGCGGACTGAGACGGGAAGGGTAAGATATGACCAACTGACGACCCTTTCTACTTGTGTGATTTGACCAACTGATCACCTATCGTTTGGATGAACTTAAGAACTAGGGGGTGTAGTGTCTAAGTTCCTAACGGCCGGGCACTCACTATTTAGAATCTAGCATGTAGCGGTACTTAATGACTTGGCTTAGGGGACCAGGAACAACAGGACTTATGACGGTGCGCCTGATTTCTCCTGTGGTGGCATCTTTGCTGATAGGTTAGGGCGAATTGATCAAATATTGTCCTCTCGAATTTGACCCCACCTGAAGTAATTGGAAGTAGGTAGACGTAGACATTACTAGCTAGGATGATTGACTAGGTTAGCACCACTATTCCTATATTGATCTCTCTTTTCCCATTTACTTGCTTTTATTCTGCATTGGTAGTTTAATTAGTTAAAACCCTATCGAAACAATTAGTAATCTGTGACACTAGACTTATTAATAATCCAACACACATAGCTCTTGGGACGACCTCGGCTTTACCATTTACTACACTACACACGACCGGATACACTGCCCGTTAGTGCATTAGGGTAGACCATAGGTTTAGCGAGACATTATAAATATTAAGACCTGGTCAGTAAAACCTGCATCATAAACTTACTACTTTAATCAAATATCGTATTGTTCTACTTTCTTATGCAATGTGCCGAACCGTTGCACCTCGTGTTTCCACCTTAAGCGGGTTGTGACGGCCTGGTGGAAGCGGCAGTGAACAGTGAATGGTGGTGGGCGAGAGGTTGAAAAAGAGAGGGGTCGAGTTTTAAAATTCTTGAAAGTGACCAACGGTGTTAATGGGAGGTTTGGACAAGAAAGGCTAAAAAGACTGAAAAGCCCTTATAGCAAACGAAAATTTTAACGAATGTTACTAAAATAGGACAGACATTGTAGTTAATGAAAAAGATTTGGACTAGTCAAGCGAATTTTGAGAATTGAGGACCAGATGCGTGAATTTGATCTATAAGAGCATTAGGTGTGGCAGCGCACACCCCCACCACTTTCGACGTGGCACACCAAGTGGCGATGCCACCACACCACCGCCACTTAGTATTTCACTACTTAAGTGGCGTGGAAAAAGACAAAAAAAAAAAGTGTGTGTGTGTGTGTATGTGTGTGTGTGTAAGGAAGATGGTTGGGTTTGATGTGTAACTGCGAAATTGTGATAAGAAGGAGGCGTATGTTTAAAAGGAGGAATATTAGGGTTATGTGTGTGAGACAAATTAGGGTATGGGTAATATGTTTATGGACTCGATTTTTCTGGTTATGTGTGTGAGACAAATTAGGAATATAATGGGTGTCGGTAATATGTTTATGAACTCGATTTTTCTTAATGTTATATATTTTAGAGCCTTAAAATTTATTTCCAACTTCAAAATGTTAACGATATATGAAATTATGTTCTAAATATCATCTTAAAGTGGTCTAGTGTGACAAATAACTCATTAAAACTTTAAGCTAGATGGTTACAATAAATTTTCATCATCATGTTTAGGCCTTATGAAATTTTTTGCACATGGCCTCTACTAACTCAGCTAAAGCACTGTCGTAAAGCTTCCTGATCCACTTATAATGCTTCTTCATAGCTTTTTCATCTTGTACTAACCAATTGTTCATGTCCTAAAGCATGTAGAGAACCTCGTTTCTGTGAGGAAACGGGGTCGATGATTCCGAAATTCTCCCCATCATACCTCCATATGGTGTCCATATTATTGCCGGGAACTCTTCTTTGAAGAGTTTTTTCCAAATCCCTTCCCTTTCAGTGGACTAATATTCAGTGTTAATATTGTTTATATTGGGCCAAGCTCGTTTGATGATTTAGTATTATTTATATTGTACCCCAACTCATTATTCTGTTAATAGAATTTACACAATTTTACATGATATCACGGCCTCAACATCCTCCCCCTCCAAAACCCTAAAACAACAAATTTATTGTTAACACCTATTGCTTACCTTGCTTACTTTTTCTACTATTTGCTAATTAAATATTTATTGCTTACTTTTTCCTACTGCACTTTGTCCCACGATTCTAGTAAACAACAAATTTATATAATATTCAACATCAAACCTCATATATTTGTTATCGTTTATACTGATTGATTTCTTTCAACAAGTACTTTCACATCTGTTACGTTAGAATAGATTGGGCGTTGCACATTCAGATGAATTATGGGAATAAGCCCGGCCCAACTTTTACAAATTGCACAAGCCCAACAAAGACTAATAGATCAATATGGACTTCTAAACGGGCCATCTAAGCCTAACAGCAAATATACGCACAGTTCAGCCCACTCATGTCTTAGCCCCAGATAGGATACAGGTGCATCTTCACATTTAAATTCCAATACAAATAATGTTAGTACTATTTATAATAAAAGTATTTATACGTCTGTCTTTGTTGGTGAATACCCGGATCATAGCTTGTTGCCTAACCCTCACTGTCATCTTTGTTTTGATTCTTTAATTCAAAATATTGTTTTGATTTTAATGGTATAAAATTTAAAAAATGTTCATCCGCCTCTTTTTTCCCTTTGATATTTGGATTTTTACTAAAATTTGGATTGATGTTCAAATTAAAAAAAAAAAAAAAAAAAAAAGTAAGTTGTTTGGGATAAACCAAGGTTTCTCTTTATATTTATGATAAAATACTAAAAACATTGGGATTTCTTATTTCGTAAATTAATGCTTTGATCTAAGATTTTTTTATTTTTATTTTTTATTTATTTTTTATTTTTTTTTTATTCTGATTGTATCTACATACCCCTTTTTCTATTTGGGTTGCTAACTCAACGGGTCCTATTCACCTTTATAATATTTTAGTTGCTCCTCATATTGTAAAAAATTTAATTTTTGTTCGTCAATTTACCCATGACAACAAAGTTTCTATTGAATTTGAAGAGTTTAGTTTTTCTGTGAAAGACTATTTAACTCGCCAAATTCTCCTCCAAGGTGATAGCACCAGAGACCTGTATCCTATAACCATGCCTACATCCTACCCACAAGCTTTTTTTCTAGTCATCACATGTGGCACCAACTGCTTGGCTATCTGAGAAACGAGGTGCTACATTCTTTACTTTCTAATAATGTTATTATTTGTAATAATGTGAAGTCTCCTCACTTTTGCCCTGCTTGTCAACTTGGCAGGCATATGAGGCTGCCATTTTTTGTTTCCGATACTGTTGTTAATTTTGCTTTTGATATTGTGGATTCGGATTCGTGGACTTCCCCACTTCCGAGTCAAAGTGGTATTAAATACTACTCCCTCCGTCTCATTTTTATTGTCCTCTTTGACTTTGACCGGTCTTTCTTGTTCAACTTTGACCATTAATATATTTATTTGTGTTATATAATACTTGATGAAAATTATACCAATGAAAATATATTTAAAACTCTATACATTCATATATTTTTCATCAAGTATTATTTAACACAAACAAATATAATTGTGATCAAAGTTGAAGAAAAAAGACTAAAAAAGTCAATAGTGGACAATAATTTTGGGACGGAGGGAGTATGTTTTTATTTGGACCATTGTTAAAGTGGTATTAAATACTATTTGGACCATTATTCTCATTACTTGTGGATATATCCTTTACGTAACAAATTTGGCACTTTTGCTAAGTTTGTCGAATTTCGATCTCTTGTAAAAACTCAATTTAATAAAGAAATTAAAGCTTTTCAATGTGACCATGGTGGTGAGTTTGATGACAGCATATTTCACCGATTATTTACCAAACATGGCATCCATACACGTTTCTCGTGCCCTTGTACCTCTCAACAAAACGGTAAATCCGAACGTATGAATCGGACAATAAACAACTTTATTCGTACCTTACTTTTCTAAGCCCACTTTCCACCTCATTTTTTGGGTCGAAGCCCTTCACATGGCCACCTACCTCTTAAATATTTTACCATCTAGCGCCATAAATAACGAGACACCTCACTTTCGCCTATATCACACAAAACCTAACTACACGTTTTTGCGTGTCTTTGGTTGTTTGTGTTATGCCCACATTGAGACCAACCATAAACTTGGCACACCCTCCACTCCATGTATTTTCCTTGGCTACCCATCAAACCACCGCGGATTTCGTTTCTATAACTAACTTGTCACTGAGAGGTAGAATGTTAAATTGAGTGGTCTGTTGTCACAAATTACTTTCCTTCAAAAAACTTTGTTAAAGCAGTCTTACTTTATGCAACATCCATTGAGCTACCCGCTTTCTGTTGCACATTACTCATTGGCCTCTTAACCTATGTCACGATCACGTTATAGGGGCTTGCTGCTTTATCTTTTTTTACTTTTGTATAGTCATTTTGTGATCATTGTAGATAGATGTAGCATCTTGGCCAGGGAACGAAAACACAGTAATTTGATGAAAACCGCTGCGTGTAAGCTATGATCGTCACGTACAGAAACCAAACAGGATGGTCTAATAAATAATGAAATGGACGAGTTTTTTGAGCTTGAGTTTGTCAACTTTGATGGCCACCGAATGGTGAATGAGATGTTCTTGCAATTAGATAATTTGGACACATGATGAAAACGTGCTTTAACAACTGTACGCATGATTTATGCAGTGTGTTTTTTTTACATAATCGGGGACTAAATTCATGATAACCAAGTTCACTGTCACACGAACAGAAACTAGCCCAAGAAGTCGTTGATTGAGACCTTAAATGAATTACTGATTACTCGATTGAATCTTGGTTCCTGTCACTGTGCAGCTCGTGTTCCTACTTCCTACTACATGACTCGGAGGTATATAATTTCTTTTATTCTTTTATTCAAATGTTAAAATATCAAATAACTATGCTAGGTACTAGGTTTTATTAAATAAGCTAATTATCATTTACTTGGTTGAATACTTGCACATCTTTTGTTGATTTTTCGACCCAATCCGGGTTCACTTGTAATAAAGAATGATAACACCCAACCTGCCCCTATGAGATTGTTTCACTATGAGAGGGACAACTTTGGCCTTTTATTCGAAAAAAGGGAAAGGTGAGATTTCACAGATATAAATAAGAGTAAATTTATCTCTTATATCTGCAATGCGACACACTGAATCAAAAACATTTAGACATAAGAAAATGAATTCAGGATGTGGTTTTATCTATAACGGGTCAAAATGGGTCTCATAAGAGAGGGGAAATAGTTATAAAGAAAACGGGTCAAATGGGTCAAAAGTGTTTACATAGGAGATACTGTATGTCTGTAGAGGTCAGAGTAATGAAAGTAGGACTAGGTACTTTGTTTTTTTTCGAGTTAATCAGAGTACACGTTCTTTATATTGATTATGTTGTTATAAGTAAAATGCTTGAACGTCAGCTCTTTGGAAAACGTACATGCTTGAATGGTTTTCGATATGTAGGAAGATGTGGTCTTGATGTTTGTAAGTTGTTCTTTGCTGTTATATAATAAGCGTGTATTATGTCCCTTTGTATGTTTGATTAACTGGATCAGGTCAGTAAATTATCATCGTTCATTGCAAAATAAAAACGAAAATGACAGACAAAGGTTTTTTTGCATTCCTATTCTTTCAAGTTATTTAAAATTGACCATTTTGCTGATACAAAAAGTCAATTGTAACTATGAATAAAAAACTCTACAACGGAAGGAGCGGAATGCTTTGTTCATGTCTGAAAAAGTTATCAGGATCGAACTCAGTCTTGACCTTAACCAACCTCATGAAGTTATCTTTGAAATAACGTCGTCCCCATGAACTACATGCCTTTTCAAAACTTGTATTACCACCATTTCTATCATTCATTCCAAGATCAAGATCTCTGTAATTCACATAAGCCTCTCTTGGATATTTAGAAACATATCGACCCATGTAGTTATAAAAGCTTCTGATCCACTTATAATGTTTCTTCATGGCTTGTTTATCCGGCACTGTCCAGCTGTTCACATACTGAATCTTGTAAAGGACACCTTTCCTGTGTGGGAATGGTGTCGCTGATTCCGATATCCTGTCCATCATTCCACCGTACGGATTCCATATCATTAATGGGATGTCTTCTTGCAACATTCTTGTCCACATTCCTTCTAAACCTTTTTTTGGGATTACGGTTTTGACAAAATCTGATTTTGCTTTGAAGTAGCTCAAGAAAGCTGGTTTTCCGGATAGTAGGAAGGTTGTTGGGACGGTTCTGGGGAAACCAGCGATGAACATGACGGATTCGAGCCAACTCATTTCAAAACAATCGCTCTTTTTAAGACCCAACTCGGGAAAATCACGGTTCATGAGGTTGAGAAGCGCATTGGCCGGTCCTAGGTAGAGTGCATTGTAAGTTGTGGAGATGGTTCTTTTTGTTGAGTTTTGTATAGCGGCGGGTGATATGAATACTCTCATGAAAAGTTCATCAACAAAGTGTGGGGCCGCTTGTTGCCATTTGTAAAGAATGTTAGTGGCTCCTTGCTCCAATGTTCTCGGAACATTGAGTACTGTGACGGTGGTGGGGACGGGTAGGAGCCTGAGTTTCCACGAAACTATGACTCCGTAGCTGCCCCCACCACCACCTCTAATAGCCCAAAACACATCCTCGCCCATAGATTTCCTATCCAAAATCTCTCCCTTAGCGTTAATAATTTTAGCATCTAGCGCGTTATCAACTCCTAGCCCGTATTTTCTCATCATGAACCCATACGCTCCACCCGTGATATGCCCACCAAGGCCCAGGCTTGTGCATAGCCCAGCAGCAATACCATATTCTTTACTCTTTTCAGCAACTCGGTAATAAAGTTCACCAAGAGTAGCACCAGCCTCAACCCAAACAGATTTGTCATAAAGATCGACATTAATGGCACGCATCTTGGACAAGTCAATAAGAACAAAGGGAAGTCTCGTAGCAGACGTATAAGACAGCCCTTCATAATCATGGCCTCCACTTCTAAACCGAAGCTGAACCCCATTCTTTTTGGCACAAATGACCACTTTTTGGATGTGGCTTGCGTCCACCGGAGTGAAAATAAGCTCGGGTTTTGGACTTGAAGGGGTGATGCAACGAAGATTTTGGGCAGTTGAGTTGATAATGGATGTGAAGTTAGGATTGCTGGGAGTGAAAAAAGTGTTGGGGGAGGTTTGAGTTGTAGAAAGGCATTGATGGAAAAAGAAGGTGTTTACAATTTTCTTTGAAGTCGAAAAATAAGCAAGTGATGATACTAGTACTATTGTTACAAGAAATCTTGAAGAGAGAAAAGAAGCCATGTTTATGACTTAATTATAAGCTAGCTTGTGTGAAGTTTAGAGGGGAATGGGATCAAACATATATATGAAATCTTGTTGACTAAAATATTTGCACAGTGCACTGGTCATGCACATGCTGCACTATGCTTTATCATTGCTGAATTAAGAATTGTATTAGTTGGAGATGTAATGATATCCCAACTATTTCAGATAAGCTACTTCAAAGTTAATAGCTTGTTTTTCACTGAAAAATATTATAGACCAAGTTGCACTTGTTGTATACTGCTTGTATTGATAGACATAAAGAGTTGCTTGTGACACCGATCTATACAGCTACATCGACAATGAATACGGTGCATCGTTACACTGATGTCCACGACATTGTCATATAACATATAGTTATAGATAATCTAATTATCAGAGCTATAGCTAAGTTAAACGCGATAATATGCAAAAGCTTATCTCATAACTAAATATGACAATACCAACTATATTTAAAAAAAAAAAAACCATGTTATTCCAGCTACCTAGCTTCAACTTTAATAAACATTGAGAACATAAAATCATATTTCTTGACATATTTTGGTACAAGTGACTTCTAAGGCCTTAAATTTATTTATTTATTTATTTTTATTTTTTTCTTTTTTAATATTTTTTTGAAAAGCAGAATATATATATTTTGAAACACCTAAAACTCTGAAGCCTTGTGCGATTTCATACATCGCACACCAGTGTATACGGCTCTCCTCATAATACGTGATATTTCAAAAGAAATTTATATATTAGTAATGTCATATTGTCATCATCTTGTTTAGCCATATTTATTTGTAACATTCCTTTTTTTTTTTTGTAATGGACATTAAAGTGTTATTAAAAGGAGACAATGAACAACTTGAACATTAAAAATACAATAAATTAGACTAATGATGAAGTTATTGAGCACTTGATTTACAAGCAATCAACACATTTGACCTTTACTTTCTTTTCCATTTTTGGTATTAGCAAAAATTGTTACAATAACAATGTCTCATTTTGTTTGCAACTATGCATTTCCATGGTTTTGTATTGCATTACGGAATTTCATGATGTGATATCATTACCCCAAAGAATATTTAACACCACTTATTAAGGTGCGGTTTGATTTGTAAAAAAGTTTAGAATCAGAGATGGATTTGGTTTAACCATGAAAGATAATGGGATAGAGAAAAATAATATTTTATTAAAAAATTTATTTTAATCAAAAAATTAAATAAACATAAGGAGTGTTAGTATTATGTTTATTACTGTACTAAATTATTTGATGAAAATGTGGATTGTGAAGTAATATAATGATGCAGAGTTTTTTTTTGGGAAATTCATTGTTCAACATGGTATCATTGCTTTAGCTCTCATTCTCGGATCTTGTCGACTACCTTGAGCCGCCGCCTCAATGCCATCCCGTTAAACCCTAGCTATCGTCGTTTATCCGTACTAAAAAAAAAGTGCAGCCAATTGTTTCGTCCATAACTCCGAAACCGTAAAGAGTTAATTGATGATGTCAGCTGGCATGGCTTCGTATTAAATTCCGAAGGAAAGCAAAAATAGCCACAAGGACGCGGCGTCGCGCTGGAACAAACAACTGTATTCACAAAACAACAATCGCTCGTTTTGCTTATAACTCTCAAACTGCTTAGAGTTAGCTGACGTTGTTAGCGGTCGTAGATTCGTAGTTAAATTCTAAAGAAAATCATACTGAAATCTCTGCCGCCACTGGTCATACGCTCCGTCACACACAGTTGTAAGTCCAGAAAGCTTTCGAATTGAAAATAAAATCACTCTTTTATCAAAGTCTTGATTCTATATCAAGATAACTATTTGCAGATTTTTTATTTTTTATTTTTTATTTTTTTTATATATATATATTTTTTTAATAATTATATTTATTTTTCAATTCGAGCTTTTATGATTTTATATTGTGAATTGCAGGAGAGTGTTAGAGTATGTAAGTTGATCCAAACTCGATTGTGAGCTAAAAAACCACTAAAGTTTCTATGCATATATATCGTATTTTTTATATAATAAAGGAATTACATCATTTCGGAGTGATTTTGTCAATTCATTCTTATTGAAAAAATAATTGGGCTAATAGGAGAGCTCGATTTTGCCACGTAAGCAAAATCGTGTGATGTGATTGGTTAATAAAAGTCAAAATTAAATTGATTTTGGTCAAACTTTAATAAATTTGGTGGAGAATTTTGGTTGATTAAAAAAACACATAAAAATATAGGTGTCAAATATGTGAAAACAAAAACTTAAAAAAAGAGAAGGTAATTAATAAAACTTTATTGGTTGAATTTTTAAAATTTATATAGAGTTAAGTGTAATATTAGCCTCCATATTTTTTAATAACTTTGGATTATAAACAAATACCCCTTATACTTTACTCTTTATACTTTCTATCTTAAAAAATACAATGTATATGTTGTTTTAAAATAACAACATATAAATTTGCATAAGATTATAAGTATCAATTTTTTTACTATATACGTTCAATAAGGACTCATTTATTTCATTTATAAAAGTTTAACCTATATGGACACGAGTTTACATTTTAAATACGGCTAAATTACTGAAAACGGGAATATAATTATCAAATTGTAAGCACGGGTTAATTTAATATAAAAACAAATATACGCGACTGTACTTATAACAATGACTAATGTAATTCTTATTTATTTATATAAGGATATTTAGAAAAACATTTTTAAAAAATTATAAGGAGTATATTTTAACTTTATCAAAGCTCATTATGTGCTATTAAACTTGCATCATATGTACAACATAATATCAGTAGTGAAACTTAAATAACGACATCAACATCTTTGTCAGCTAAATTTTGAGTTACCTAACAGAAATTTTTACAAATTTCTAATAGATATTAATGCATAATGAAAAACTCGTGTATAAGTATTAGTTGTACTTATATCACAATTTTCATGGGAAAATTCTTATATGTGTATATATTGAATTAAAATATTAAAATAAATTTGGTTTATGTGTAAGTTTTATGCGTGCACGAAACTTATAACTATATAATTATATGAAATTACATTTAAAGATCACAATATTCAGTATTAATACAAAATAATTTTTTTGGTCAAAACCCTGTGCGTGCACAGGTATTATAACTAGTTAATTAATATAAGATATGACTTAAGCGGAATTCATTGTTCAACACATATAAGTATATTACACACATGCACCATATTTCATTAGAAAACTTAGATAGGACAAAAGAGTAAGTAATTAAAAAGTTGGACCTTTAATCGTTGGGATTAGTAACATTAAATTTCCATGTGGCTTGATTAATGAGCTTTTTCTTTTGGCAAACTTTGCATTACAATAATTATTAATGGGATAATAATATAGTTAAAGAGTTTGATGTTAAATATTGAGGGTATGATCAAACTGCGTGTTCTTTTGTATCGCTAACTTTCAAACAGGGCCTAGTACGCGTGGCTCATAAGCCTTGTGCCATCCCACAACGCCATTTTATAGCGCCACAACAATACAAGATCTCGTGTCATACGGTTTGACGCCGTCACGATCAGCCCACGCCGTGGTTTTTTTTTTAATTATTTTTTTAATTTGTGTTTTATTGAGTTATGTGTGGTTGAGAGGGTGATCTATGACACCATAAATGAAAGGAGGTTGTTTTGTGCTGAATTATGGGTTTTGATGTTATAGAAAAAAGTGTAAATATGATATCACTTTTACCCATGCCACTATTGGTGCTTTAAGCTCTAAAAGAACAAAATTTTGTTAAACTATATTTATTTGAGTTTATTTAGATGTAATTTGGTTTTTATATAGGTTTAAAATAAAATTGAGATTTAATAAAAGTACGAAAGAAAAGTAGAAAGAAAAAAAAGTAATATGTTTAAATTTATTATCTGTGTAAATTAAAATTATACATAAAACTAATATGTTAAAACAAAAATTACGTGAAAGAAACAAATGAAAGGAAAAGACACAAAGAGTTGTGTGGTACATTATGTGCATCATTAAAGTTGATTGTAGCACAACAAAATTAATGCATGTTATTGTTAGATGATGAAAACTTCGTGAGAGGTATTGTATTACTGATATATATATTTATAGTATATTATATAGAAGATATTAGAAACCCTAATAGACACAACCAACATTCGAGCTTGGGTTGTTATATCGTCTAATACTTCCCAGCAATTCAAGCGGCAAAATCGCGATAGCTCGGATTGGATTAAAAAACTAAATAAACATTAAAGTAATAAAAGTTTTGTTGATGAAGACGTTCGACAAAAGACAAATCTCATTTGCAGCAAGCAAAGCAAAGCAAAATAAACCGGTAGCAAAGGAAAAGCAGTAAAGCAAATAATTAATTTTAATGACGACATCCAACAGCAAGCGAAGATTAATCTTCATCATGCAGCAGCAACAAAAGAAAAGAAACAAAAATAAAAGCAAAGCACAATTTATTTTATTTTATTTACTTATTTATTTATTTATTTTGGATAAGGGGTAAAGGATGGTGACAAAGGTTTGACGGGGTGGCTTAGGAGCGGCGATGTTAGATGATACCATGTTAGATGATGAAAACATGTTAGATGATGAAAACACCGTGAGAGGTATTGTATTATTGATATGTATTTATAGTACATTACATAGAAGATACTAAAAACCCTAATGGACCAAACCCACATTCAGATTTGGGTCGTTATATCGTTGAATAATTACAACCATAGTTTTTAGGATCCCGATCTTAATATTAGGATCTTATGATTTTATGATATTGCAAAACAAAAACGATCCGGATCTTACATAGGATCTTTGCAAGCCTAAGATCTTATAGAATCCCGATCTTGACCATACGATCTTAAGATCTAATCCGATCCGATCTTACTTTTCTCGGATTACAAACTAGAAAAATTACAAATTTATGAGTTGTTATTTTGTAGAATTCAAAAAACAATATGTTAATCTTTTTAAATATTTCATAATCATAATTTAGGACAACATTTCTATGATACATTCATAGTATTTTATGTTTATAATGTATAATAATTTGTAGATTTGTATGATATTACAAAAACTATTAAAAAATAACATTATAGTAGGATCTTAAGATCCCGATTTGATCTTGCGATCATGATATTGCAAAGATGAAAACGATCCTGGGTAGGATCCCAATCTTGAAAACCTTGATTACAACATCACATATACATTTGTGTTGTGCATATCACTTCCCTTTCCACTTCAAAAGATGCTGAAACCAGATATGGTGACTTTTGAATCAAAAGGGATAATTACCAATGAGAAACTTGACGATAGGTACTCAAGTATGTGTCTTTTTCACGTTATGTGTGCTTACAAAATGCAACTTTTGAAAAACTAGCTCCAATAAATAAAATTCAAAGAAATCCTTAGTTTGTACTTTTTTACACACTCCCTCTCTAAGCACACACTTTATTCTTTGTAACAAAAGTTGTCGTAAAACTACCGGATTTCAAAAGCTATAACTTATACTACATTAACTTACACATTGTGCTCTTTGATTTGAGTTCCATTTCACCATATTTTTCGCTATATTTAGAGCAAGGGTTTAATAGGTGAAATATCTGCCATAGGTTGTGATAGTAAAATAGTTAAATAATATTAAGCGAGGGATGCGATAAAGAAAAAGATAAAGATAAGGATGTCATCAAATCAAACATTGGAAAGCAATGATGAGGATTCAAGATAAATTCAATGAGTCTCGATAAAACACGATAGATTGAACTTGAAAACTCACATGTCATTGATTGTGGGAGTAAGAATGATGAGGAAGATAGGTAGTGACACATTTGGAGGAACTCCGAGAAAGGATGAAGAATGAATGATAAATAAGTTAATGACACAAGGGTGTGACATTATATTTTGTAAGGAGTAGGGAGGATGGGGTGGAGTATATTCACACTTTTAGTTACAATATAATGGCAAGTAATTGTGGAAGCAGGAGGATGTAGGATGGACAAAAGAGGAAGGGGAGGTTGTGACACTTTTACGGTGTGTTTTCAAGTTTTGATTTTGGGTAGAAAGTTAAAAAAATAAAAAAAGTGGGTTTTTTATTTTATTTATTTATTTTTATTAAAGGAATATAAAAGGAATGTGTGAGAAAGAGGGAAAATAGTTAGGTTTTTTGGCCAAAACATAGTGAAGGAATAGAAGTGATACAATTCTATGTTGAAATTGCCTCTTATTTACTTTAACTTTAGCCTCAATTAAATATATGATCAAAGACATAATTGTCAATAGAATTTTTCTCATCACTATACTCCCGTTTTTTCTTACAACTAAAAAACACCAACAAATTTTTAACAATTTTTGTTTTTCTCTTCTCACCACTTTCTATACTTCACTTTACTTTCCTCTTCCCCAAATAAAAAGTGAAGAGCCGAGTTTGATGTTAAATATTGAGGGTATGATCAAACTGCGTGTTATGTATCACTAACTTTTTAAAAGGGCTTGGTATGCGTGGTTGATAAGCCTTGTGCAATCCAACAACGGTACCTTATGGCGCCACAACGATATCATATCTCGTGCCATAGGGTCTGACGACGTCACTGTAACACCCCCAAAAAAATGGTTTGCAGCGGAAGAAAAAGTTTTTGGGATGCTACTCATTTGGATCATAACACAAAGCGAAAAATATAGATTTTTCTTAAAAGATTCCATTTATTGTGGTAAAACAAAGTTTACAAAAGTTGAATTGTTGCGGAAAAATGGCTCATTAACAAAATGTGGTCCCCATTCATAAATCAGAGTCATCTATGACCATGCCATGCCAATGCCCAAGCGCCTCCAAAGTTAGCTAGCGCCTCCAAAGTTAGCTATCGCCTTTTCATCCTGAAAATACATGCTAAAAAGTCAACACAATGGTTGAGTGAATTCATAGGTTTAGTAAATAAGCAGTTGATCACAAGATTTTCAAGTTTAAAAGAAACCATGGGCTACGTTGTTATACGCCCATAAAAGAAAGTTGATATTATTGCACTAAGCTCATGACACCAAGGCTCAACTGCATACACCTAATTACTGGTGTACGTAATAATATGCCCCCCAAGAGGTAATTGCCAATTACCTAAGAGATTCAAATATGGTGCGCCCCGGTTATGTCCGATAACCGAGTCGGGGTCGTTAATTCCCATAGTACTATCCACAATATTTGCGCTCACTCGCAAGTGACTAATGGTTCATGATGAAGGGGTCTTTTGGCAAACAACTTAGGCAGAGTCATAATATCAAGAGAACAGCAAACAGTTTTCAAGCAATTGTGATCATAAAAGCAGTAGTAGCATGTATTCTCCCCCAAGGAGTTTATAAAACAGTTAAAAGAGTAAAAGTGGGGCTATGAACTCACCTTAGTGATACGGTAGGAAATGCACAACAATAGCAAGTACGATATGACAACGGCTTCAACACGAAACCTAGATATAATATGGCAAGTCTTAGATAATATATTCCGTTTACGACCCTAAATGGTAATGTTTGAAAACTGATTTGCTATGAGACACTCATATCGTTATAACTTGTGTGGAAATGCTTATAGTTCAAAAATAAATGTTTTCAAATACTTTCTCATGTGTTTGTGTTACGTAGCTTATGTGGACGTTATCGACGTACATGAAATGTAGTTGTGAAAATATTTCTTACTTTTGGCTCTTGGAAATAGTGAGTGGAAAGGTTTACGAAACTTTCGTATAGGAGTTGACTTAGAATATTGGCTCGAGTATTATTGATGTGGGAATAATTACAAGTCGAATTGTATTTATTAGATTTATTAGTCTTGAAGTGTGAAAATTATATATACGATATATATTGGTCGGAGTTGTTAGAAAATAATATATTTGGAAAAATATAATATTTATAATTTACGTGGATGCGGTTGTCAATATGGGTATGTGCTAAATATATTTTTACTTAAACGAAAAGTGGTAAAATGTATAAGTTTATCGAACTTATAAAAGTTTTGGATAAAAATGTCAAAGTGTTCAAAGTTGAGGGACCGAAGTTGTCAAAAATAATATAAGTTTCAAACTTATAAGAAATTTTAAGAAAAGTGTCAAATTATTTCGAAGTTGAGGGGCTAAATTTGTAAATGTTATATAAGTTTTCAAATCTTATAAAGATTTTAAGAAAATGTGTTAAGTTGTTCGGAGTTGGGGGACTGAAAGTGTTAAAGTGCGAAAGTTGCAAGAAAAAAAAAGAAGGCTAAACTGTCACAAGACAGATTTGAACTCCAGACCTCCAGGATAAATACCCACACCCTTCCTAACTGAGCCAAGGGTCTTTCGTGGTTATCTTTAGTATTGCTTTGTGTTTAAGGACTACGTAACTGTGTTCTTTATGTAAATAACTTTTTCTACTCAGTAACTGAGCATGCGTTCTAGTATAGGTAACTCTTGTGTTTTTCTTCTTCACTTCCAACTGCCCTTTGCATGAAAGTGTGATATGTTTGGTGCTTTATATTCGATTATGTCGAGGTGTAATATGAAGATTTTAAACATATTTAGTTTTCATAACTTGTATGTTGAAAATATAGACATAAAACTCAAAGCAACAAATGGGTTTAGAGTAAAAATATATGTATATAATCGTTACAGGGGGCTAGGAAGTGGTTGTCGAGTGAAAGAAAATAATATGAGTCAAGTTTCGCTTTAAGGTTTTTAACATACAAACACATGAGGTGAAGTTTAAGTTTTTAAACAAGTTACATGCAAGTTTGAGGAGTGATACAAAAGCTTACAGTGAGGTTTGAGAGAAATGTATGTCGAGTGAAAACGATACTCGACCAAGAAGGAAGCAAGCTTAACCCGTTTCTAATTTAAGTGAGTAACCCCTTAGAGTCACTTGAACCCTCAACGCCTACCCAAGCTTCCTTATTCTACCCCTCGACAGTAACAAAAAGGGAAGTGAGATGAGAGGACCAAGGACTTAGAACTCGTTTACTTTTCCGAATATCATCAACCCGATAACTTCCAAAGTGTGACACCCGATAGCTTTCTTGCTTCCAAATCCTTTCCAAGAGTTCGAGTGTATGCGTGTTAGCTCCCATGAGACTCGGTTTTAAGAAGAGAAGAAGCAAGAGGGGTTGATTGTTAGGTTTGAACATTAAATGAACTTGTACATTAATTGTTTAATTAACAAAGAATGGTGTGGGGGTTTGGTGACTGTTTCGAACAGCAGAAAGGGATGAAAGAGTGAGATAGCATGGAAGTTGATATGAGATGTGAGTGTGAATGTTGTATGTATTTGAAGTGTGCCATAAAACTAGTAAAAGTCGAATGGGTTGTTTTCCTTCTTGTCCTTGTTTCTGTCGAGACCCAAGAGTGAAAGCAAAAGGAGTGTGTACAGTGGACAATGACAAGAGCATGTAAGAGTAACATGAGTCTCGTACTCCTTGTTTGTCTAGGAATCGCTCACTACTAACAAAACAAAGAGGGCTCGGTTTGGTTTTGATGGGCAAGTCAAGACTGAGTGTGTCACATGGAGGTGTAAGCGAAAGATGGGGTGATGTTTTGAGGTGAAAGTGATATTTCACCTTTTGTGTTTGTTTGGTGTACAGTGAAAGAGAAGCAGAGCAGCAAGAAAAAGGGAGCACGTGGGTTAGGGAGAAGGTAGGTAGGATTTTTAGGATTAATACTATTTTTATTGTTTTCTGCATTATTAACAGTATTTTGCGTACCCAGTGTTCCGCTGTTTTAATCAATAAACGCGACGTCCCGAATGAGTGAAAATGTAAAAATTATATTTTTTGACACGTTGTCGAAAGACTGTTAGAATAATATTATCGTTGGCTTTGCTAGTTCATTTTTATATTTTAACTGTAACCGGTACGCGTGCGGACTCGTAAATCGAGGAAAATCTCTCGTTGACATGTTTCGTTCATTAGTAAATATCAAGAATGATTTATTCTAATAATTCGTTTATCAACGCTACTTGGGATTGCATAATCCATATAAAAGTAAAAATTCGTACGTGAAGATGCTTTAGGATGATTCAAATAACTCTTAATAAATGATTACTCCGTTTTTATAGCGACTAACGACATTGAAATTTTACGGGTTGTTATAGTCACAACCAGCCTACGTCGTGTTATTTTATTTTATTTTGTCTTTCCTTTTTTCTCTTTTTTGTGTTGTATTTGTTTTTTATTAGGTTATGTGTGGTCAGAGGGTATTCTATACACCAGAAATGGAAGGAGGGTGTTTTGTGCTGTGTTATGGGTTTTGATATTATAAGAAACAACACTTTTACCCATGACACTATGGGTACTTTATGCTCTAAAAGAACAAAATTTTGTCAAACTATATTTATTTGAGTTTATTTAGGTGTCACTTGGTTTGTATATAGGTTTAAAATAAATTGAGATTTGATATACGTAGGAAAGAAAAGTAGAAAGAGAAAAAAGTAATATGTTTAAATTTATTACTTGTGTAAACTAAAATTATACATAAAACTAATATGTTAAAAATAAAAAGTACTTGAAAGAAACCAAATGAAAGGAAAAGACAGAAAGAGTTTTGTGGGCACACTATATGCATCCCTAAAGTTTGATGTGAACACAACAAAATTACATTTTTAATGCGCATGTTACTGTTAGATAATAAAAACCTCGTGAGAAGTATTGTATTATTGATCTATATGTTTATAGTGTATTACATAAAAGATACTAGAAACCTTAATAGACTCGACCTACATTCAGGCTTGGGTTGTTATATTGTCTAATACTTCCCACCTATTCAAGCGGCAAAATCACGATAGCTCATATTGGATTATAAAACTAAGGGGCTGTTTGATAAAAAAATGATTTAGCGCTGAATGAAACAAAGACGCTGAATGAATCAAATGTGCTGTATGAATATGATTCTGAACGAAAATGATTGTTTGATAACTATTATGAGTAATAGCAAACAATTTGAATAGCAAAAACGATCTATCTAGAAATAATTTTTTTAGATATTTATTTGATGTCAAAGTTTGATACCAATTACGAGTGACATGGCGTATAATATAGATTGGGAATGTTACACAAGAAGTTAATTATGTACCTTAATAGTTCTAAGGTAAAAGTATAACCATATTGCCATGCATTAACAATATAAATGGACTCTAAAATATATAATCTTTAGACTCTAAAATAAATATGCTTCGAGACCAAACACATAATTATGAAAGGAATTGGTAAAATAAAGCTATGTGAATTAAAAAGAAATAAAATAAAATGACGTGATGTAGTAAAATAAAATATTTTAGAGTGGATTGAGCACTCTGAATGGCGGAGCTAGATATCTACCATGGCCCATTCAGAATCAATTTGAGTGACTCAGTGTATCAATTTCACTTGCCAAACATGTTCAATCTCTTACCGACTAGGTAATAAGCACTGGCCAATTCAATTAAGTGGCTATCAAACACCCCCTAAATAAACATTAAAGCAATAAAAGTTTTGTTGATGAAGATGTTCAACAACAAAAAATCTTCATTTGCAGCAGCAAAGCAAAATAAAAGCGGTAGCAAAGGAAAAGCATTAAAGAAAATAAATAATTTATAAAAAGCAAAGAAACAAAAATAAAAGCAAAGCATAAACTTATATATATATATATATATATATATACACACACACACATATATATATATATATATATATATATATATATATATAAGTGGTAAAGGGTGGTGGCAAAGGTTTGACAGAGTGGCTTAAGGGAGGCGGCTCAATGTAGCTACCTAGGTATGAGGATTAGACCCGCTCTCATACTATGTTAGATGATGAAAACACCGTGAGAGGTATTGTATTATTGATATGTATTTATAGTGCATTACATATAAGATACTAGAAACCCTAATAGGCTCAACCCTTATTCGGGCTTCGGCCGTTGTATCGTTTAATAGTTACAACATCACATGTCGATTTGTGTTGTGCATATCACTTTCCCATGCCACTTTAAAAGATGTTGAAACCAGATATAGTGACTTTTGAATCAAAAGGTATAATTACAATGAGGAATTTAACTCAAGGTGCTCAAGTATGTGTCTTTTCACTTTATGTTTGCTTACAAAATGCAACTTTTAAAAAACCAGCTCCAATAAATAAAATTCAAAGATATCCCTAGTTTGTACTTTTTTACACACTCCCTATCTAAGCACACACTTTATTCTTCGTAACAAAAGTTGTCGTAAAACTACCGGATTCCAAAAGCTATAACTTATACCACATTAACTTACACACTGTGCTCTTTGATTTGAGCTCCATTTCATAGTTTTGCTATATCAAGAGTTTATTAGGTGAAATATCTGCCATAGATTGTGATAGTTAAGTAGTTAAATGATATTAAGTTTTGGATGCAATAAAGATAAAGGTGTCATCAAATCAAACATTGGAAAGCAATTATGAGGATTCGAAGTAAATTCGACGAGTCTCGATAAAACATTAAAATATGATATCTTGAACTTGAAAACTCACATGTCATTGATTGTGGGAGGAAGAATGATGAAGAAGAGAGGCAGTGGCATATTTAGAGGAAGGATCAAGAATGAATGATAAATAACTTAATGACACGAGGGTGTGACATTATATTTTGTAGAGGATGAGGTAGAGTATAGTCACACTTTTAGTAACAATATAGTGGCAAGTAATTGTGGAAGCATGGAGGATGTAGGATGGACGAAAGAGGAAGGGAATGTTGTGACTCTTTTACGGTGTGTTTTCAAGTTATGATTTTGGGTTGAAAGTGAAGAAAACAAAAATGTTTATTTATTTATTTAAGAATGTAAAAGGAAAGTGTGAGAAAGGAGGGGAAATAGTTGGGTTTTTGTGTCAAAACTTCCACGTCACTTTCGAGATGAAAATGGAGGAATAAAAGTGATACAATTTTTGTGACGAAATTGTCCCTTATTTAATCTAACTTTAGCCTCAATTAAATATAGGGATAATTGATTGAAAATGGTTCATACTTGACACTTTTTGTTATTGTGTGTATCACACATTTTTTTTCTTGCTATTATAACACAAATTTTTTGAATTCCTACTATTGTGTGTATTTTGTGTATGTGAAATAACCCTTTTACCTTTCGGCGGTTACAAACTATAAGGGTAAAATGATTATTTTACATGCAAAAAATACACACAATTGCAGTTATTCAAAAACTTTGTGTTATAATAGCAAATAAAAGGACGTTAACACAATAACAAAAAATGATAAGTTAGATATATATTCAGGTAATTATCTCTTAAATATATGATCGATGACATAATTGTCAATAACATTTTTCCATCACTTTATTCCGTTTTTTTTTTCTTACAACTAAAAAACACCAATAAATTTTTAACAATTTTTTTTTCTCTCACCATTTTCTATTTCTCTCAAATATAAAAGTGAAGAACATAGTGTGAGTGTCAATATAGTGTTAAGTAATTGTGAAAGTATAGAAGATAAAGAGGATCTAAAATGAAGGAATGAGTAAGGAATGGTTGTATCGTAGTTGTGAGAATTTATTTTGTTATCATTATTTTAGATGATTGTGTTTTACTTTATTTTACTTTTTTTATGCAATATTATGTTAGAAAAAGGTAATGGCAATGTTGGAATCTTTAGCATCATGTATTTGTAAGGTCACAAACCCTGATTCAAAATTCGTTATCCATTTCTTTCAATCAAAATCCACTAACTAACCTGCCCCTTTAGTGCCATAGTGATAATTAACCTAAATTTCTTCTTCATAGGCGGCTCATTATTTTACCAAATTGAAAATTCTAAATTATATAATGATATTTAGGCTCCATGTTCAAAGTGCTAAATTTGTGGCAATAAACAAAGATGGTAATACGAGTTTAATACTACTTAAAAGCACCTAAAGTCTAGCATATGCACGACAAAACATGCGTTAGCTGACTTTAGCTAAAAGAAAATTATATTAAACATGCCAATGGTTGTCATCAATGTCTTAAGTCCTACACTAATTCTTAATTAATAAAGATATAAATATATCAATCCGACTGTCTCGAGTCAATTTACTTTACGTTAAAATATTTTATTTTTAGGGTGAGTTAGTATAATATTATAGTTAGTGATTCGATTTCATACTTACCTAGAAGTTAGTTCCTGTCAGCTTCGAATCTACGCATTTATGGGGCAGAACCACCATAGATCCCACTCAAAAGGAAAACTCTCCATGAAGAGACTCAAACCTGAGACTTCTCGCATGTGATAATACCTCTTAACCAACTCTGCTAGGCAGAAGTTGGCAAAATATGATTATTATGATAAAGATCACTATGGACATCTCTATCTAATACTTAGAACATTTTCAACCTTTGTAAAAAAAATAATACAGGTTAATATTAATTACTACATACTATGATCTTTGACGGTTATATATTGATCACGTATTATGATGATGTATGAAACCGGACAGGGCTTAAGAGGTTTAGGTGCTTCAAAATGTATATTCCGTTAGATATTTGATGCCTCAAAATTCACTTGTATCAAAATATGTTAACGATACATGATTTTTTTCTCAATATTTGATAACGCATTAATATTAGTAGCCCAAAACCACTACACGCTCGAATCAAACTCATTACCGAGGCCTGTCAATAAACACTTGATAGCGGCCCAGATATTCTCCCATGCCACGATCCTAGAGAAACCCATTACACTACACTTAGCACATAGTACTACTGTTCTCCAACTGCCACTAACGGTTAAGATTACCATCTGACACTGCGCAGTGGGGACGCACGACAAGGGTTTATCCTTGTTTGCTCCCTAGATGATCAACACCTGACTCACTCGCAACCGTTAATCACCCCTCAAGGATTTATCTCTAGGACCTGCTTGCCTCTCTATAAATAGAGGGCAAATCATTCAGATCACATCTCTTAAACCGATTTACATATCATAAGTAAATATGACGTTATCCGTGAGACAAGCAGTTGGAATAACATATTTTATGTTTCAATGTATAGTTGAGTTTGTGACAGTTAGTTATGAGATAAGCTTTTGCGCATGATCTCTGATAATTTAGCTACGACTCTAATTATTGTTATCTACAACTAACGGATCACTAGCATTGTTCTTCCGGTTAATATCAATCTGATTTGTTGGATTTAATGATTGTGACATTAGCTTTATATATGTTTGGGATTAGTCGGCATACGAATAATGTTCATAACTCTTTTCGCATTCGATAAATAATGTGCGTCATTAAAAAATAGTGCGTTGATAATTGATCAACTAACATCTACCTAACCTATTATTATATATCTTGAGGAGCAAATAAAATACTTTTATAAAAGTTGTAAAATTTCATAAGCAACTTAACTAACTTCACCATTATTAATTCGACTTAACACATGCGTTCCATAATTTGTACCCGCTTTGTATGGATGATAATGTTACACATATAAATTGTGCCTAAGCATTACACTAAAATGATGTCATTAAACTTTTAGAAATCCTTCCTAAACTTTCACATAAAAATATCTGCTAAACTCTTTTCTTTTTTCGGATAAAGTTGAAGTGGTCACTTTAAAATTGTTTGCGCTTAACATATTAGTTGATTAACGGTGACGGGGAAAGTTGATAAAAATACTCGAATTCGACTAACCCGACCTAATTCGTATCCGAAGAAGCTTGTTCGGGTAGGGTTATACCGATTGAAAGCCCTTATACGGGTTATTCGAGTTAACCAGATTAACCCGAACTCTTATTAGGGTCGGGTTGCGGGCTAGAGCTGTGAGTTAATTCGGGTTTTCGGTTAACCCGAATAACCTGCGTTAGAGATTTATTCGGGTTAACCCGAAACCTGAATCTTATTAGGGTCGGGTACGAGTATGGTTTTTCTTCTCCAAAAACCGATTAGCTTAACCAGAATAAGACTTATTCAGATCGGATTTACCTGAATAACACATGACCAGTTAATAATTAAGAAAGTTATATCCAAAGTATATAATTAGATCTTATTCTAAAAGACTTTTCATTCCTTTTTTGTTAAAAACTAGTCCACTTGTTTATTTTCCTAAAAAGTCATCATTGTTATTAGGCTAAAGCCCACGAGACCACTTGATTCGATTAATCATTAATTTTATATGACATCTTAAAACACAACACAAAGAAAAAAATATTCAAACATCAAGTTGCAATAATACAATATACATGGCAAACACCACAAATCATGGAGCTTATTTGCACCTAAGAATACGTTGAATGGTGAAATTATCGTATGAACTATATCTTTATTGATAACTATTCATAATGATAAACTACATAGCAATTTTAATGGACTTAAGTCTTTAGACGGGCTCGCACCTAATAAACCTAACATACTATTTCATCTAACATTTTTTGGAATTCGAGCGGCGAAATCACAAAAACTCGGATTAGATTAAAACACTTGATAACATTAAAGCAATAATAAATTTGTTAATGAAAACATTTGACAACAAGTGAGGACAAATATTCAAACAACAGCAAAATAAAAAGCATTAAAACAATAGTTAATTTGTTGTTGAAAACATACGATAGCAAGCATATATAAATCTTTAAATTGGAGCAGAAAAAGTAAAATAACACTTTAGGCCGATGGCCAAAAACAACGACTCTTTGACAAGGAATCGAGTTGACCAAGCGTTGACTATTGTTGATCATTGTTGACATAAATACTTTTTTAGATTCACGAAAGTGCAAACGGTTCGGTTCAATTCTGGCAAATTCAGTTCGGTTATAAATTTTGTACGATTTTTTTCGGTTAAGTTCGGTTTCGGTATTCAATTTTTGTGGGTGAAATCCGAATTCTGCACACCCCCAAAGCATATATGCTCGGAACTATTAGTTCCATTTATGTTAATAACTTAGATCTTCTTAAATAGAGTTGTTATAACTTGCTAAGCACATTCTCATTTTCAATTATAACATTTCTTTAGAATTGTTACTTGACACAAATGAAGAGCTAGCTAGCCGAGTGACTGTTTGTCATTGTGCGACTAAAAGGGTGGTCTCATGTTAAAAAGAGAGAATGATTAGGTTAATGCAAAAATATCTACCTTGCCGGGCCAGCTTGAATTATTGCTATAAAGTATAGCATAAAAACAAACATTTTCCACGGATATTATTTTTGAAGAAAAAACGACATAGGAAAAGGTTAATTCTTTGATTATGTTATAAACTTAGGTAAATTACAAAAAATGTCTTTGTTGTATCTCATTTATGCATCCTATGCAATTTTAAACTTTAATTACCAAAAATGTCATTACGCACTTTTGAACAAATTATGTCCCTTTCACTAACGTTCGTTAGTTTTTCCGTCAGTTAAGGTTAAAACTCTGTGTGGAAAACTAGAAGGGGGGGTTTGAATAGTTTTACCAATTAAAACTTCGTTTTAAAACATTTAGATCGACTTATGTCAATCTATTTAGATGTGTGTGTTGGACATTGATAGATAGATATATAAAAGTGTAATGAAAGAAAAAGAGTAAGAAGCACATAACCACGACACGAGTATTTATAGTGGTTCGGCTACAAGGACACCTTCCTTGCCCTACTCCACTCCCCGAGTCACCTACACGAGAGTTCGTAATCATTATACAACACCAACTCCTTATGGCGGAGAAGCCTTCACAACGTCGCCTACTCTTTTTCCGGTACTAGGCTAACCACCGGGTTCTACACTAAGGTGAACCACACCTACCACAACGTCGCCTACCCTTTTTCCGGTACTAGGCTAACCACCGGGTTCTTTACACCAAGGTGAACCACACATATCACAACGTCGCCTACCCTTTATCCGGTATTAGGTTAAGTACCGAGTTCCATTACAATGGAGGAACTACTAGCCAACACTACACAACACCTAATCCCAAAGGAGACCCACTCCTTAATACAACATCATCAAGGATATCAATATCCTTGGATTCTATACTATTCTTACTTGTACATCGAAACACACCATATCGAATGTACATCTTAGGCACCTTTCACTAATGCCTTTGACACGATCCTTCAGCACCTTTAACTAATGCTTTCAACACGGATCTTCAACACTCTTCACTAGTGCCTTTGACACGGACATTTGACACCTTTCACTAGTGTCTTCGTCTTGACTCTTACGACATCCTTCACTAATGCCTTCGACACAACACTTCTATGGAGGAAGAAAGAACTATCAACAAGAGAACCTCAGTAGTCTTGATGATGACGAAGCATGGCAACTCATCGACTTGAGCTTGCTCGACTTCAAGAAGTGGTGATCTCGCCTTAAGATCACTGGTTAGAGAGTTACAATACTTGGGGAAAGTATGTGTGAGAGTGGCAACCCAAAAGGAAGAAATGGCTCAGTATTTATAGAAGAAAACTGGCTACTGTTCCCCGGATCCCACGGATCCCTCCCTTAAGGGATCCGTCCAGTGCAATCACTGGGATCCGTGGGACGTTCCCTTTTTCCCATGGGTTTTGGGTCATGGGTCATGGGTTATGGGTTATGGTTTGGTTCATGGGTATTTCATTAGATACAATGTACCTAATAGATGCAATGCATCTAGTCAAATGGATATGGGTCAATATCATGGGTTATGGGTATGCTCAATGGGTTGTAGTTTTTATCCATTTATAATACATACTAGTTATGTATATATTTACCTAATATGTAAACACTAGTTGTTGTACATATGTATTACCAAATCATAAAATCACTTATACTTGTTTTAGTGTTTTATGTGAAAGCGTAAGTGTGTTAGAAAACTATTGGTTCAAACTATTTACGTATTTTATTTGTTTCGTTAAAATGATTTTACGTTTGTTATCGACAAAACATTAGAAGATCGTAAAAAATAAACATTTTTACGGCTTATTTGTATTAACAATCTTCCCCTTTTTGTTGATGACAAAACATAAAATTATTTTAAGGAAAAACTAAAATTCGTAAAAGTTTGAATTGGAGTTTTTAGTCTCTTCTCCCCCTTTTTGTCGAAACAAAAAGAGCGTCGAAAAGAAACTAACACATTGTTTTTAAGAAAAATATGTAAAAGAGAAAAATGTAAAGAGAGCAAGTGACGGAAATGGTTCTCGTCTTAACTCCCCCTTGACAAGTCCATCCCTTTGTGAGGGCGTCAAGTAAATAAAAACTAATAGGCTAATGCATTGCAACTTTGTTTGAAAATGGTTTCGTCCTTGTGACGAAAAGTGCTCCCCCTTGAAGATTGCAACTTTGGAATGGGATGCCATGAAGTATAATCCAAATAAGGATTATGTTGCAAATGGTTTTGCAATGTATGGTTTGACACAAAGCTCCCCCTAGCTTAGAGTGTGAAAAAAATTCTTCTTGTGTATTTTGAAAATCTAGAAAACAAATATTAGAAAACAAGTATATAGTGCATAATTTCCTGCAAATAAGACTTAAGTTAGTAGAAAATTCTTCTTCTGTAGCACGGATCCCACATACCACGGTTCCCTCCTATGTGGGATCCGTCTAGGCAATTTCCAGGGATCCGTCTGTCTGGTGACAGATTTTCAGCAATGGTGATATACCAAACAATGCTAAATATGAAAGTGAGATATGTATATAAGCAACAAACATATACTCAAAGCAATATGGCAAATATGTTATCATTCAATAAAACAAAGAGATAATCAAGAAATCTCTAAAACTAAGAGAATGATTTAGCCATACAATACATATTCCACTTAATACTAATGAGTGACCTAAACTTAAGAAGCATCCACGTGCTTAAGGATGATCAACCATGAAATGGGATTCCTAAATGTTCTAAGTTGAGCTTGAGACTAGGACACCGTTTTAGGCTCATGGTTGTTTAGGTTTGTTGACCTCTTTGAAACGTTCGAGGAGGTGATAAAACATGAAAATTTGCTCATCACGTAGTTCATGTATCAATCTTTCAACATGTTGACAATGATAGCAATCCTTGTCATGGTTTTGAGGTAGGGAAGTGTCAACTTCCATATGATCGGGTGGTTGACTTTGATGTCTCCTCATAATCCAAAATGGACCATTAGAGGGAAATGGAGAGATTGACATTGGTGCAAGTGTTGATTCAACACTTTGGTTATGTTGTACAATCTTCTCTAGTGAAGAGTGTGTCGATAATGGTGGAAGATGAGATGGCCTAGGGGGTAAGTCTTTTAGGTTGTAGGAATGTGGAGATGATTGTGAGGTGGTAAATGATATTTCTCTAGGCACCAATGATGTTGATTGGGTTGAAAAGGGTGTGTTTGGTTTAGTAGGAATTGTAGAGTTTGGTGATGATTTTTTTGTGGGAACAATTCTCTTGGGGATTGGTTTGATTGGTTGTGTTGGTTTAGGGAAAATCCTAGCATTTGTGGACTTAACCGGAGATGACTTGGTTGAGGAAAATTCGTGTATATCCCGAATAAGTTTCTTGGGTGGATGAGTTAGCACTAGGAGCTTTCCTCATAATGAAATGACTAAAGAGGTTTGTAAGGGTTTCTAAGTGCTGAGAATTATGTTGTGTTTGATGACTAAGGGATTCTAGCAAGATGACTTATAAAGGGAAGAATTTGGCAAATGCATTTAAGACTTAAGTCACTAAGATTATTGGGAATGTGATGATTAGTATGCACAAGAGTCAACTTCAGAATTTTACTGATCTAGGGACTCAATTAAGATGAGGTGGAGTGTTCAAGTTAGCAAGATAGGCTTGAAATGATTGTTTTAGCTAGAGTTGACATAGTCTGTCACCCGGATCCCATGGTTCCCTCCTTTGAGGGATTCGTCTAGGCTAATCCTAGGGATTTGGCTCTCAGCAGTTAGGAAGGGGTAGAAATGATGTTTCTAAGGTCTAAGGCCTATACCATCTTGAGTGTTTCAGTCCTCCTAAGTATCTTAAATGGAAGTGTACTTGAATGATCAAGAGCAATGAGTGATATAGCTAATGATTGCCTTTTATGGAAGTAAGATGAGACTTTATGATTACCAATGGGTGTTTAAGGATGACATTAGGAATTTTGAGGGAGTCAAGTCATAATAAATGATCCTAGAGATCAGATGTAAGCTTGATATGAAGTTTGAAAAATCCTCAAAAATCAAAAGAATTGAAAACTAACTTTTGACCCGTTTTGAGATAAGGATGGCTAGAAACAATTTCCTAAAATTGATCAATATGTCCACCTAAGTGTTTTGAGATGAGAAAAGCAATGTGTGAGTATTGAAGCGGAAATATGGTGAGTTTTGATGAATTGATAATTCAAAAGTACTTTGAGTTAGATCCAATGTAAGCTATGGTTGAGTTTGAAGCTATCAAATGCTTGAGGAAGACTTAGTTGGTTCTAAGGTCTTATGTTTGGCTAGTGTGAAGTGATCTAGTAAGCTGTTTTGATGTAAGAAAGTCTGTATTGCTTATCTGTAGTCACGGATCCCACGGTTCTCTTACAGGAGGGATCCGTCTAGGCTAAAACTAGGGATCCGGCAACTGCAGGTCAGAACCATCACAGAAGAAAATGCAGATTTTGCATTAAGCAATATACACTAATAACCATTAAACTAGACAGCAAAATAAACATGTTATCACATAAAGCATATCATAGATAATGGTAGTGATAATAGTATCCAAGATAACACAAACAAACGTGCTAAAACATAATCATTCATACATGAATAAAATGTCTCAAAACAAGCATAATCCTATTATATCTTTCGTCAATCATTTCTTTTCCTCTTTCCCGAATTTGTGACGTAGTGAACTAGATTTTGAATCATACCCCTTAATTGTTTGAATTCCGCGGTCTCGTTTGGAATAGTTGGAAGTTGTTGATAGTAATCAAAAGGTTCTAATTCGATGTTAGCTACGGGGTCGACATATTCTTCTTCTTCTTCATCTTCTTCTTCTTTTCCGTCTGAGGAGTCCGAGAGAGCTTTAGGTTTTCTTCCATTGACCATGAACCGTTTAGGGGGTTGTTTGGTAAGAGGTACCATAACGTGATCGGAAAGGAAATGATCATCGTTGAGAGGAGATGGTTGCAATGCACTAACATACTTACAAAGTCGTGTTAGGAGCATACCATATGGAAGTACCATGTTGGAAACCTTGAATACCCCGGCCATTCTCTTTACCATGTAATAGGCGAGATTAAATGGCTTTTGGTGAATGAGACAATAGATCATTAGCACAAGACATGCATTTGGATGATCCTTGTTACCGACTATGCCAATGATGTTTTCCCTGAGAACTTCTTCCCATTTTCTAAACACGGGGTGCATTTCGAAGAGTTCCATTTGAAAGGGATCGCGGTGAATGAGCTTTTTGTTTCGGTTGAAACGGGATTGGTCGATTCTAACCTTGAAGATAGTATCTCGAATGGTTGCAGGATCATCAAGAGGAGTATTGTAGATGGGTTTGGAATCAAGTGCAAGGTTTTGAGCGTTAATTGCTCAATGTTGGGAGTACATAAAAATTCCTTCACAAGGAATGCGAAGAATTTGAGCAAATGTGTTGAGAGATAGAGTAAAGTTTCGTTTATTGATGATGAAGGCGATTGAGATGCTATCATCGGTGTTTCGAATGATCCTAATGCTTTTGTAAAATTCAAAGATGAAAACCGGACAAATTTGTTCATCAATGTCAAGAAGACAATCAAAGTTGATTACCGAGAAGACTTGACGAATGTCGGTATCTTCAAGGAAACATTCCTTGACCACACGACCTTCGTGGATAAGTCATTTTTTTAAGTCTTTTGAAGACCTTGGGGTCAATTTTTGACAATCCCTCTTTCCGATAGTAATGGGTGAGGTAATGGACGATATCATGGTGGTCTTGTTGAGTGGCTTTAGGCATGGTTGGTCCTAGAAATACAAATATTCCAATTAGGCAAAATTTGTTGAGATCGGTTTATGGTTTTGATTTGTATTAAAAATGTTGTGACTTGTGAACACAATGTAATCTTAGTTATGTGAAAAACCCCTTTTAATGATCAATTTTGGAAAACCGAATTAAATTAATTGATTAAAAATTGAGAAACCATAAACCCTAGGATGAGGATGATGAAAATTAGAACATGTTAGTGTAATTACTTACAATGATGTTCTAGAGATGGATGGTTGAGGATATGGAGTCTTATGGAGATGCAAACTGCTCTTGGGTTGTTTTAGTGTTTTGTGAGGAGAGGAAAAAATGAGCAGAATTGATTTTGAAAGTCATATAGCTGTTTCTGTCACACGGTTCCTCCGGATCCCTTGTATTAGGGATCCGGCTAGTACAACTAGAGGGATCCGGCTACTGTGGACAAAAAGATGATTGTTTGTCATTATTTTTTGTAGTGGACTATAAACTAGCTTATGGAACAAAAGTGGTTTTGAGGTTTCAAATGAAAAGATGTTTTTGATCAATGAGATTTGATAAATTAATTATCAAGGATTCATTTGTGACGACGGCGTTAGTTTGACGAAATCGAAAGGAATACTATCCCTAATGATGAGTGAGTCGGGAAAGTGACGAAAAGAGACTTTTAAGAGACTAGCTATTATTGAACAAAAAGAATTTATGGTATCAACATATTCATATAGATATAAGCTAGCTAATGAAGAGTAAACATACATCTATGCTCTTGATTTTGGTATGTGAAGACATGAGACCAAAAATACTTCATTAGTTCTTAAAGTAATCCTTTGTACTTAGAGTAAGTAGGTTGTGATTACTTTTAGATTCTTTCTTGAGAGTTGACTTCATTATTCTTTGAATAGAAGTGAATGTTTTGGAGATATCCTAGCATGAAAGTTTCATGAAACGAATATGTTAGAATAATCTATCAATATCCAACATGAAAAAAAATGTTTTAAAATATTTCCTTATTTGTAGTTTTCAAACATACACGGATCGTATCAAGTTTTTAAAGTACAACATACTCTAATAAACTTGATAACGAAGCTCTGATGCCAATGGTGGAAAACTAGAAGGGGGGGGGGGGGTTTAATAGTTTTACCAATTAAAACTTCATTTTAAAACATTTAGATCGACTTATGTCAATCTATTTAGATGTGTATATTGGACGTTGATAGATAGATATATAAAAGTGTAATGAAAGAAAAAGAGTAAGAAGCACATAACCACGACACGAGTATTTACGGCATCCTTCACTAATGCCTTCGACACAACACTTCTATGGAGGAAGAAAGAACTATCAACAAGAGAACCTCAGTAGTCTTGATGATAACGAAGCATGACAACTCGTGGACTTGAGCTTGCTCGACTTCAAGAAGTGGTGATCTCGTCTTTAAGAGGAACCTAGAGAATCATACAAAAACAAAAGACAAACTACATAGAAAGATCCTTTTGGATCAATGGTTAGAGAGTTACAATACTTGGGGAAAGTATGTGTGAGAGTGGCTACCCAAAAGGAAGAAATGACTCACTATTTATAGAAGAAAACTAGCTACTATTCCCCGGATCTCACGGATCCCTCTTTTAAGGGATTCGTCCAGTGCAATCACTGGGATCCGTGGGACGCTCTCTTTTGCCCATGGGTTTTGGGTCATGGGTCATGGGTTATGGGTTATGGTTTGGTCACTGGGTATTTCATTAGATACAATGTACCTAATAGATGCAATGCATCTAGTCAAATGGATATGGGTCAATATCATGGTTTATGGGTATGCTCCATGGGTTGTAGTTTTTATCCATTTATAATACATACTAGTTATGTATATATTTTCCCAATATGTAAACACTAGTTGTTGTACATATGTATTACCAAATCATAAAATCACTTATACTTGTTTTAGTGTTTTATGTGAAAGCGTAAGTGTGTTAGAAAACTATTGGTTCAAACTATTTACGTATTTTATTTGTTTCGTTAAAATGATTTTACGTTTGTTATCGACAAAACATTAGAAGATCGTAAAAAATAAACGTTTTTACGGCTTATTTGTATTAACACTCTACGAAATGACTATTATACCCTCATCTTCTTCTCATTATTATTTTCTTTTAAATTTGCAATTATTTTTTTCCCCAAATAATGAATTCTATACTCTTTATTATAACTAAAATTTTAAATTTTCAGATGATGAAAAAGAGGGCCAGGTTGATGAAGCTTATAAGAAGATATGGAAGATCATATTAGACGTAGATGGCACAAGCCCGGCTGTGGGTTTTGGGTCCGTTAGGGTTTCTAGTAGGTATCATGTAACTGCATTACCAATACCGTATCAATAATACAATATCTCTTACGGGGTTTTATAAATTTAACATGGTATCAGAGCGGGTCTGATCCTCAGACCTAGGTGGCTAAGTTGAGCCGCCTCTTGTAGGGTTTCTAGTAGGTATCATGTAATTGCATTATAAATACCGTATCAATAATACAATATTTTTTACGGGGTTTTATGAATCTAACAGATCAATGGTTGGGATCAAACGGGCAAATGACTTCGATTGAAATGTTTATCTGGAAATACTAACCTAGCTAAATTGTTATACAAATGTACATTTTTAAAAGTTAAATCTTGATCTTAGGTAATTGAGTACTTGTTAAGACTTCATTGTTTGTAACAAAATTCTTTTTCAGGATTTACAATCTATCTGGAAGTTTAAACAACGATTTTGCAGTTGAGTGATATTGTCAAATACGCCCATCAGCCGTCGTTTGTTCTATGACGCCTAATGATAACATATCTAATGGATGATCCATCAGTAATTTGGTTAATTTTGCATTTTGGTTTGTATGCTAAATCAAGCTAGTTTACCGTTATCGATCTCTTCTAATGTGTTCAGATGAATCACCTTTTCTAGTAATGAGTTGGAGAATGGAGATTTATAATAAATTTTTGGGGCTTTTGCATATATATCCTTCTGAAAATACAAAATTGCATATATATCCAAAATATGCATAAAAACCATTGTAATATGTGCATAAAAAACTTGTACAAAGGATATATATGCAATTATTCACTTTGGGAGGGATATATATGCATTTTTTCCTAAATTTTATGTTAGCTGGTAAAGCCACCCTAAATGGCCAAGGCTTTATAATTAGCTAATCAGGACATCAGGTGTAACTCGGAACCTGGCTTAGCTTTCAGCATGTGCTATGTAATGCGAGGCTAAAGTCACTAAACATAGAATAGACGCGGCATATATGGCTGTTTAAGCATTGAAGGATTGCGTTATAAAACTCATTGATTTTTCTCTACAACATCCCTCATGTACACTTTTAATTTAACCTTTTGAAACCAACATACCAGTTTCATGTAACCATATTTTTAAATAATACTGTAATAATGTTCCATGTTTGATTAGTACATAGTTCACAGATTTTGTTTTATGGAATACATCTAACTAAAACAGTATAGTGGATTTGACCAATAACAGTTTTACCAATACTTATGGTATGGTTTTACTGAAAGTAAAACTTTACAAGTTCTTCAAGTACCATTGTTTGAATTGGTAAAACCAAAAGGACAATTGACTTTGATTGAAATGCATTTCTGCATTTTCACTAATCTAGTTGCATTACATCTTTTTGTTGATAACAAGTAACAACACATACTATGTTCTTAGAAGGCACAAAATAGTCTTAAAAGTTAAAACCTCTAAATGTCGAAGATACGGATCACAAGCTTGTTTATCCAACCGATCCGTGTACATGTTCAAGTTATAATCGGTCTGTTATCACGAAACTAATACCATTTGGCCTTAAAACTCTCATGAACGTAAACCAAGATTCATTAGTTTCTTACCCGAATGTCTTCTCAAGTTCCTCATGTATTTGGACTATTCTACAACTACGACACATGTGATACACTGAAAAATTATTGATGTTTTGATTGTCTAATATCTAGTCTAGGCTTAGGTTATGTGTATGCTGGTTTGATGGGGGCCTGTTTTTTAGTGGCATCTAAAGACGAGTACTTCTTTGATTGAGTGCAAGAAATGAAATGATTTCTGAAACCCATGTTGACATAATGTTTTCTTGTTGATTGGAATGTTGATTTACCCTTGTTACATCTTACTGTAATGATTTTATGGGATGATTTATGGTTCTTTTCAAATAATTGGACTATGAGAATGAACTAAAAGTGGGGAACAAGACAAGGGTATATTAGTCATTTCGCAGGGTTTTGACCTTGACTAAAGGAAAAAAAATAACGAGCGGTAGTAAAGAGGACATAATTTGTTCAAAAATGTGAACAAGACATTTTTCGCAATTAAAGTTTGAGAGTGACATACGGTGCAAAAATGACATACCACATGGACATTTTTTTTGTAATTTACCCTATAAACTTTCATATGCTTACAATTTTCACGTGAGCCAAAGAACTTTCTGTTGCCCAGCGGGGTTTTTGAAACACTTGAACAAATTAAGTAAAGCGAAGCAAATAATCAAACGACTTGTATTATAAAAACGTATTTGGTTTACACTGTATTTTGTACAATTCTGATATTCTAACCGAAACTGTCTAGGCCTATTTATACTAGTGTGAAGCGACATCTTTTGAAGCATCGTATCCCTTCCTGCCTTCCTCTAAACTTTGTGTCATTTTGGGTTGTGTCGATTCACACAAAATAACCGTAAATTGGTTATTAGGTTTAATATAAACCTATTTGGTCCTTATGTCTTTCGTAATGTACATGTAGGCCCTTTTACTTCACTTTGGGACGAGATTAAGCCAACATTCACCCCCTAATCTCGTACCTAATCATTTCAGATCTTTTACGCCTAACAGCTCTCTCATTTATGCGAACTTTGTCCTTGCCAATGCCTTGGTAAGTATGTCCGCCTTTTGTAAGTCTCCACTTATGTGTTCGACTTCGTTCTGATTCTTTTCAACACATTCTCTGATAAAGTGGTAGCGTATATCAATGTGTTTGCTTCTGCCATGAAACACGGGGTTCTTCATAAGTGCTATAGCCGATTTGTTGTCGAATTTGATCGTAATCTTTTCTTCTTCCCAGCCTGTTAATGCATTTATTAGTCTTTGTAGCCATACTGCTTGACAAGCTGTTGCTGTTGCTGCCATAAACTCTGACTCGCACGATGATAATGCAACAGTAGGTTGTTTTCTTGAAACCCAGCTTATAGGTGAGTTCCCAAAGTAAAATACGATCCCTGTTGTTCCTTTTCCTTCTTCTAAGTTGATACCATAACTGCCGTCACTATATCCAAGTAACTTGCATCCTCCTGTCTTGTGGTAAGTTATACCAAAGTTTGAAGTGCCTTTGATATAACGTAACACTTGTCTAATTGTCTTCATGTGTTGCATCCTTGGTTCTTGCATGAACCGGCTTAATAAGCCAACTGAGTAACTGAGGTCTGGCCTTGTATGAAGTAAGTACCTCAAACATCCAATTAGACTTCTATATTCTGTAGCATCAACTAGTTCTCCTCCTTTCATTTTTGCTAGCTTTGTTCCTGGGTCCATGGGAATCTCCAAATACTAAGTTTAAAGGTTCTAAAGACTTAGTATTTGTTTGGTTTGAAAACGGAGCTCTACTGTGCTTTCCTAGTAAGCATGCATTGCATACTTGACTATTGTGATTAATCTTGGGTATCCCTTCCACTAATTTCTTCTGAGTCATTTGTTTGATTGAATCGAAATTCAAATGACCCAACCTAGCATGCCAAAGCCATGCATGGTTTTCTAAATTAGCCAATAAACACATAGGCATACCAACATTCAAGTTAATCTTGTAAAGTCGGTTTATTGATCTCTCAACTTTCATGAGGAGTTTTTGATCCTTACCATATAGCAATAAAATGTTGTTTTGCATAATGATCTTACAGCCATTCTCTGTTAATTGTCCTAGGCTCAATATATTGCTTTTTAAACTGGGAATGTAATAAACACTAAGAATCACCTTTTGTTCCTTCTTTTTACATTCCAACAATATAGAACCTTTACCCTTAATTTCTACATATGACCGATCACCAAAACGGACTCTTCCTGAAATTTTCTCATTTATTTCTTTAAAATGTGTCCTAACTCCGGTCATATGGTTGCTAGCACCATTATCAAAGTACCATAAGCTTTTATCTGAACTTATGTACTTCTTGGGTTCAATCTCCTTTTCATTTAAGAAGATTTTCTCTCCCTCATCTCCTTTTCCTTCAACTGCCATCAAGAGCGTTGGTTCCACATTTTCTTGAACCAAATTGGATTGCTCTTGTTTCCTATTCTTTTCTTTGCAATTTCTTTTAAAATGTCCAAGCTTGTTACAGTTGTAACACTTTACTTTACTTAAGTCCCTTTTCTGAAAATTATTTTTCTTGAACTTATGTGAAGTTTTCCTATTATTGTTGTATTGCTTGGGTTTTCCATCTTGGTTATCTTCAGATGATCTAAACTTCTCTTGTCCACCATTCTTATGACTTGTACTACTGTCGTAATTTGTGAACAGAAGTTTGTCCTGATTGTCACTAGGGTTTCCATCAAAGAGTTTTACTCTTTCCTCAAAGGTTTTTAGCCTTCTAATTGTCTCATCTAGGGTTGTGTTTTCTAGATCAGAAAATTGTTCTATGGCTGCCACGATTTGTATAAACCTTTTGGGTACAAAACTTAATAGTTTTCGTACTAAGGTTGATCCTAAGCCACTAGCCCTTGTGACAATACTATTGAGTTTTGCTGAGAAAACGTCAATACTATCATCTTCTTTCATTTTCAATTCTCAAATTCAGTTTAGAGAGTTTGTAGTCGTGCCTTTTGCATTCTATCTACACCTATGTGTCTAGTTTGTGGTGCTTCCTAAATTTCTTTCGCACTTTTACAACTAGCTACTCGTAAAATCATATCCTCTAGTAATGCCTGGTACAGATATGCAGTTGTAGTCATATCTTTCTTTGTATCCAGTTCTTCATTACCCTTAGGTTCTATTAATTCCCACAGCTTATTTGCTTTTAGTATGGTTTTTATACGAAGAGCCTATACTGTATAATTTGTAGGTTTTAAAACGGGACATTGAAATTGGGAAAACGATGTAACCTCTTTGTGAATTACAATTTTCTTGTTTGTGTCTCCAGTCATTATGTCTAGAAACTATTCCTAACTCTAATAGGGAATATATAGTAGGAATCTGAGAAATCTTATAATTCAGCTAGGAATCAAAATAAATTCTAATCTTAACTATATCTAACTAAGACTAAAAAAAGAAATTCAGATTTTAGTTTGGAATATAAAAAGCCGAATTTGACGATTCCTCCGCGATATGATTTTCTAACTGGTAGGAACAACCGAATGTGTTCTCTTTTTCTTTTGTACAATCAACCAAACGCTCCTTGGTGTCTCCTTTTGTTTATTTGTTCGAACCAGAAAACAAAATCGATTCTTTCCCTTTGTTTTTTCTGAAGCAGTAAACAAAAATGCTCCCCTTCCTTTTTTCTTTTTCGAACCAGCAAAACACCAAAAAACAATGTTTCTTGTTTCTCCTGTCCTTATTTATTCGAACCAGCAACGAAACAAAATGACACCAGAATCCTCCTCTCTTCCCCCTTATTCTTGTTTCTTCCTTGTTTCTGCTTGAACCAAAACAAGCAAGACTGCTGTGTTTCTTTAGTTCCAACGTTTGCAGAAATCTTGGCCCCAACTCTCTTCGATCTTGTGTCGCAAAACAAAAAAACAGGCTCTGGTGCCAATTTGTTGACGAGCGGGGTTTTTGAAACACTTGAACAAATTAAGTAAAGCGAAGCAAATAATCAAACGACTTGTATTATAAAAACGTATTTGGTTTACACTGTATTTTGTACAATTCTGATATTCTAACCGAAACTATCTAGGCCTATTTATACTAGTGTGAAGCGACATCTTTCGAACCATCGTATCCCTTCCTGCCTTCCTCCAAACGTTGTGTCGTTTTGGGTTGTGTCGATTCACACAAAATAACCGTTTAATGGTTATTAGGTTTAATATAAACCTATTTGGTCCTTGTGTCTTTCGTAATGTACATGTAGGCCCTTTTACTTCACTTTGGGACAAGATTAAGCCAACACTTTCGTCTTAATAATATCTCATTACTAACATACTTACTGAGTTAACGATGTGCGAGTAATTTAATATATCTTATACAAAAAATAAGCAAAAAAACTGACAAAACTACTTTCAACTATTAGCTCTTGGTTTGAAGACGGTGTAAGGGGAGCGTGTAAAAAAACCAAATGCTTCTGTATGACGTAAGTTCTGTTCTATAAGGATGTTCGACATAATAAAACAAGTTCGTGTAGTAGTATTTTAAGTATGTACTATGTTGATAAAGAACCTTAAAGCAGTTGTGGGATCCCTGCAATTATCGACCCATATGTCTGCAAATTCATCATAGGAGGGTATCAATGCTTTTCTAGATAGAACCACGATTGATGAGAAATCAAATAGGTTTCTCAATTGTTGGCTATTTCCACTAACTTTTGATCAAATGGCTTGGAAAAAAGGTAACATACAAGGTTTGTGGTAAAAAGGTAACAAGGTGTTGTGGAAAAAAGCTAACAAGGTGTTGTTTATTCGCTACTTGACTTTCATAGGTGTTTTTAACATTTTAACAAAAAAAACATACTCCTGTTTTTTTCTCCATGTTTATATTTCAAGGATGGCCATTGTTCTTTGTGCGCTTTGAAGTGCTATTTTATGTGATCTGCAGTTCTGCAATATGCACCTTAACATGTGATATATTTTACTTATGTAACTTTCTGTATTTTTACTTATAGAAATTCTGAATGATCTTGTGATGTGTGGTTTCTGTTGGAAAATTTAGTGCACTTGTGGGAATAGTTCACACCTTGTAATGGGTTAGGAGGTACGGAGTGTACACCCATAAGGTCCATGAATACCCTGACTTTTGTAGTGGTTTGTATTGATAGTGCTTGGTGAAAGTACTGTTGTGGTTACCACTGATTATCAGTGTTTCCAGAAGCATACTTCCACGGATCGTGTTTCCATTGAAGTGGTATTTCCACTGAAGTGGTGTTTCACCGAAGTAGTGTTTACACCGAAGCGTGGTGTTTCCACGAAGCGGTGTAACCACCGATAGCACTATGAAAGTATCTTGAAGCTTGTAACGGCTTTGACCTATTCAAGTGGCAGTTTCAACCGCTTAATGACCACGTTTAATTGGTCATGTAACCACTAACGGCTATAATGGGGATAATTATGAGGCTATTAATGGGCCGATTAATACTCATAATTCCATTGAATTAGCTAAGAGTATTATCCTATAAATAGGATATCTGATTATGCATGAAAGAGACACAGAAAACACTAAACACTTATAAGCGCAAGGGTTATAGAATTGTGCCTAATTCTCTAACTGCATTTGGTCTTATCCCAAGTAGATATTCGTGATACCCAGGAATTAGGGTCGAATAGTTTACTTTGGAAAGTGATCACACGATTCCAAGTGATATCCGGTAACCACCTAGTGGTATTGTGTTTCTGCTGAATTGTTGCTTGTTTCTGCTGAATTGATTATCTAACCCTGTTCTGGGACATACACCCCCAACAATCAAAGTAAACTATTTGTGATAATCAATGGCTACTGTTGCAATGAAACACATGGCTTCAAACTTTGCCAAGCTTGACAAGTTTGAAGGGGTGGACTTTAGGAGGTGGCAGAAGAAGATGCACTTCTTGCTATCAAGCATGAGTGTGGAGTATGTGCTAACCACACCTATTCCTGATGATGGTGATGATGCTACTGTGGAGCAGATCAGGAGGAGGAGCAAATGGGAGAATGATGACTACATATGCAGAGGTCTTATTCTGAATGGTATGTCTGATTCTTTGTTTGATATTTATCAGAACTTTGAATCTTCCAAAGAACTGTGGGATTCCTTGGATGCCAAATATATGGTTGAGGATGCATCAAGTAAGAAGTTCCTTGTTAGTAATTTCACAAATTACAAAATGACTGATTCAAGACCAGTTATGGAACAATACAATGAACTTCTTGGAATACTTGGAAGGTTTACACAACACCAAATGAACATGGATGAGGCTATCAAAGTCTCGTGTGTCATTGACAAACTCCCTCCTTTATGGAAAGATTTCAAGCATACCTTGAAACATATGAAGGAGGAGTTAACTCTTGTTGAGTTGGGCAGTCATCTGCACATTGAGGAATCTATCAAGGTGCAGGATAATGACAAGCCAAAGAGTAGCAATGCTGCTGGACCATCTGTTGTCAAGATGGTGGAGCATAACAACTCTACCAGGTACAATGACAACAAAGGAAAACGCAAATTTCATGACAACACAAGGGCATATCCAAACAAGAAGGCAACACCTACTTGTTGGAAATGTGACAAAACTGGTCACATTAAAAGGGACTGCAAGGGTGTTAAAGTTGGTGGTAAAGCCAATGGATCAGGCACTAATGGTTCAAGGAGTGGTGGTTCTTCCAACTCACTAAAAGGTCAGAATATGGTTAATAAGTCTTTTCATATTTATTATGTTACATATGTATCTGAATCTCATTATGTGCAGGATGATGATGTTGCGTGGTGGGTTGACTCTGGTGCAACAGTCCATGTGTGTAAAGATAGAAGCTAGTTCAAGACTTATGAGTCACTGAATGATGGTTCTATTCTTCACATGGGAAATGAGTCAACAGCCTTGGTGCATGGTCGTGGTTGTGTAGATCTTAGGTTTAGTTCTGGAAAGATTGTAACTTTGTTTAATGTTATTCATGTTCCTGATATCAGGAAGAACTTGGTTTCAAGTAGTGTTTTGAATAATCATGGATATAAACAAGTTATTGAATCTGATAAATTTGTTCTTTCTAAGAATGGTGTTTTTATTGGTTTTGGTTATTTATGTAATCAAATGTTCAGGCTTAATATTACCACTGACAGTGTTGTTTCAGCTTTTGTGACCTCCTATGACCAGACTGACTCTACCCTTTGGCATGCTAGACTTGGCCATGTACATTAGATATGTCTAGGGATGGTTTAATCCCAGCTTTTGACATGGACACTGAAAAGTGTAAAACCTGCATGTTGACCAAGATAACCAAGAAACCCTTTCAGGGTGTTAGTCGTGAGACTGAGCTCCTAGAGCTGATACACAGTGACCTGTGTGATTTGCATGCCACTCCTTCTTTGGGGAATAAGAAGTACTTTGTGACTTTTATTGATGATGCTTCTAGGTTTTGTTATGTTTATTTATTACATACAAAGGATGAAGCATTAGATAAATTCAAAGTGTTTAAAACTGAAGTTGAATTACAACTTGGGTTTTTGATCAAAAGATTAAGGACTGATAGGGGAGGTGAGTACATGGATACTCAGTACTTTCAGTCTGTTGGTATAATCCATGAAACGACTGCCCCTTATACTCCTCAGCAAAATGGTATTTCTAAAAGGAAAAACAGGGTGCTGAAGGAGATGGTTAATTCCATGTTGTCCTATTCAGGACTGAGTCAAGGGTTCTGGGGTGAAGCTATGTTAACAAACTTGCTATTTATTAAATGGGGTTCCCAACAAAAGGAACAAGGTTACCCCTTATGAACTCTGGACTAAAAGGAAACCCAACCTGAACTATCTCAAGGTTTGGGGTTGTAGGGCTGTTGTAAGACTCCCTGATCCAAAGTTGAAAACTTTGGGTGAACGAGGCATTGATTGCATGTTTGTTGGATATGCTGAGCATTCCAAGGCTTTTAGGTTCTATGTTATTGAACCTAATGAATATGTTTCAGTTAACTCTATAATTGAATCAAGGGATGCAGACTTTGATGAGAATAGATTCTCATCAGTCCCCAAGACCAAGTCGAGGATTCCTAATGGAACTCATGACACTGGTGTATCAAAGGTCCTTGATGATAAACCATCAGTGGTCCCTGATGAGGTTGTGGTTCAACAACCTGAACCTGTGCTCAGGAAAAGCAAAAGGGTCAGGACTCCAAAGTCATTTGGACCTGAGTTTCAACTATACTTGGTTGAAGGAACAAGGGATGAGGTCTCAGATCAATACTCCTATTGCTTCATTGTTGAGGATGATCCTAAGACATTTGAAGAAGCAATGAAGTCCCAGGATATTGCTTTCTGGAAAGAAGCAATCAATGATGAGATGGATTCCATCATGGGGAACAACACTTGGGTGTTGGTTGATCTACCTCCTGGTTGCAAACCTCTAGGTTGCAAATGGATTTTCAAGAAGAAAATGAAGGTAGATGGAACTATTGAAAAGTTCAAGGCTAGATTAGTTATTCAAGGCTTTAAACAAAAGTCAGGGATAGACTATTTTGATACTTATGCCCCTGTGGCTCGTATCAGTACCATAAGACTGCTGATTGCTATGGCATCTATTCACAATCTGATTATTCATAAGATGGATGTGAAGACAGCTTTCTTGAATGGTGAATTGGAAGAGGAGGTTTATATGAACCAACCTCGGGCTTCATCTTGCCTGTCAATGAAAACAAGGTGTGTAAACCGATTAAGTCTCTTTATGGACTTAAGCAGGCACCTAAGCAATGGCATCAAAAATTTGATGAAGTGGTTTTGTCTAGTGGTTATGTTCTTAACCAGGTTGACAAATGTGTATATAGCAAATTTGATGAATCTGGTAAAGGAGTCATCATTTGTCTATATGTTGATGACATGTTGATCTTTGGCACTGACCAAAATCAGGTTGACCGACAAAAGAATTTTTGTCATCAAGGTTCTCCATGAAGGACATGGGGAGGCTGATGTTATCCTTGGTATAAGGATTAAACATGAAAGTAATAGAATTTCTATCTCTCAGTCTCATTATATTGAGAAGGTGCCGAGGAAATTCAATTACTTTGATTGTACTCCAGTGAGTACTCCTATGGATACTTGTGAAAAGCTGATGCCTAATCATGGCAAGGTTGTATCTCAACTTGAGTATTCTAGGGTAATTGGTTGCCTGATGTATGCCATGACTTGTACAAGACCTGATATTGGTTTTGCAGTGGGAAAATTGAGCGGATATACTAGTAATCCTAGTGCTCATCACCGGCAAGCAGTTCAAAGGGTACTGAAGTATTTGAAGAGAACTATGGATTATAGTCTCTCATATACTGGTTACCCATCGGTGTTGGAAGGTTACACTGATGCAAGTTGGATCAATAACACTGAAGACAATTCGTCTACCAGTGGTCGGGTATTCCTACTTGGTGGAGGTGCAATTTCTTGGGCATCCAAGAAACAAACTTGCATCACCAGTTCAACAATGGAATCTGAATTTGTGGCTTTAGCAACTGCTGGTAAAGAAGCTGAATGGTTGAAAAACTTGCTCCTTGAGATTCCATTGTGGCCTAAACCTATAGCACCTATTTCTATCCGTTGTGATAGTGCAGCTACATTGGCTAAGGCTTATAGCCGGATGTACAATGGTAAGTCTAGACACTTAGGTGTCAGACATAGCATGATTCGTGAGCTTATCATGAATGGGGTGGTATCTATAGAGTTTGTGAGATCTCAACAGAACTTAGCCGATCACTTGACGAAGGGTCTGGCTAGAGACTTGGTTATAAAGTCTGCTAAAGGGATGGGTTTAAGTCCAACTTAGTCACTGAATGCTAGGACACCCAACTCCATCCCGAGGAAACTTAGGAGCTGAGTTCAATGTGGAAAGTTGAACATTCAGTGGACTGAGCACATGTTTTATTTACATCCCAAGGTTGTGCTCAGAACCTGTTGAAAGGAGGATGAAGTCTTTACTTCTTAATGGTTATTTTTCTTTGAAAAAGTGCTTGGCAGAGCATGAATAAAGAGGAACCACCTATGTAAATGTTGAAGTTTTGCCGCTTCAGGAAGCTTTGGACTTTTAGCTTTTACAACATTTATGAATTTGGATATGGACACATGGCTTGTATAGTGTCGGGAGCTTTTAAGTGTTTGAAAACTTGTGTGTATTTTATCTTCAGGTATTCAAATGGGTTGAAGGGTTCATTTCTTAGAACACCCTGATTCTCGAATATTTGAAACGTGTAATTTACTAAGATGGAAATTCAATCCTCAGGACATTTTCATTTATGCACATGTTTTGCTTGATGTTTAATTTTTATGCAACGGAAGTGAACTAAATTTGGGGAGGATTGTTGGAAAATTTAGTGCACTTGTGGGAATAGTTCACACCTTGTAATGGGTTAGGAGGTACGGAGTGTACACCCATAAGGTCCATGAACACCCTGACTTTTGTAGTGGTTTGTATTGATAGTGCTTGGTGAAAGTACTGTTGTGGTTACCACTGATTATCGTGTTTCCACGGCATACTTCCACTGGATCAGTGTTTCCATTGAAGTGGTATTTCCACTGAAGTGGTGTTTCACTGAAGTAGTGTTTACACCGAAGCGTGGTGTTTCCACGGCGGTGTAACCACCGATAGCACTATGAAAGTAGTGAAGCTTGTAACGGCTTTGACCTATTCAAGTGGCAGTTTCAACTGCTTAATGACCACGTTTAATTGGTCATGTAACCACTAACGGCTATAATGGGGATAATTATGAGGCTATTAATGGGCCGATTAATACTCATAATTCCATTGAATTAGCCAAGAGTATTATCCTATAAATAGGATATCTGATTATGCATGAAAGAGACACAGAAAACACTAAACACTTATAAGCGCAAGGGTTATAGAATTGTGCCTAATTCTCTAACTGCATTTGGTCTTATCCCAAGTAGATATTCGTGATACCCAGGCATTAGGGTCGAATAGTTTACTTTGGAAAGTGATCACACGATTCCAAGTGATATCCGGTAACCACCTAGTGGTATTGTGTTTCTGCTGAATTGTTGCTTGTTTCTGCTGAATTGATTATCTAACCCTGTTCTGGGACATACACCCCCAACAGTTTCTGTTTGTCAAGTGTCTCAAATGAGAAGTTAGAAATTTCATGTTCATTATGCAGACCACACATAAAGCTCCAGTGGTTCATTTGACTTGGTGGTTTGCTCAAGTCGGTGTTCATAAAGGTTCGTAGATGACACGTTTAAAAGGGTCTCAAGTCAATCATTTGCCACTGCAATTTTGGGTATGATCCTTCTGTTGCCAAGTTGGCCTCTTTACTTCTCAATCATACAAATCGTCGAGCTTAAAGTTAATTAGATTATTTTTCTTGTCTATTTTAGTTGTAGCTTTTTTTATACTAATTTTTATTAGAGGACATTTATATAGTTCTAGTTATTGTTTTGTATTATGGCCCATTTGTATTATATTAGGCCTAGCCCATGCATAGTCTCTAGAATGATCACATGTAATCAATATATACGGTTTTGAGATGAATGCAAATCAAGGAATTCATAACCTTCCAATATGGTATCAAGAGCCACAATTTTTTTCCTCCTAGAACCCTAATTCTTCAATTTACAAATCACTTTTCTCCTGATAACATTCCAATTCACGTTAATTTCTTTTGTTATTTTTTTTTCTTCTCCTCGCATTGAATTACCATTGTCCCATTATCTTTCATATAATACTACTACATCCATGTTACATTCACGTGATTGGTTGTGTTTGATTCTATAGGAGACCAATTGATTATTTAATTGGTAGCTTGTGTGACTGAACAAAGAATAGTTTTATCAAAGAAGAATAGTGTTTGTCTATTGGTTCAGCTGTCACTTTCATTAAGAAGAATTCTACTGCTGCCAATCGATCTATATTAAATAAGAAGAATAGCGTTTGTCTGCTGTTCCACAAAGCATGCAAGAACAAAGCCACAAATCGGCAACTATGGCCGTTGGTGATAAAGGTACTACTAATACTTCCGCTAATAAATATCACAGCCTACCACAACTATGTTTTTTGGAGTAATACATTTACTGGGTCGTTTTGACCTTTTACCCAAAAACTATGTAATCACTTCAATAAGGGAACGTGTAGATTCGGTGATTGTTGTAAGTATATACAAGACTATAGATACCGTTCGGGGCTGCAGTCGAAAAACAACAATGAGAATTCTTCTGGTCGTATGTCTGGTAACACACCGAATATTCATAATCATCATCGTAACCCATCGGGGTTGGTTTTTAATAAAAGTTTTGGCACTAATGCCACTGGTCGCATGCTAAGTAATCAAAATTCAATGCAACCAAAACGTTACCACACCCCTGCCATTTACCCGGCCCGCATATCACTTACAACCCAGCAGCCATTGTTTTCAACCCAATCGGGCCAACCCTTCACCCAATCAGTCCAACAAGCATTTGCTGTCCAATCTACCCAACAACCTTTGTATTTGTACAAGGCCCAACAGGTAGGAATGTATCCTAATAATTTTCAACATGTACACAATCCATCGAGTGGTATTCTTGGAGCAGCTCCGGGTTCATACATGTCTCAAGCTACTTTCACTTCCTAGTGTTTTTAGCACTATGACTGTGCAGGACCCAACTTGGAACATGGATACAGGTGCCTCTTCTCATTTAATTTCTAATGCAAGTAATTTAAGTACTCTTTTTAATAAACATTTATACCCATCTGTTCACGTTGGTGACGGGAATTCTATTCCCGTTACTAACACCGGCCATAGCATTATTCCCACTATTCATCGCCCTCTTCACCTTCATAATGTACTTGTCACCCCTAATATCATCAAAAACCTTATTTCTGTTCGTCAGTTTACTAGGGATAATAATTGAACTATTGAATTTGACGCTTTTGGTTTCTCTGTGAAAATTTCTTGACTCGCCACATCCTCCTTCGATGTGACAGTTCGGGTGATCTCTATCCAGTTACCAGACCATCAACTATCCCCACTGCTTTTCTCTCCACTAGCTCTTCCACATGGCATCAACGTCTCGGTCATCCCGGCGACGAAGTGCTACGCTCCCTTGTTTCTCGTCGTTTTATTTCGTGTAATAAACAAAAGTCTACACATGTTTGTCATGCTTGCTAACTTGGCAAACATGTGAAGCTTCCGTTTCATAGTTCGGATTCTATTGTTGAACATTGTTTTGATATTATTCATTCTGATTTGTGGACTTCTCCTATTATTAGTTCTAGTGGTTTCAAATATTATGTTCTCTTTCTTGACCATTTCTCTCACTATTTGTGGATTTATCCCCTACGCTCTAAGTCTGACATGTTCGATAAATTTTTACATTTTCGTAATTATGTTAAAAATCAATTTAAATGTGAAATCAAGAGTTTCCAATGTGATCATGGTGGTGAGTTCGATAATAACCGACTCCACACACTTTTTTCTAAACATGGTATACAACTTAGATTTTCTTGCCCAAAAACCTCGCAACAAAATGGCAAGGCGGAAAGAATGATCCGCACAATAAATAACGTCATCCGTACCCTCCTCTTTCAAGCACACCTACCACCAACCTTTTGGGTTGAGGCCCTCCACATGGCTACATATCTCCTCAACCTACTACCTTCAACCGCCATAAACAACGAAATCCCCTACACAATAATTTTTCACAAAGAACCCGACTACTCCCGATTACGCATATTCGGGTGCCTTTGTTACCCACACCTTCACTCCCCTCACAAACTCGCACCACGAGCAACCCCGTGCATCTTTTTGGGCTTTCCTGCATATCACCGTGGTTTTCGTTGCCTCGATCTTGAAACAAATAAAATTATTCTCTCTAGACACGTCACCTTTGACGAAACCCAATTTCCCTACCGATCCATGACACCCAATGCTCCACCTACATATACCTTTTTAGACCTCGCACCTTCCCCTCTCCTTAACCAAGGTCTTATCACTCCACCTCCTCCCCAAACACCAAACAACACCCCCACTCCTCTATCCACCGAAAACACTCCTCACCATCAGATCTCACCAATTACCGCAACCCAAACTACAGCCCATCAACACCCAAACCCACTCGGCTCTAGTAATCCTTAGAGCCTAGTTTATCAAACCCAATAGCAGCCCAATTTCGCCACTTCACCGCAACCCACTAATGATAGTACCATACCACTTAATGCACCTCAAACCGCACCCCAACAACCACCCACTAACAACCAAACAAACTCCGCCTCGACCCACTCACCACAGCCTATAAACGAACCCCCTCGTACTCACCCCATGGTCACTAGGTCTCAATCGGGCATTGTCAAACCCGTCGATCGTCTCACTTTACATACGTCCTCCATTTCTCCTATACCTAAATCTCCCTTTGCCGCTTTAAAAGATCCTCAGTGGCGTAATGCTATGTATGATGAGTATAATGCGTTAGTTAAAAATGGTACTTGGGTACAATGAGAATCCCTTGCTGTCTCTCGAGTTTAAAAGATCCTCGTTTGGTTGCTAATGGCAGTAGTCAGCAACTTGGCGTAATGCACTGTTCTTAGCCTTGCTGTCTCTCGCAAGTGGCATATTCATCAGCTTGACGTTAAGAAGGCATTTCTTAACGGTGATTTATCTGAGACTGTCTATATGCATCAGCCCCCGGGGTTTGTTGACTCTCGATACCCTCACCATGTTTGTCTTTTGCAGAGATCGCTATATGGACTGAAACAAGCATGCTTGTTTCAGCGGTTTGCAGGTTATGCCACCAGGGTTGGATTTTATCATAGTCGATGTGATTCTTCACTATTTATTTATCGACAAGGGTCTGAGGTTGCTTATTTACTTATATATGTGGATGACATCATTCTTACCGCATCCTCTACTACTCTCCTCCAACAGATTATTGGTTCCTTACATAGTGAGTTTGACATGACTGATCTTGGGGCACTTAATTATTTTCTTGGTATCTCTGCTGTTCGTCACTCTACAGGGTTGTTTTTGTCTCAGAGGAAGTATGCTCTCCAGCTTCTTGAGCGTGCTCACATGGCCAATTGTAACTCTTCTCGGACTCCCGTTGATACAGAGTCTAAACTGGGTCCAGAAGGTGTTCCGGTTCAGGATCCAACTTTATATCGTAGTCTTGCAGGTGGGCTTCAGTATCTCACGTTTACACGTCCGGATATAGCTTATGCAGTACAACAGATTTGTCTCTATATGCACGATCCGCGGGAGCCTCATTTTGCTGCTCTTAAGCGTATTCTGCGATACGTTTAGGGAACTCTGGATTTTGGTCTTCATTTATACTCCTCTTCTACTACTTCTCTTGTTGGTTATACAGATGCTGATTGGGTAGGTTGCTCCTCCACACGACGGTCTACCTCAGGTTATTGTGTCTTTCTGGGTGATAATTTATTGTCTTGGTCATCTAAGCGTCAGCACACCGTCTCCCGCTCTAGTGCCAAAGCTGAATATAGGGGTGTTGCTAACGTTGTGGCTGAGACTGCATGGATTCGTAATCTGCTTCGTGAGCTACATTCTCCGTTATCATCTGCTACACTTGTCTACTGTGATAACGTTAGTGCCATTTATCTGTCTGCAAACCCGGTTCAACATCAGCGCACGAAACATATTGAGATAGACATACATTTTGTTCGTGACATGGTTACCGCTGGTCAGGTGCGCGTTCTACATGTTCCTTCTCGCTATCAGTATGCCGATATCTTCACCAAGGGACTACCTTCGGCTTTGTTTGAAGAATTTAGATCCAGTTTGAGCGTCCACCCTCCTCCCGCTCCAACTGCGGGGGTGTATTAGAGGACATTTATATAGTTCTAGTTATTGTTTTGTATTATGGCCCATTTGTATTATATTAGGCCTAGCCCATGCATAGTCTCTAGAATGATCACATGTAATCAATATACGGTTTTGAGATGAATGCAAATCAAGGAATTCATAACCTTCCAATAATTTTGTTTAAGAATTAGAGATGGGATGAAGTTTAAATATATTAGTTTGTATAAACTTTACATGTGTAGCAATGATTTAGGAGTACATATACATGTGTATTGTGTACGTTGCTACTAATTGATATTATTGTGGTTGTTCGTCTTATACTCTTTGTCTATGGAGTTATGTATTAGAAAATTTTGTTAAGTTTCAGGAGCCACTGTTAGGTTATAAAAATTAGAGTCACGTTAAGGGAACAATTTGGAGGGAACAATTTAGATGACTCTCACATGTTATCTTCGAAAGGTATCATTTCTTTAACAAGTACACATACAACAGACTTATTCAGCAACACATACATTCTAAATTCAGAAACAAAATTTCCACACTAGACATGGAGGGGAGGTTCTGCTTGGTGATCAAAGCATCAAAGGTGTTATTTGTTATTATATGGATGAAAAATTGGATGTAAGGACAGTGGGTATCTGTTATTTTGATTAAAACAATGTGATCATGCTCAAAACCTATTTTGTTTTTTGATGTTAATCTTTGAGTCGCCAACTATTTGTCTTATGAAAATCGGTTCACCTTCATCACAATGTTTCTTCAACTTCCTACAGGCGATTCATCTTCAAGTTTTTAATTATTTTCCCATAAATCCACACCTATTTAGGTACATTCTTGATCAATGCAAATCTTCTCCTATGATATTACTCACATGTCGTATCGCCATGTTATGAAACATAAGATATAATGCCTAAATGAAAAAAGGTTCAGTTGTTTAATAATTTAGCATTGTTCTGGTTAATGTGATTTTTCAAATTCACATTTTTTTTTCTTATTGTCTTTTGAGGGTAGTTAAATTGTTAATGGGTGACTTGAAATTTGTTCATTAAATGTTATCAATGATATTACTCATTTTGGGAAACATGATGAATTTGCATAGGAATCTAAAAACATGAATCAGCTTTGGTTGTTGTCTTGAGTCAAGTTCATTGTACATTTAAATCATATATTAAAAGGTTCTACTTGAAGGAACTTTGCTAGGTTTGGATATATATGTAATCTGATTGCTTAACAAAAAGCTGGCTCATTTTTTCTCTCTTTAGCTATAAATATGTGCTCTGTTGGTGTTAGCTACTCTTTACACTCATGTCATTGTATTCACATCCTTTGAAGACCGTAGCTACTAGGGAAACTATACGGTTTACAAGCGTTGGATTATGGTGGAATTGATAGAGTTTTTTTAGTTACCATTTCGATATTTTGCTTCTCCTACTATTAGCGTTGGACAATGGAATACTTCTTTAACGATTAGATCTCTAAGCAATGTATACACTATACACTTGCAGAATCATCTTTATTTATTTTATTTTATTTATTTATTTTTTTATTTTTTGTAATCGGATTGATAATTTTTTCATGGCTAATATGAATTTTATCTTCAATTTTTGTGGTTGTTGTTATGCTCTTAACAAGTAGTATTATTTCGGCTATATCTTGATATTGTGGTAATCAGAGATATGCAACACTTGCTGGAATAAGAGCACGACACATAAAATAAAGAATAGTAAGTTGTCAGGAACACGCAATTATGTTTATTGAAGAAACTAACTCAAAACTTCAATTCGGTACAATGAGAATCCCTACCCTACACGGTATATATAGACCAACATAGACGCGTTGTACTATAACTAGGATTGCACATCAAAACATAATCTGACAGATAAATAATAGTTGGGCGAATTGGACTAGGAGTCCAACTAACATTCTAAACCTTGATCCATGCTACAAGCCACCATCAGACTCCGATTAGGAATTCATCAACAATCACCCCCTGAATTTCGGAGTCGAAGAGGGTAACTCTTGCACTCCAAGTAACGATCTCATCTCCTTGAACCTTATGCGCGCCAAGGCCTTCGTCAATGGGTCTGCTCTTTGTTCTTCGCTGGATACATGCTCATTCTCCACACACTCACGAATGAAGTGATATCGAGTGTGGATGTGTTTGCTTCTACCATGAAAGACCAGGTTCTTTGATAATGCAATTGTTGATTTGTTATTAACTCTTATTATCACTTTTTTTCTTTCCATTCCTGTCACTTCCGCCAATAACTCCCTAAGCCAAATTGCTTGACATGCCGATGTAGTAGCCGCCATGAACTTAGCTTCACACAAAGATAACGCCATGGTATTTTGCTTTTGTGAGCATCATGTAATCATTGATGTAATGAGATAAAAAACGTGTCCAGTAGTACTCCGTCCATCATGAATATCAATATTATGACTGCTAAATTCCACAAGTCTTATGTCATTACAACGATTGTATTTAATTCCAAACAAAGTCCTACCTTTAAGATAACGTAGGATCTGCTTGATTGCACGAGCATGTAATTCTCTTGGACTTTGCATATATCGACTAACCACTCCAACTGAGTAAGTCAAATCTAGACGTGTGTGCAAGAGATAATCCTACTACCTTTCTATATCGTGTAGCTTCAACTTCTGGTTCATCTTCAGCTTTCGACAACTTAAGATCCTTTTCCATTGGATATAAAGTTGCATTGCAATCTTCCATACCAACTTCTTTCAAGATCTTCCTTGCATATCTCTCCTGCTTGATCTCCACGCAATCCTTTTCTTGTGAGACTTCGATACCTAAGTAACAAATTAACTCACCAAGATCCGACATTGCAAATTGAGACACATTCTCCTTTTGAACTTATTTATAAGGTCTAAGCTTGTCCCAGTCATGAATAAATTATCCACATTAACCGTAACAATGATAAATTCGCTATTAGGCACCTTTCTATAGATCACATTTTCGTGCACGCATTGTAGAAAACCCATCTCTTTTAAAGTACTATCGAGCTCCTTTCGATCACCATTTAGAATAGCCGTTCTCATATCTAAGTGATGAATTTTCCATCCTTTCCTGGCTGCGAGAGCAATCAAGAGTCGTATGGTCTCGAGTCGAGCTACTGGTGCTAATACTTCATCAAATTCAATAACAGGTTGTTGTTCAACTGATTCTCGTTCCACTTCGTTTGTATCTTGTTTCCCAACTTTTATTTGAGCTTTATAAAGGCGATTTTCACTACGTGGGACCTTTATAAGTAAATCTCCACAACTATCTCGCCTCGTTAAGAAATTACCTCGGATACTAATATCATAACCGAATATTATAGCTTGTCCAAGACTTATCACATTACTACGAAGAGCGGGAATATAATAGACATCTTTTAACAATTTTTGTTCTCCGTTTTTATCTTGAAACAAAGTCGAGCCTTTTCCCTTTATGCTCACACACGAACCATCTCCGAACCTAACACGTCTAGCAATATTTTCATTTAATTCAAAAATGTAAGAGTAATTATCTGTCATGTGATTATTTGCACCATTGTCAAAATACCATACATCATTTTCATCAGCATTTGGCTCGCACTTTGGTGGAGTGTACTTTTCTTCATTCATGAAAATCGTTTCTTGAATATGATTCATCATAAAGAACGTACCTTCCTCATGATACACATCTTTCTCTTGCGTCTCATTAAGGTTAACTTCATGGTTTCGGTTTCATTCAGGGCATCTTGAAACAAAGTGTCCATACTCATCACAATGGTAACACACAATGTGATTATTGAAACAAAGTGTCCATACTCATCTTGAAACAATGTGATTATTCTAGCAGGTCTAAGTCGACCCGTATCTCGTCGTCATTGGTTGCCACATTGATTTCAGCGGTGCAGATAGTTGGCATGCCGATCTCGGCTGGTATGACGGCTTCTGTCCCATAGACTAGAGAGAAGGGAGTGTCTCCCGTGCTGGTTTTGATTGAGGTTCGATGCGCCCATAAGACATGTGATAGCTCTTCCACCCACCTTCCTTTGTGCTTTTCTAGGCGTGCCTTAATTCCTTCACCTAAGCTTCGATTCGCACGTTCGACTAAGCCTTTGGTTTGTGGGTGTTTAACTGACGCAAAGTGCTGTGTGATGTTCAACTTCTCGCACCGCCTTTGAAAGGGTTGTCGCAGAATTGTTTCCGTTGTCCGAGATGATTTCCCAGGCAGTCCGGCGGCATACTATACTTTCCCGCACAAAGCGCTTGACCTGGTTGCCCGTGATTGTTACTACGCTTTGCTTCGATCCACTTAGTGAAGTAGTCGATAGCTACTATGATGAACTTTAACCCTCCTGCGTGGATCGGAAAAGGTCCCGCAATGTCGATACCCCACTTGTAGAATGGCCATGGTGATGTAATTGGCATTAGCTCGTCTTTGTGGTTGGCGGGACGGGGCTATGAACTTGGCAATCGTTGCACTTCCTTATTAAATCACGCGCATCGCGGTGCATGGTTGGCCAGTAGTATCATGATCTCATGGCGTGTGCCACAACGGACCATGGTCCTGAGTGCATGCTGCATGAACCTTCATGGATTTCTCGCAGCACGTAATTTGCTTGTAGGGGGCCAACACAGCGGAGCCATGGTTGGAGGAAGGAGCGTCGGTACAATATATTGTCTCGAAGTTCAAATCTCTGTGCTGTGCGCCGTATCCTGCGAGCTTCCTGCTGCTCTTGGGGTAACGTTCCTTTACTTAGGAATTCCGTTATCGGTGTCATCCAGGTAGGACCTTCTTCCTTTATTATTGTGGAGACTTCCATCTCCGATATGGACTTGCTTTTCAGTGTTTCCACCAGCACTTGCTTTGATAGGTGTGCGAAACTTGTCGAGGCGATCTTGCTTAGTGCATCTGCTTTGCGATTTTCTCCTCTAGGAACTTGCTTGATGGTGAATCTGTCAAAGCCTTTGATCAGTGTCCTGGTCTTGTCGAGATACTGAATCATATTTTCTTCTTTAGCCACGTATTCGCCCAACACGTGGTTGGCCACTAGTCGGGAGTCCACATTAGCTTCTAGGTTACGTACACCCATCCGAGCTGCAATGCGTAGTCCAGCGATTAGAGCTTCATATTTTGCCTCATTGTTCGTCGTTGTAAATTGAAAACGCAGTGCGTAAGTGAATTCCATTCCCTCTGGGTTTGTGAGAATGAGGCCTGCTCCTGAACCATCAACGCATGAGGACCCATCTGTAAACAAAGTCCATGGGTCATACAGTTCCGTCCTACTTGGTGCAGGTACCTCGTCGGTGTCTGGCTTTTCGATGATGAAGTCTGCAGAATATGTCCTTTGATTGCGGTACGTGGTCTGTAAGAGATGTTGTGCTCACCTAGCAATACACTCCACTTCGCAGTCGGCCTGATGCGTCAGTTTGGAGATGATCTGTTTGATCGGTTGGTGCGTGATTACTGCTATTGGATGCGCTTGGAAGTACCTGCGTAGCCGTTTGGCAGCAAACACCAACGCCAGAACTAATTTTTCCATGGCGCTATAGTTCATCTCCGTCTTCTTGAGCGCCTTGCTTACAAAGTAGACATGGGTTTGTACTGAATCCCTATCTGTTAGTAGCACTGCGCCATCGCTCCATCAGTTGCGGATAGATACATAATTAACTCTTCCCCTGGTCGAGGTGCGACAAGTGTGGGAAGCGCTGCTGGTGTTGTTTAAGTTGTGTGAAGGCTTCTTCGCCTCGTAGTCCACCGAAAATCTCCCTTTTTCATACACTTCTTGAGTGTTTTGAAGAGAGGTAAAGACTTGTCTGCCGATTTAGACAGAACCTGTTAAGACCAGCTAGCTTTCCATTGAGAGACCGGACCTCCTTCAACGGCGCGTGAGGGAAGTTCGATGACAGCCTTTGTCTTTTTCGGACATGGTTTTATACAGTCGGGTTCTATTAGGTATCCGAGGAACATGCCTTCAGTGGCGCCGAAGGTACATTTTTGGGGTTTAGCTTCATATTGATCTCTCGTAGAGTTTTGAACGTTTCTTCAATATCGCGCACTAACTCATCTTCAGTATGGCTTTTTATGACCAGGTCATCAACATAGACCTCCAAGTTGCGCCCACCGCTTTTCGAAAGCATTATCCACTAACCGCTGGTAGGTGGCGCCTGCATTCTTCAAGCCAAAGGGCATTTTTGTGTAACAATAGACGCCTTGGCTTGTGTGAAAGGCCGTTTTTTCCTCATCCTCCTTTGCCATCTGGATTTGATGATATCCTTTGTACGCATCGAGGAAACACTTCAATGGGTACCCGCACAAAGACTCTATTTTCCGTCTATCTCGGTAATGGGTAGTAGTCTTGTGGGCACGCTTTGTTAAGATCGGTGAAGTCCACGCACATTCGCCAGCTACCGCCGCTTTTTGACCATTACGGGTTAGAAAGCCGCCGTGGTAGTAGACTTCACGCATGATTCCCGCATCCACCAGTTTGTGTACTTCTACCAAAATCGCTTGCGCGCGCTCTGGGGCTTGGCCGCGCTTTTTCTAGCGTATTGGTGAGTACCCTTGTCGGATTCTCGCTTTATGCTCGTGATTGAGCGTGGTACCCCAGTCATGTGTTTTGGCTCCCATGCAAATATGTCCAAGTTCTTTTGCAAGAGCGCGCACACAGCTGCTTTGCCGTTGTCCGAGAGTGACCCTCCGATGGATATTTCCTGTTCCGGGTATTCTGGGTGAATCGCAACCTTCAGATTTGGAACTTTGGTTGCGCGCTGTTCTAGGATTGGTGCCGTTTCGCATGTAATCGTGTTACATTTTCTATGCGGTACAGTGGTATTGTAAAGAGTAACAATGCCCCCTTCCACTGGGAATTTAAGCATCCCGTGAGCTTTTGATGGCACTGCGCGCATAACGGATATCCCAGGTCTCCCGATAATGCCGTTGTATGGCGAGGGAGATTTGATCACCATAAATTCCATCCGGCCGCCGCAGAGTGTTTTTCGCTTCCGATGCCGACCGGTAATCGTATTTGCCCCATAGGCCATATCTTTTCACCCGTAAAACCAGTCAACGCCGTTCGACCGGGCTTAACCGATCGCGTATTTCAGGCCGCAGCGCTTGGAAACAGTGCTCATACATGATATCCGCCGATGCCCCACCATCAACATACATGCGATGGATGTCGTGGCCCCCCGCACTAATCTCAATTGTGAGTGGCTCAACCACTGCGTTTTCCGCAGTTAAGGCGGGGAAAGAGATCTCGTTTCCTCGGGAAAACTCCTGGCTGACCTTCTGTCGAGTGACCCGCTGCCATGATTGTATCATGTAGATGGTGTCGGCCTTTTCCTTGAGTGTCTCCTTTTTGTTTCCGCTTTTCTGTCTATCCTTCCCCTCCTTAATATTTTTGACCAAATGGTCCAATCTGCCTTCTTAAACCGCTTTTCAATGAGTCGGCGCAGTTGGACACATTCGTTAGTGGTGTGGCCCTTCTGTGCGGCGTAGTCACAGTAGCCACTCCCCACTCGCCGATCCTCTGGAGTGCGCATTTGTGGCGGTCTTGGAAAGTTTGCGCCTTCTGTTGCGAGTATTTCCTTCGGCGTTTTTGTCGGGGGTGTACTTGTCATTTTCGCACCCACTCCCTTGGTTGCGATAGTTCCTGTTACGGTTACTATTCCGGTCCGTGGATTGTCTCCCCGGTTGTTCCTGTGCCCGGTAGTTTGAATAGCTTCTCTTGCTATCCGCCGCAGCAGCTTCTCCTTGGACGAAGGACCGTGTGCATTTCATGAGTTCATCAAAAGATTGGGGAATCTTGTCATTCAATCTTTTGATAAGTTCTTGGTTGCTGATCCCATTCATAAACCCTGAAATTTTGAGTATTTTAGGACATGCTTTAACTTGCATACATTCGTCCTTGAAGCGCTCCATAAAAGCGCTCGTGGATTCCCCTTGGCGCTGTTTGACCCTAGCGAGTTCAATGGGGTTTTTTCGCACACTTTTTTCGTTGAGTGAAATTTAGGCGGAACGCCTTTCGCAATTCTTCAAAACCATTGATGCTTCTACGTGGAAGCTTGTTGAACCAGTTACGCGCGCTTCCCACTAGTGTGGAATTAAACATGTGGCACCACACCGCTTGTGGCCGCGATAGTTGCGGTGATTCGAAAATTTTTAGGTGATCGTCCGTGGTCACCTGTTCCGTCATAGGTTTTGACATTAGCGGCATGCTCTTCTTGTTTTCTCGAGAAATCACCGATGCGTCTAGTGAACACATCCACCTTCTGACGGCGCCATGGGAGAGACATGTCTTCCTCCTCTTGGTCACGGTATTTCTTTCTAGACTTCCAGTGTCTAGTCTCGCTATCCTCGTTGTCCGAGGAATTATCAGAGGACGAATCTTCCCTCCTTTGGCGCTTGTGCCGGCTGTCCTCAGAATTTGTACTTAAGGGACTCTCACTTGGGGAGTATCGTCGCCCAAGTCTGTCCTGGATTCTGAGGCTACCAAGTCTGGCGTGGACGTTGTTGCGCCGTTCATCTTCCTCACTTTCTTCCGAATGCTGTGAGTTAGGTGTCTCTTCACCCTCAACTCTCCTCCCAATTCTGTTGAATACTGGGGGTCGGCGACTATCCCTCCCGTGCTTTTCCTTCTGTCGGCGCGGTGGAGACGCCAAACTCGGGCCAAAGTTGAGTCGAGCATGCAGACTCGTCCCGACCTTTTCTTTGCTTCTTCTTCCATGAGAGTGGCTAAGGCTTCGTAGTTTTGAGAGACAAAACTACTTGGCTCTAGTTCCGGCACGACTCCCTCCGCAGGGGTGTCCGCTTCCACCAGATGCTCTTGTTCTTATCGGGCGCGTTGGGTGCTTTTATGAAGTTAGTTTCTAGCACCGATTGGAGAGGAGTAAAGGAGTGCGCATGGATCTCTGGCACTAGTGGTGGTTGTAGTGGCCTGGGTTGTCCCCGAGAGCGGTTCCACTAGAGGGAAGACCGTGTCCGGCCTCGATCCTCGATTTTTAGCAATACCGGTTGTCCCAAGTCTGCTTAGGAGTTGATCCACTGTGCGTCTTTTTTCCCGTAAGGTCTGGTTGCGATCGCTGATTTCCATGCTTCGTCATTCTAGTTCTTAGTTCTTAGTGAATGGTCCCACGGATGGCGCCACTTGTTGATACAAAATTTGGGCGTTCCTTGTTTGGAGCTCCGGCTCTCGTACCAATTGAGAATCGCTGCTTGAGACCTGCGCACTAAGAGACAAGTGACACCGTTAGGCTTACCGTGGGATTGTCTCCCACGATTATCCTCCGGCGTGAGAGTAAGTAATCGGTTTAGGGTTTAAGGAGAGTAGGGTTTGTAGATCGTACCTTTAACAAGGGATGTGATTCCCTTTATATACGCAAGGAATCCTTGTTGGTTCCGTGTTCCTCAACCTTCGGCGTATCCCGCCTAAATCGGTTGGGGAATGATTATCTCCAAACATAAGAGATATCCAATATCTATTCCGTAAATAGCTTCGGGTTTGGGCCTTCGTGAGCCCAAACACTGATCGGCGTGGCCCAGTCCGTGCTGGGCTTGTTAGTATTGGACCTTGGTCGGGTTCGTGACCCGAATCTAGACTATACGTCATCAGCACCGTTATCTGACATCTTCAGATTCTCGAACTCTGTAATTAGGATTTGAAGCCTTGCTTCCTTCACACGATCAACCCCTAGGTTACGGGTTTTTATTGCTTCCCACATCTCCTTCCCGGTTTTCAAATTCCCGATTTGCAATATCAAATCTTCTGGGATCGATTGAAACAATAAGCCTTTATCTATATTGTTTTTATCGGCATCGTCTGAGCCCGGATCTACCACATCACACACTCCATGAATTCCAAGAAGAACTTCCATACGCATCCTCCATATGATATAGTTTGTTGACGTTAACAACGAACACTGAAACATCAAAGTAGTATCCTTTATGGGCGGTTGTGAGCTTTCTCCCACCACCATCCTTGTTCTTTGTTTGGACTGTGAATACGTTCGCAATGGGGATTTATCCAACCCTTACATCTCGGCTAGAATTAGTTTAAAGTAGTGAGACGATCAACAGTCCAATGGACTATTTTCAACTCACTAATATAACTGGGTTGTGCTTTAATCAGCTAATTAATGAACACACTAATAATACAGATGTCACACATCTTAACCAAGAGATACACAGGTCTTGAAGTCAATTTCTTTTTAGGGTTTCTTCAATCCTAATTCGCTGACAGGTGATAAAAAACTAATAACTAACCTGTGAACCGACCTGATCAAAAACCAATGACCAGATCAGTAACCAATGAATAAGCAGTGACCAGTTATAAATATGACCAAGGATCAGACTTGATCAATCACCCATGACCAGACCTGATCAAAAAACACGCGACTCAACCAGCAGGTTCACAGGTTAGAGTCTAAAAAAACTACTGGTGTAAACCCTTGATCGCATGTCACAGTTGTTCGGTTGTTTTTTTAGCTTCTGTAAACCCTTAATCGTAGCTTACAAAGGTCACCAAAGCTTTCACAAAGCTCAGATGTACGACTCAACCTCAAGACGCAGGTTAGAGTCCAATTATGATAAGGTTTCTCTATCCCTCAAGACGACTAACACTACAACAATCGGTTGGACGGGCGAGGAGACTTTCGCCGGGGACACCATGTCCCCGGCGAAAGTCACTAAACGACAAAATAAAATCTGACGTGACACATAAATACGCTGACTTGTTATGGAAAATTCAACGGACACTTTCGGCGGGGACATGTCCCCAGCGAAAGTAAGTTTGATTTTTATCAAACTTTGTCCAGCTAGTCAAAAATTTAACGTAACCTTATCCGGGGACTTGTCCCCGCCGAAAGTGTATTTCACGTTTACCAAAATTTGACCAAAGTCCAAAGCATGCTAATTGTGCGTGGGGAAAATTCCCGCCAAACCTTTCCCCGAGGATATGGCCGCGACAAAACCTGCTATTTATAAAAAAACGCACTTTATTGCAACTATTAATACATAACTAAAACCCCGATGCTTGGATAGTCTTTTCATTACGTAAAAACCCTAAACTATTTTAAAATTAAAATGGCATATCTTTAGTTCCATCGTCTGTCGTTACAAAATATCTGGTCAAAAGAAACGAAGACTTGAATTTTGAGCAGCTGGGTTGTATCTCCAGGTTATCCAACACTTGGGATTTATTGATGAGACTTGACGAAACAAAGTAGATATATAGCTATGGGAAAAACAAAAATATTAAATTTATGATGAATTAATATGGTTCTTAATTCATGTTTGTTAAATGTGGTATTGTTTCTTCAGTTTCATTCTTTGAGCATATGTAATTTAGTATTGGAAAAGGGGTGTTTGGACACCATAATCTGGTTAACTAAGAACATGATCAGCTTTACAAATCCAGCATGTGCTTTGATTTATAAAAATACTTGACAGATACATACTACAAGAACAACAACAACATCAACAACAACTTCAAGAACAACTACTACTTTGATCAGCAACAACAACAACAACAACAACTACTACTACTACTACTACTACTACTACTACTACTACATACGAAGATTTTCCATGTCACCTAACAGATCACGAAGTAATGCATCCAACTGACATGCGTGGTCGTTAGGAATCCTTGCCATTTCAAGTCTTGCCTCCAGCAACCTTACTCTTGTCTCTAGCACATGTTTTTGTGATTCCAGCAAGTTTATCCTAAGATCTTTTTCATGGCAGATCGAGCACTCTATTGGTGCAGATCCAGAACCTTGAGAAGAGATTGTTCTTAAGTACTCGTCAAATGCATCCTTCCACATAAAATATCCGCACCCATTATATTTTCTGGGCTGTTACATAATAAGAAAATTATAAGAGATTACAACCCAATTATTTGTATATTTACATAAATAAGAAATGTATGATTGTTCACCTTTGATAGAGGACATGCATAATATTGTCGTCCAGATGAATATCCTCTATGTGATGTTCTTAATTTTATATTTTATGCTCCACAAGAACACATAAAAGGATTAAATAGCTCCATCTCTGGTTTTGAAATTTGTGTGAAGATAAGAGGTTGTGAGGTTGAGTGGTTTTGAGGATAAGATTTGGTAGATTTTGGTGGGATAAGATCTCAAGTTTTCTTTATGTGATATATAGAGCAGATCTGGTAACTTTTGGTGGGAAGTTTTGGCGCCATGTTTTTGGTGGGAATTCTTGGCGCAATTTTTTTGGTGGGAAGTTGAGACCAGTAATAATAATAATAATAATAATAATAATAATAATAATAATAATAATAATAATAATAATAATAATAATAATGATACTAATAATAATAATAATACGTATACCAATGCATAGCACCTATACTTTTCGTTTAACATGATACGTATACCATAGCACATATACTTGGTCGTTTAACATGATACGTATACCAATGCACCTATACTTGGTCGTTTAACATGATACGTATACCATAGCACCTATACTCGCTCGTTTAACATGATACGTATACCAATGCACCTAGACTCACTTGTTTAACATGATAAGTATACCAATGCACCTATACTTGGTCGTTTAACATGATACGTATACCATAGCACCTATACTTGGCCGTTTAACATGATACGTATACCATAGCACCTATACTTGGTCGTTTAACATGATACATATACCAATGCACCTATACTTGCTCGTTTAACATGATACGTATACCAATGCACCTATACTTGGTCGTTTAACATAACACGTATACCATAGCACCTATACTTGGTCGTTTAACATGATACGTATACCATAGCACCTATACTTGGTCGTTTAACATAACACGTATACCATAGCACATATACTTGGTCGTTTAACATGATACGTATACCATAGCACCTATACTTGGTCGTTTAACATGATACATATACCAATGCACCTATACTTGGTCGTTTAACATGATACGTATACCAATGCACCTATACTTGGTCGTTTAACATGATACGTATACCATAGCACCTATACTCGCTCGTTTAACATGATACGTATACCAATGCATCTATACTCACTCGTTTAACATGATACGTATACCAATGCACCTATACTTGGTCGTTTAACATGATACGTATACCATAGCACCTATACTTGGTCGTTTAACATGATACGTATACCATAGCACCTATACTTGGTCGTTTAACATGATACATATACCAATGCACCTATACTTGCTCGTTTAACATGATACGTATACCAATGCACCTATACATGGCCGTTTAACATAACACGTATACCATAGCACCTATACTTGGTCGTTTAACATGATACGTATACCATAGCACCTATACTTGGTCGTTTAACCTAACACGTATACCATAGCACCTATACTTGGTCGTTTAACATGATACGTATACCATAGCACCTATACTTGGTCGTTTAACATGATACATGTACCAATGCACCTATATTTGGTCGTTTAACATGATACGTATACCAATGCACCTATACTCGCTCGTTTAACATGATACTCGCTCTCGAGACCCCACAACTGAGGTATTTTTTTTGTGTTTATGTTTGTAGCGGGGACATGTCCCCGACGAAAGTTTATAGTCATTAATTTGTGTTTATGTTTTTTTAGAAATAGCCTAATAACAAAAATATAGTAGTTTCAAGTACTCTCACTATCAACGCCATAGAACTTGTTTCGCCTATCACCCTACAAGGGGCGTTTGTTTCGGCTAATAACCGGCTTATCAGCCCACAATGGGCGTTTGTTTCGGCTTATAACCGGCTTATCAGCCCACAAGGGGCGTTTGTTTCGGCTTATAACCGGCTTATCAGCCCACAATAGACTATTCTTAATAGCTGCCGAATTTGGCTAAGATAGAGTCGTGTTTACATTGACATATCATTGTATAGAGCTCGCTTACGAAGCAAGTATGATACACATGGTCCACTGTCATTTTTATAGAACAGCAGAAAGGAATTTAGTAAGGGGAAAAAAACGTTTAATGCTGCCCAAATAGCTGCCCACAAAGGGGGGTTTGGGTTTGCTTATTTTCTGCACTAAAAGGGTGTTTGGATTGCTTATTTTTCAGCCCCGAAAGGGTGCGTTTGGTTAACAGCAGCCCGAAAGGGTCGTTTGGTTTATGCTGTCCAAACAGCAGCCCACAAAGGGGTGTTTGGGTTTGCTTATTTTCTGCACTAGTAGAACTACTTTGCATAATAATTTCATAATTTTCCGTTTACATTTAGTATTTTTAATAATTAATTTACTTTATGTATATTGCTAACTATTTTGCTTCTTGGTACAGTTGTTGTCGAGACCAACTGCGAGCCGAGACCGAGCCATGTCGAGACCAGTTGCGACCCGAGACCGAGCCGAGTCCAACCGTGGATCACTGCACAGCCGCGACCATAGGCGAGCGACTACAGTATGGTTTTATTTATTTTTTTTTTTATTTTTTTTTAATATATCAATCTTGATATCTGCATGATCAAACAATAACTAAAAGTGCTTTTTAAGGGGTGTTTGTTTAAGCTTATACATGGGCTTATGAGCTTATTTGTTATCGGATTATATTTCACGAGCTTCAATTTTCCAGCTTATTTGGAGACTTGTAGGCTTATATAAGTATATTATGGTATAATAAACTTATATAAGCTGGAAAATTGAATCTTATGATATATAAGCCGAAAAACAAATAAGTTCATATGCTACAAATAAGATTAAACAAATAAGCTCATAGTATTGTATGGTATTTGTTTGTGTTGAAGTGTTTTAAAAGATTTTAGGACTTTAGTGATTAATTTCGGAATGTCCCCGTCCGAAGTTAATCATCCCATAGAAAACCCGTCCAAAATTAATTTATTAGAAATTAATTTCGGAAAGTCCCCTGTTTGGGACTGCTTTTTGAATGTTTTGTCTCATTTAGGATATGAATGCGTATAATTGATTTACTATTTGTGAAAATTTCGACAGTGTTTCCCCTTTACTCCTACGAATATGTCTTTAATGCTCATATTTGGGGAATTGAGGGGAAATGCTGCCGAAATTTTCTCAAATAGTAAATTCAATTATACGCATTCATATGTGAGACGAAACATTCAAAGAGTGGGCTAGGATTGCCTTCCATAGTTGGAATAGGTGAAGAAAATGCACAACTGGTAATTCCACCTTTATGTGTTTACGTGTAGATTTTTTGTGAACATTTTAAGTCTATATAATTATTTATTGCTTCATTAGAAAGCAGTTATGCCAATTGATAAAAGTTAGGTCTCACTAGCACGTACCAGTAGAGAATTTTTAGTTGGTCTTAAAGCTTTCTGCAACTATTGCAAGCCTTTGGTGAATATTGATGGGAATATAAAATGTCCATGTGCTCGTTGTTTAAACATAAACTGGATTAAGCATGAATTTTTGTTTGACCACATACACACAAATGGCTGGGACCATAGTTATACGAAATGGTATAATCATGGTGAGCCGGATGCCCGAACAGTCGTACACAACACAAGACACCCTGGGATGAGTGACATGGCTGAGTTCCTTCATGATATTGGTCCGAATAACGAACCAGATGATCCAACTCAAGGAAATATTGGCGAGACAAGTAACGACGCAATTCCTCAACATAATGAGTATGAGGAGTTACTTGCCACTGCCAACGAAAAACTATACCCAGCCTGTGAGTGGATGTCTTCATTAGACTTTATGGCAAAGATTACGCACATCATGGTCAAAGGTAAAGTGAGTGACACCAATTTTAATGAGTTACTAACTTTATTCAAGGAAGTTTTCCCGCCCATTCTAGGATACAGCATGCCATCGTCATACTATGAAGTAAAGAAGACATTTAAAACTATCGGGTTAGGATATGAATCGATACATGCTTTGTGTAAATGATTGCTTTTTATCTCGGGGGGCGGTAACAAATATTTACAGACTTGTCCGATCTGCGGCGCTAGTAAATGGAACGAAAAGAACACACTGGGGAAGAAAGTTCCTAACAAGGTGTTGCGTTACTTTCCTATCATTCCTAGACTACAACGTTTGTACAAGTCTAAACACACTGCAAAACATATGACTTGGCATGCGTCTAGGCAGTCTAGGGAGAACGGTAAGACGCAACACCCGGTTGATGGTCAAGCATGGAAGAAATTTGAAATCAAGTATTCGAAGGAATTTGCTAAAGGAAAAAGAAACGTCCGGTTAGGGTTGGTTGCTGATGGTTTCAATCCGTATGGCAACCTTAGTCAGTCATACAGCATGTGGCCGGTCATATTAACCACATACAATACGCCTCCCTGGATATGTATGAGAGAGACTTCTCTTATGTTGACATTGTTAATTCCGGGCCCCAAATCACCAGGGAAGGATATTGATATTTACCTGAGGCCTTTGATTGATGACCTAAAGACTTTATGGAAAGATGGAGTCATGACTAAGGATGCTGTTACAGGCACTGAATTCTGTATGAAAGCAGCGCTTTTATGGACTATCAATGACTTTCCCGCTCGAAGTAGTTTGTCTGGGTGGAGTGGGCAAGGTTACAAGGCATGTCCGACATGTAATGTAGACACTCCAGCTATGAGCGTGTTAAACAAAGCCACTTATGTTGGTCACAGAAGATTCTTAAGCACGACCAATAAATGGCGGAAGAACAGAAGGGCATTCTATACAGAGGTAGATGATACAGACCCTCCTAGAAAATTTACCAGTGATGACATCTTGGATCAACTAAGAAGATTGCCTAGACGTGTCCCGAGGAAACATCCAAGATATGGGGGTGCGAACAAAAAACGTGATCCTGATCGCGAATTGAATTGGACAAAAAAATCTGTTTTCTACAAGCTAGAGTATTGGTGTTTTCTTACACTAAAACACAATTTAGATGTCATGCATATCGAAAAAAATGTGTGTGAGAGTGTGTTGGGTACTTTGTTAATGAATGACAAATCAAAAGACACCAACAAGGCAAGACGAGACTTACAAAATTTGAATATTCAGATCTGACTTGTGGCTCGTTAACAAAGGAAACGGGAAGTGCTCTAAGCCTCATCCTACGTACTCTTTCACAACCAAAGAAAGAAAACTTTTTTGTCAATTCATTAAAGGTACGCGTTTTATTTGAAAATTTATTTGTTCGAATTAATTCGCGTATTCATTTCGACAACTTATTCTAATATCCTGATTTTTTCTCTTAATTCATCAAAGGTGTTAAACTACCTGATGGGTTTGGATCTAACTTCAAGCATAAAGTGACCGACAACGATAGCAACATAACAGGCTTGAAGGCTCATGACTGTCACATAATGATGCAACGGTTGCTTCCTGCTGGAGTTCAAAATTACTTGAAGGACCAAACCACCGCAACACCAATAATCAAGCTTTTTTCATTCTTCAAACAAATATGCGCTCGAACTTTGATGGTGGATGACATGTAGAAAGCTAGAGAACAACTGATCAATATTTTGTGCAGTTTCGAGCAAATATATCCTCCAGCTTTTTTTGACATTATGATTCATTTGGTTATTCATCTACAGAAAGAGGCTATTGAAGGCGGTCCTATTTACATGAGGTAGATGTATCCATTTGAAAGATACATGAAAAAGCTCAAAAATTATGTCAGAAATAAAGCCAAGCCTGAAGGTTCAATAGCGGAGGGTTATATTGCTGATGAAGCATTAACTTTCTGTTCGCATTATTTTCGGGGTGTTGAGACGAGATTTAATCGTCTTGACCGGAATGAGGACGGTCCAAGGCCAACAAGTCGATTTGAGGTGTTTTGATCAGTCTGCAAAAAGAATGGTAAACTATCATTAGTTCGGTTTAATGCAGACACAATGAAGCAAGTAGTATGGTACGTACTACACAACAGTCATGAAATCGACCCGTATATGAACGCGTACAAGTGGTACGCGTTTTATTTCAAAATTTCTTTCACGTAAGTTGTTGTTCGACGACTTATTCTAATATCATGAACATTTACAGGGCATTTCCTGGCAGAGACTTGCAAGAAGGGTTTCCTCGCTGGTTTGAGATGAAGGTAGACTTATTGTATGTATTACCTTGTAAAAATAATGACTATTACTCATATCTATCTATTCTTAACTTTTTCATAGATTCGTGAATTAAAAGTACAGAAGGACCCAAGTTGTACCGCCGAGTTATTCGATTTGGCTTGTGGACCATCATGTACTACAGTCTCAGTCAACTCTTGCGTAGTCAACGGTGTGAAGTTTATTGTACACGACCGTGATTTACGTCGTTCAACTCAAAACAACGGAATTTCAACTCCTAACCCTGATGGAGGAATGCATTATGGCCAGCTTGAAGAAATTCTCGAGTTTTCATATATTTCATTCAATGTTGTGTTGTTCAAAGTCAAATGGTTCGACACTAATACCAGTAATCGCCTAAAACGATGTACCTATAGAAACAACATTACGCAAATTATGACCAATCGCGTATCGTTTCAAAATGAACCATTCATTCTTGCAACGCAAGCAACACAAGTCTTTTACCTTGATTTCTCGGGTAAACGTGGTAATTGGAAGGCCGTCCAAGATTCTTATCATCGAAAGATTTGGAACCCGGATATCATTGTGGTAGAAAACTATCAGGATGTTGTACATGACAACAACTCATCACATATCACACTCTCTGTTGAGTTGGATCAGTTGGATTATAACATTTTAAATATAGATGTTCAACCAGCGGAAGTTGAGGCACCACCACCAATTATCACTATTGTGGAAGACGAAGACGATATTGATTATGATGATCACGTTCTTCATGATTTAGCATCTGATGATGATGATGACCACGAGAATGAAGATGACAGTACTAATAATGTTGAATTTTATGTTGATGATGTGGGAGATTAATCTCGAATTGTAATTTGTAGAACAACACTTAATTATTTGAATGAAATTGTTATTGAGTGGTTCAATGTGTTCATTTGTTTGTTTATTTATTTATTTAATTATTATAATTATCTTGTTGATTTATACTGTTAAATGTGTTTATTTGTTTGTTTATTTATTTATGTAATTATTTATTTATTTATTTAATTATATATATGTTTTTTCACTAATTTGTATGTTCGTTTAACAGATGGCAGATGTTGTAGCTAGGTCTCACGGTGGCGATGGAGGTAATTCGCCACCTCGTGGTCCCTCGAAGAGGATAGGTAGGAATTGCCAGCGTAAGAACTTCTGAATTATTTTTCACTAAACTGTATTTAAGTACATGTTATTTTAAATTGATAAAATGTTATTTTATGTCATCATCATTTGAATTTGATTACTTGTAGGCTCTAAATCAAAAGCTGCCAACCCAAACGCCATAATTGGGAAAGGCGGGAAGGTGGTGCGTGGTCCCACTAAGAACACGGCACTCAAGGCCAAGAGGGCACTGGATGGTCGTCCTGTGTCGATCGATTTTCAGGTTAACCAGGAGGGGTTTTGGACACACGTGGGCCCTTACTCTTCTTGGTTCTCCAACTATGTTGGGGAGGTGTTACGGGACTCGATTCCCATGTTTTGGGATTCATGGGCTAAGGTTCCCGAAACGGCCAAGGCTCACATCCATGAGCATCTACACGTAAGTTTTTTTAACCTATATTTTTTTAATTATTGTGTTTATTTATTCAAACTTGTTTGTTTATTTAAATTTGTATATTTTTTATTTATATTTTATTGCAGCACTACTTTGATCTCGACCGACACCTTGCTGGCCCGAATGGAGAGCAGATTGTTGACAGTATCGAGTATTATCTCCAAAAACGATACGAAGGCAACAAATATAGATACAAAAAAGATAACTTTACGGCAGTAGGTGGGGTGGAGAAAATTGAGGAGATCAAAAGAAAGCGTCCAGGGAACAAGACGCAAGAGGATTGGGATGCGTTGGTAAATTTCTGGATCGACACTTTATAATAATAATAATTATCATTATCACTATCATTGTTATTATTATTATTATTATCATTTTTTTTTATTTTATAAAAACAACACTTTTATCAAAAACTCATAGGATTACAAAAATTAGTGGGAAGCCTCGAAACCAATTGGGCTCCCACACCTCTAGCAATGGCAAAACCAATCTTATTAAAAATGTGAACTGCTGCACGCGCTCCAATGTCCTGAGTCATAGAGAATCGTCGAATGCGCTTAAGTAAGGTGACTGCATCTTTCTCAAGTTCTCCAAAAGAAGAAAAAGAAAAGGGGAGAAACCCATATCCAATATCCGCACATTTCGCATCATACTTGACACGTTTACGGTGCGCAGCATCAATAATCACAAGCCCTCGTATAAAATCAATCATCCCAGATTGCGTCAAGGGCGAAGATCCCGTAAGATCAACACACACATCACGCCCACTATCCCATGAGTAAAGTAATATATCAGCCTGTCGCAAGGATCTGTCTCCATCTCCAGAAAGCCCAATATCCACCTCCTTACGAGCAGAAATTCCGGACCGGGAACATATATCAACAAGAACATCACGCACAAGGTTATGCCGATGTTTAATGCCAACAATACCCGCACATGAAACAGCATGATCCCCGTAAATATCTCCAGAAAAAACCTTAGAACAAGCTGAACACGGTACCTGAACAGTGAAAAGAGGAACACCCAAACGATAGCATAGCACACAACGATAAGCCCTGGCATTCATAGTTTGTCCCAGTCCAGATATCAGAGCCACCCTAAGCCAATCCGAAGTATGGTCCTCCTTTAATGAACTCCATAACGCCATCTGTCGAGGAGAAAGATGGAATGTAGACTCAACAGTTTGGGTAACCCGATCGAAATATATATCTGCCAAATTCTTCATAAGCTTGGGGGCAGCGACCTCGCTAGGGTTACTCAAAAGGTCAATAACCATATTCACATTAAAAGTACGTAGAGCATCATCAAAAGAGGGACCAGCAGTAACAATACCAGAACTAAGGAGAAGCTTGGACTGTAAGCTAGTAGATTGAAGTCTAGAAGCAAGGAAAGCATAATTCAAGACGTCACCTGCAGAATATAAACCAAGCCCCCCAAAAGCAAAGGGTAAGGTGGCGAGTCTCCACTGCCAATCACCAAAACCAGGCCCAGAAGCAGTGACAATACGTTCCAAGGAAGAACGAAGTGCCGCATCAAAAGAAACCTGAGCACACTCAAAGACCCGAGGAGAACATGTGCACATAGAAAAATATAACTTAGAAATACCAGCACATGTACGGAGAAGCAACAACTCGCATTGAGGGTCATTGAGTTTGGCAACTGCCTCCATGAGTTCAATAGTTTTAGCAACCCTTTTCAGGACCAACTTACTACCAAACTCAAAATCCACACTAATAGGTCCACCCAATAATTTTACACCATGTGAGGGGCTTGAAATATTGGAGGGAAAAACACCGACATACCTGCTTCTAGGGTCCTCCTGTGGCAAAAAAACTTCAGTTTTATCAACATTGAGGTGTAAGCCCCGACAAGGTCCATCCTCCATAACCAACTCCAAAACCTTACCCACAACCAAGGTATCACCAATAATAGTACCATCATCCAGATACCAAGCTTGAAAGGAAAGGTCAAAAGAATCTCTAATCTTATTATTGTTATTATTATTATTATTATTATTATTATTATTATTATTATTATTATTATTATTATTATTATTATTATTATTATTATTATTATTATTATTATTATTATTATTATTATTATTATTATTAATAACAATGATAATAATAATAATAATAATAATAATAATAATAATTCATTTATATAATAGTTTTTATAATCTAAAATACGCAGGTTAAGCTTTGGACAAACCCCAAGAAGCAGAAGATATGAGAGGTGAACCGACAAAACCGCATGGCGAACACGAGTTCTAGCCTTCACGGATCTCAGTCGTATGCTGCTATTTGCCATAACTTTGTAAGAAACTATTTAATCATTTTATTTATATATATATACATGGTGTTGGGTGTGTCGTTATTGATTTTATTTCTAAACAGTTGAGCAGCGAGACTGAGGCAGCGTTTGGAGAAGACTTGATAGAGCTTAACCGTCGGAACCATATGAGGGGCGTTGTCTTTAAGTCCCCGGTATCTGAGGCTAGATATGTAAGTATAATTTATTTTCAAAGTCACCCATTTTTGATGAAATATAACGCATCACGACTTATATATTACTTTTCTTGTTTTTTTGTAACTAAACAGAACGAGATGATGCGGATGCGGGAAGAGAGCACCTCCGATGGGACCTGCATGACTGACTGTGAGATTCTGCGTACCGTGATTGGTGGTAAGTAGCGCGGTCATATTCCTGGTGTAGGTCAGGTCTTACTTGGCGGTGGAGTGAAGAAGACCTTTAGCGCCTCCCGACCTCGTGATGCAGCGGATGTGTCCTCACTGCGGGAAATAGTGCAGAAACAGACCGAGGAGCTCGCTACACAGAGGAGTCAGATGGACCACGTCATGGAGTTTGTGAGGTCATTGCCGGGTTGGCAGGAGCGAATACAGTCCGCCCCGGGATCAAGTGCTACTCCACCAGGTGGGTCGGGATCTGGTGCTACTCCATCCGGTGAGTCTAGAGATACCGGGGACGGTAGTGGGGGTAGTGGGGTTTGAGATGCCGATTTATGTTACTTTAACACGTTTTGGATATGTTTGTAGAGAATAAAATGGATTATTATGTCGTTTATGTGCATTATGTGCTAGGATTCCCGTAAATGGATTATACGATAGTTTTGGACCATTTGCGGATAGGTAGCTTATTTATAATTTTGTAGATGATCATGCGTTAACGGTTTAGGAACCATTTTGGCGATTTTGGAAAAGGATAACTATGTTAGCGATTGATGGATATATATGATATTATGTTTAGCGAATTCGTGTTATGATTGGCATATTACCACGATTGTTGTGACATTGGTAAAACAGGTTTTGGAATATTAACACAGGTTGTAGATTTTTTCCGGAAAAAATCTGGAAATTACCCATTTTGCAGCAATATTCTGCATAATGGGTCAGTTATTTTTGCCAGGGACATGTCCCCGGAGAAAGTGCAAGAGCATATTTCAGTTTACAACTTTCCCCGGGGACAAGTCCCCGGCAAAACTAAGAACACAAAAGTAGCCTCTCGTTTTTGCAGGGGACAAGTCCTCGGCGAAAGATTTTAACTCAACAGTGGTATCCGGCTTCCCAGGGGACATGTCCCCGGCAAAACGTGTGCCACGTCGCACTAATAACGTAATTAGGGTACTTAAATTAAAGTTCAAAAATAGTTTCCCCGGGGACATGTCCCCGGCAAAAATAGATGCCACGTCGGACATGTTTGACGTCCCCGGTAAAGGTGGTAAACAGTCCCCGGGAAAAGTATTCCCGAGAGGGTATTACCGGGGGACTTTCGCCGGGGACTTGTCCCCGGGGAAAGGTTTCGCAGGGGACATGTCCCCTGGGAAAGCCCTGGTATTTCGCCTGCGAAAGCCACGATTGTTGTAGTGTAACCCTATAAGCACTGGTTAGTTTTCAGGATTGCTTTTGGTTTGTGTAACCGCGATTTGTGTAACCCTTAATCGCGGTTACAGGTCACCAACTAAACATGGAAGCTCTTGATACCAATTGTGGTAATCAGAGATACGCAACACTTGCTGGAATACGAGCACGACACATAAAAATAAAGAACAGTAAGTTGCCAGGAACACACAATTATGTTTATTGAAGAAACTAACTCAAAACTTCAATTTGGTACTATACAATGAGAATCCCTACTCTACACGGTATATATAGACCAACATAGATGCGTTGTACTATAATTAGGATTACACATTAAAACATAATCTAACAGATAAATAATAGTTGGGCGAGTTGGACTAGGACTCCAACTAACATTCTGAAACCTGATCCATGCTGCAAGCCACGATCAGACTCCAATTAGGAATTCATCAACAGATATGACTATTCCAATGCTTCATTACTTTAGGAGGTCATAACTCATATTTGCTATTGTCTAATTAACTTCTCTTTTTTATTTACAGATTAAACTAATTAGAGAGATCATGAGCATGAATTCATTTTTGGTCAGCATCGAGTTTACCATACGCTACAAGCTATGTTAGTAATGCAAATCCTTACAAAAATGAGCTGCATTTGTAGGTATTTAAGTATCCTTTGATTCACCTTCAACTCCTTTGACAATCATTCCTGTTTTGACATGTTTTTCGTTCTTTTTTGTGGTACTTAGTTACCATTTATACGTTTTTACCCTTCTCATCATACTCCTGTAAAGATGAAGCAATTGGTTAAAACTATGCAGGAACTTACGCAAGTTTTACTTTTTAGAATGTAGACTACTCGTAAGATTTATAACTGTCCACTCCTACAAGCCAAAAAAATAATAATAATAAGGCATCTGAAATTAGTGTTAAGATGTGATATGGACTTAATGATTTTGGTTAGAGCATGTGTGTTGTTTATTTGGTGTTGAGTGTTGGATGAGCCATCAATACTGCAAGATACAAAATATTTGGTTAAATGAATTGCAATCATAGTTACTAGAATTATGATTCCCTTGAGACGTATAATGTGTACAATCTAATTGTTGTTCTGTGCTATCATTTAAGGAGTAAATTGTTGCTTGCTTATGGTAGCTAGATAATAGAATATGATGGTATTTGAAGTGCAGATGTCCCAAAATACTATAGACCAAAAACATGGGCAGAATGGTGTTAAGTTACAGGTAAATAGGTCCCCTGATAATGTATACTAACAATTGTGCCATAGCTCACCTTAACGTATCATCTTATGATAGAGTTGCTAAAATTCCCAACTTTGAGACTTCATTTTGCATCTGCGACTTATGTTTACCCTGCCCTAACCTACTTCATTCATTATCATGTCAGTTACTCCGTAACTACTTTTCTTTATATTTGTTGTCATGTTTAATGATGGAAGACTTAGATAAAGACGGTGATGGATATCATAAATGCCTGTTTTCGACAAATGTTTATAGTCTTCCGTAATTGTAAAGGCTATGCATTGTTTAATTTCAGATGAAGATGAATTGCAACGAGTCGAAGACAAAATTAGGTGATTGGCGCAAGTAACCTTTAGCAGAATAAATCGAGAAAGAGTGGATTGTTCGAATATGAAGATGTTGGTTGATGTGATATTAAGCTTAGGGCCATTCACTTTTTCTCATGGGCTGATTGTAGAAAGTGCTTACAAGTTACAACAGACCAAGTGAATCGTCTGCAAACAAAGAGAATCTTTTAAAGACAGATACACAACATAGTAAAGAAATTGAAATATGATATTACATGATGAACATGTGAAGCACGAGCAAACCAGAAGTCGCATAAACCACAAATCAAACTGATTGCTAGGCCAAAGGCCTTTGATACTAAAGAAAATTTTTTACATCGTCTTGTAGGAGATGCTTGAGTAGTGTAGTTGAGTTTAAACTTATGGAACAACTATTTTGAGGAGTTTTGGAGAAAATGCAGTAAGTCATCTACACACTTGTCCTGAACATCTCTGTCACTAAACAAAGCCATCATCTCTTTAGCCTTTTCTCTATACACTTTACCCTCTTCTTTCACCATCACAAGACTCAGTGAGTCAGCCACGGACTCGGGTTCAAATGAACCGTCCATTTCGTCCCTGTGAACCATATATGCCATCTTTTTCTCTACCAAATAAGTTGCAATCGTCCCTTGGTCCACCATGAATGGCAACAACACAAGTGGTTTACCGAGCTGAAACCCTTCCACCACTGAACTCATACCCGAGTGAATTAATAAGCCGCCCACTGAGTCATGATTCAGTATCTTAAATTGTGGTGCCCAAGTCCTACACACCACACCACGTCCACGTGTCCGCTCCTCAAACCCATTTGGCAACTCAATAACTTCATTATCTGATGACCCACGTTGATCAATTAACACCCAGTAAAACGGTAAACCACAATGCTCTAAACCTAATGCCAGCTGAGTTAACTCGTATTGATTAGGTTTAGTTTCGGTTCCAAAAGCGATATAAACAACAGAACCTTTCTCATGCTGATCTAACCACTCTTTTGCAAACTGCCAACTTGTATCATTCTCTGCAGCCGCCGTGGTTGCGGGTAAAAGCCCTGTTGGAATGACGGGTTTTTTGTAAAGTTGGTCAAGGAGGTTTAACCATTCTGGCTCGAAATCCAGACTAGTTCTAACAAACACCGCATCGCAGCCGTGGATTGTGGCTCCAAAGCGATACAAGTCTGTAACCTTTTCAATATTACCATCATCAGAGCTTCGATACCTTGAAAGCTGATAAAGACTCGCTCGAACATCGGTTTCAAACATAACCCAACTCGGTTTCTTAGTTAAATCTCTTGGTATTGCATTTGCATGCATCATGGCCTCTGGGTAACCTAAAATTCCGAGAATTACTGCTGGAAAAACACTAAAATAGGCCGTCCAAACGCCATGTTCTGCTGCTAATGGCCCCAACCAATACGTAACAAAATCATATATGATCCAATCTGGAGATGAGGTTTTAAGAAAATCCGTGACGGGTTCCTGAAACCCGTCACATATATTTTGAGGTACTTAACTTTGTTTAATGGTAAATCCTTAGTGGATTCGGCATTTTCAGGAAGATTTTCAACTTTTTGTAGATCGACTTTGACGAATTTGATGGAAGACGTTAAGGATTTCGGTATTTGAGGGATGCGATCGATGTTTTTTGGAGTCGATAAGAAGGAAATCTTATGGCCTTTGATGGCCAAATGCTTTGCAAGTTCAAGAAATGGAATAATGTGACCAAAGGCTAGCCATGGAAACATTGCAATGTGAAGATTACCATCTCCATTTTTGGCCATGACGACAAATGGTGCTTCTGATCGAGCAAAATGGTTATTGAATTTGTTTGTGTTTCCTAACATTAATTAATAGGGAATATATTAGCTACAACTTTTTGTAGCCAATTGGCTACTCCCTCCGTCCTAATTTAAGTGTCTATAATAGAATCTTTAGATGTCCCAAATTAAGTGTCCATAGAATATTTCAACCAATGAGATGAGACTTTAGTGGGTGAAAATGATATTTGATTGGTAGAGAGTGTAGTTAGTGTAATTTTCTAAAACTTTGTGCATATAAATAGTGGACACTTAATATGAGACGGAGGGAGTACAATTTTGTGTATATAAATGTGGGTCCCTAATTCTTTTTGTGAGTCCTGGTTATTTTCGGTGGGGCCCTGATTCATAGTTTGAGTATTTTATATATAAAGGATTGTAGCTAATTGGCTACACAAATTGTAGCCGAGCTATCCTCTAATTAATATATACATGCAAATATTCAATCTACCTAAGCCTTGCAATAATTGATTAAAAATTAGATTGGACAAAAGGGTAAGTAATTAGATAGTTGGTGGTTCCTTAATCGTTGGGATTAGTAACAATATTAAATTCCCATGTGGCTTGATTAATTAATGGGCTTTCGTTTTGGAAAACTTTGCATTAAAGAAACTAGCAGGTTACTAGCGTGCTGCGGCTGTTGATACCATGCAATACCAATTACGACGAAGATAACTGTTTAATTTTGGATAACAAAAATTTAATTTTTGAGTAACTTTAACCAACATCAAAGAAATTCGTATAAAAATTGTAAAATACTTGCATAATGTTGCTGCAATTCAAAGATGATTATCGGTAATATTATTGAGGCATGAAGTCAAAGTATGTTAAGAGTAGATAGAATACCGTGTAATTTGATTATATTTATACGGTCTGAAAATGTAAACATTTTAATCATTAAATGTAATATATTTTTTTTAAATACTTAGACTTTTTTGCTTTCACATATTAGTCACATTATTTTCATAATTATTTCGTTGAAAACATAGGACTATGTTTTTTATATGTAAAATGGTGAAACTTTAAATATTAAAGATAGATTTCAGTTAAAATTGACACGTTCATTTAAATTTTTAGTTGAGCTAGGACCGAAATCGTTGAAAGCCTAATATCTCAAGTAAAAAAAATACAACAGCACAAAAAAAGAAAAGAAAAAAACACAATCTTTCTCGTTCTCTAAACCTAGTCTTTAGCCACCACAACTACCATTATTAGCTGTTACAAACACCAACCGCCAACCACAACATATACCATGCTATAACCGCCAACTTAATCTGGAACCTTATAACCATCAAAAGTCACTCACTACACACAAACATAAAGAATATAATTATTTCATTCTAAATGTGTTTTTTATTTTAGGTCTAAATTTTTTTAGTTTTTTTTTTCTTGTAAACTTATTTATTGTTTTGTCAAATCTATAACTTTTTAGTGTTTGTTTTCGTAATACCAAAAGGTTTTTAATTTTGACATTGTTTGCTAGATGGATCTTCAAATGCATGTAATTATAGTACTTATTTTTCAGTTAATATACAATTTTTTTTCAATTTGTTTAGCTTAGCATAACAAACTAAATATTTTTTTTGTAAGAGGGTACATGTATAATACCCCAAATCTCTATTTAAACAAATTAAATATATATGTGTTAATATTTTATGTTAAGATAAAAGTCGTAAATGAAAATGTTGTTGAATGCGTACAACTGTTATTTTTTAGTGTGTTCTTGTAAGTTTTACAACAAGCAATAATATGTATACTTCTTAGAATATGTTCTTTTTTATCTTCAAATAATTTTGGAGGGATGGGATTAATAGTTGTACAACGTCCAACGTAGGGAAGCACTAGGTCTATCGTCCCAACCCTATCACTAATGATTTACTTATGTCAAGGGTTGGTAAGTCTAACAGCCTTATCACGCTATACGACTTGTATGTGAAAAGCATTTCGTACTAGATCGGGTACCAGTGATTTCGTATCCATTCAAAATTTTGGCTAATGTGTTTATAGCTTTGTATTACTTTATTAACAGCTTACATCACTTGTATTATATATTTAATTATTTGTATTTATCATTTAAAGGGTATTTTATGAATTTATATTAATTATGCATCAATTAATTGTAAACATTGCATGAGTAGTTCTCATATATATATATATATATATATATATATATATATATATATATATATATATATATATATATATATATATATATATATATATATACATTATTAATAGGATAATAATATAGTTAGCGAGTTTGATGTTAAATTTTTGGGGTGTCGTGAGCAGGTGTATGATCAAATTGCGTGTTCTTTTATATAAGATATTATCTTACTATCTTATAATATATGAATAACATTTCTTACACTAAATATCTTAAAATTAAGCAATAAAAGTATTAATGCAATTTTTACAATTCATTGATACATAATTAATATACATGATTAAAACACTCATTTAATGATAAATACAAGTATTAAAATACATAATACAATTATACCGGTTGCTAATTAATTGTACTTTAAAAACCCATTTTAATGAAAAATACAATTAAACGAATACATTGTACAAACCAAACAAGTTACTAAGCACAAAAAACAAACGAACAAAATAATACAAACTAAGCAAAGTTTCACCAAACTCTTAAACTAATCAGTAAAGCTATTGTCAAAAAATGTACAAATGAAATAAATTATTATCCAAAAAAATTAAATTACAGAGTATCCGCATCCACATCGTACGAGAACCCTGCTAGACTCCTAGTGGTCAAATGATGCATAACTATATTTCATCCATAATACAAAATTACAAATCAGTAGCATTGTTCTTCCAGTTGATATCAATCAGATTTGTTGGATCTAATGATTGTGACATTTAGCTTATATATGTTTGGGATTAGTCAGCATACGAATAATTTATATAACAGAGTTATGCATTATTATTGTATACAGGAAGAAAGACGTTCATGATTCTCAAGCACCGTGAAGAGGGCGAGTTTGTCTTAAAGAAACTGTGAACATCAAATGCCTCAAGATTATTCTTGTTTGTGTGTTTTGAGTTTCCACATTCAAAAGATTTAAAGTATAGTTTTTTCTACAGTTTATCTTTTCTTGTTATTATCATCATATTGGTTGTTTATCTCTCGTAGCAATACTGTAGGATACTAACTAAGATAAACACATATGGTCTTTGTGGTTTGGCCGTGTATAGAAAGAGAAAGAGAGGAGAATGAGAGACTTCTAATGAGAGAAATAAAGTATATTAGGTTGTAACCAAATGAAGTTCCAACCCTCTTCCCTCTTCCATGGTTGGAAGATGGTATTTATAGGCTTACACAAAACGCCCCTATGGGCTGTGGAGCTGGCTGACAGTGGGTAAAGACCCGACCCGACTACACGGTGATACTTTAAGCTAAACATTTACTAACAAGACTACGATCTAACTAGTGCTAGATGATAGTCGGGGTGACCGAATCTTTAATATGGAATTTTGTAATCTTAACAATCTCCCCATAAGGGAGGTCACCCAAGAAATTAAAATTTGAATTCTAGAATTCTATCACATGAATTTAATTTCCTAGCTCGTAGTCTTTGATTCTTCAAAGTCCGCAATCTTTGTACTTTCAGTAGTGATCTTTGATTGTTCCTTAGGCTTGGGTGATCTTTGAGATTTCTTCGAGATCATCAGCCACCGTAAATCTCTAAATTATGCTTTGTTGTATCGCCTCCATATTATGTTGCGATTTTCGGACCGACATGCTCACACTTTTCTGGATCATGATATTTTGCATCAGAGTTGCGGAAGCATTGTTGTATGTCTTTCAGTTATCATGATTTCTTTGATTGTGAATGTGAAGTGTGAGCATGTGATTATGAATCGACATCTCATTTGCCATCAGTTGCAACTGTCGGGAATTCCTGCAAATAACAATTAGCAATAAACACACGAAAGTGTCTTTGTTCACTTTCATTGAATAGGATTGCAAGAACCACGGTTCCCCGTTGATCAGCGTAAATACTGCCCGTGATTAGATAGACTTCCTAAGAATCTCCTTGAAAGGGTTTCGCAGCTGTACTAGTTTTTCTCAAACCGAAGCATCTCAAAGTAGACAACACGGAGTGAGTGAACAAGCGAGTTGGGATTCACTGATTGATGAAAAATTGATTTGAAAAACAATCGCGTATTGATGAATAAAGAGTTTTTGCAATACGATGAAAGTTTTATAAGCAAAATCACGTTTCAATCACAAATACTTTTGTTTGAAAATTTATGCGCAGTCGATGTGCTTGAAAATAATTGTTGAGCACATCGAAGGGTTTTCCAAAAGTATACGTCAATTCCTTCACTGGAACAAGGTTGATTCAAAAGCAAATCGCCCCATTGTTGTTTTCCAGTTGTCACAAGTTTGATCCATGAAGGTTCTCACATGTCACCCACCAAGAGCTTGTTTGATGTTGGCTTTAGAAGGATTTACATCTTCATTGTGAATACTTTACGTATCACTCGGATGTTCTGGCAATACCACAAGGATAATGCGTAGGACTCGTAATATATATTTTCTTACTTTTCACGATGTATGAAACAATAAGCATATTAAAAGTGTGTCCTAATGAGATTTTTGGATGATCTCTTGGTTCTAGACTCAATAGTGCACATTGGTTTTCCTATGCGTAGACTAGGGAGAGGGTCTCCTACTTCAATATCAACCATCTCTAAGAGAAAGTCGATAGATTACACCGGTTCCCCGTGAGATCAAATGTTTTGTAACTGTAACTACTGTTGAAACAAATATACGGTATGAATCTATGATGTTATGCAATGTGCCTTCTCAGTTACATCTCGTGTTTCCTTCATTGACGGAGCGTGACATCCATCCTTCACTGAAGAAAAATATTTTATCACCTTTGTAGATGATTTTTCACGTTATGGGTATGTCTATTTGCGGCATGAAGAATCTCAATCTATATATGCTCTTGAGGTATTTGTAAATGAGGTTGAGAGGCAACTTGACAGAAAAGTGAAAATCGTAAGATCTGATAAAGGTGGTGAATATTTTGGAAAGTATGATGAATCTGGACAATGTCCTGGTCCCTTTGCAAAGTTCCTCAAAAATCGCGGCATATGTGCTCAATATACTATGCCGAGCACGTCACAACAAAATGTCATGGCAGAAAGGCAAAACATAACATTAGTGGAGATGGTTAGGAGCATAATAAGTAAATCCTATTTACCCAAAATTTTGTGGATATATGCACTTAGAACCGCAGTATATCTATTAAATAGGGTTCCTAGTAAGTCAGTTCCAATAACTCAAAACCGCAGTATATCTATTAAATAGGGTTCCTAGTAAGTCAGTTCCAAAAACTCCTTTTGAGTTATGGACCAGAAGGAAACCTAGTCTGAGACACCTGCTTGTTTGGGGTTGTCCACCAGAAGCACGAGTTTATAATCCTCAAGAAAAGAAATTAGATTCTCAAACCGTTAGCGGTTACTCTATTGGTTACACAGAGAAGTCCAAAGGGTATAGGTTTTATTGTCCAAACCACAGTTCAGAATTGTTGAAACAGGTAATGCCAAATTTCTGGAAAATGATGAAGTTGTTGAAAATTGTAAAGGCTATGCATTATTTAATTTCAGATGAAGATGAATTGCAACGAGTCAAAGAAAAAATACGGTGATTGACGCAAGTAAACTTTAGCAGAATAAATCAAGAAAGAGCGGATTCTTTAAATATGAAGATGTTGATTGATGTGATATTAAACTTAGGGCCATTCACTTTTTCTGGTGGGGTGATTGTAGAAATTGCTTACAAGTTACAACAGACCAAGTGAATCGTCTGCAAGCAAAGATAATCTTTTAAAGACGGATACACAACATAGTAAAGAAATTGAAATATGATATTACATGATGAACACGTGAAGCACGAACAAACCAAAAGTCACATAAAACAAAAATCAAACTGATTGCTAGGCCAAAGGCCTTTGATACTAAAGAACATTTTTTACATCATCTTTTTTGTAGGAGACGTTTGGGTAGTGTAGTTGAGTTTAACCTTATGGAACAACTATTTTGAGGAGTTTTGAAGAAAATGCAGTGAGTCATCTACACACTTGTCCTGAACATTTCTGTCACCAAACAAAGCCATCATCTCTTTAGCCATCATCTCTTTAGCCTTTTCTCTATACACTTTACCCTCATAGGTCTCCCAGTTTTGCTCTGATGCCAATTATTGGGATGGCCAAGTCCTTTTTGCAGTCTTAACCCTCTGTGTTCAAGATAGGAGTTTGTGTTCACCATTTTGTGTAGGACAAATGTTTTGAAAGTCTTTGAAAGTATGTGTGTGTGTGCAGAAAATGGTATGCAAATGATAGACAAAAGGAGACAGAGATACTTGGTGGGAAAAGTAACTATATTAACCACAAATGTATTGATATATAACTGTCTTTACAGGATCCTATATATATACTATAAGAACAGGCATGATACAACGGGTTGTGATGGTTCAATAAAACCAACAGACATGACCCTTTATCAAATAACTGTCTTGTAACTGTTCTTAACAAACATAATTGTCATATCATACTTTAACTAACAATTGTCTGTGGTCTGTTGGCCTATGGCCAAGACCAAACGGATTTTGCAACCCTAGCCCTATACATGGCTGCAGACATATAAAACTACTTAAATAATAATTACAAGTATATAACTAAGGTTTAAACAATGTAAACTGAGGTTGATTGATCTTAGTTTTCCAACAGTAAAGGCTATGCATTGTTTAATTTTAGATGAAGATGAATTGCAACGAGTCAAAGACAAAATTAGGTGATTGGCGCAAGTAACCTTTAGCAGAATAAATCGAGAAAGAGTGGATTGTTTGAATATGAAGATGTTGGTTGATGTGATATTAAACTTAGGGCCATTCACTTTTTCTCGTGGGGTGATTGTAGAAAGTGGACCAAGTGAATCGTCTGCAAACAAAGAGAATCTTTTAAAGACAGATACACAATATAGTAAAGAAATTGAAATATAATATTACATGATGAACACGTGAAGCACGAACAAACCAAAAGTCGCATAAAACACAAATCGAACTGATTGCTAGGCCAAAGGCCTTTTATACTAAAGAACATTTTTTATATCGTCTTGTAGGAGTTGCTTGAGTAGTGTAGTTGAGTTTAAACTTATGAACAACTATTTTGAGGAGTTTTGAAGAAAATGCAGCAAGTCATCTACACACTTGTCCTGAACATCTCTGTCACCAAACAAGGCCATCATCTCTTTAGCCTTTTCTCTATACACTTTACCCTCTTCTTTTACCATCACAAGAATCAATGATTCAGCCACCGATTCGGGTTCAAATGAACCGTCCGTTTCGTCCCTGTGAACCCTATATGCCATCTTTTTCTCCACCAAATAAGTTGCAACCATCCCTTGGTCAAATAAGAATTTGATGGAAGACATTAAGGATTTCGGTATTTGAGGGATGCGATCGATGTTTTTTGGAGTCGATAAGAAGGAATTCTTATGGCCTTTGCTGGCCATAAGCTTTCAAGTTCAAGAAATGGAATAATGTGACCAAAGGATAGCCATGGAAACATTGCAATGTGAAAATTACCATCTCCATTTTTGGCCATGACGACAGCAAATGCTTATTGAATTTGTTTGTGTTTCCTAATAATTGATTAGAAAAACACAATAATTGACTATGAATAACACAATAATTGATTATTGAAATTAGATAGGACAAAAGGGCAAGTAATTAGAAAATTGGTCCTTTAAACGTTGGGATTAACAACAATATTAAATTCCCATGTGGCTTGATTAATTAATGGGCTTTCGTTTTGGAAAACTTTGTATTAAAGTAACTAGTAAAGTACACGCGCGTTATAATCGCGGGTATTCGCAATAATACAAATTACGATGAAGATAACTATTTAATTTTGTATTTTTCATTAAAATATATTTATGGAAAACACAAATTTAATTTTGAGTAAAACATCGAAGAAATTCGTATACAATTGTAAAATACTTGCACGATGTTGCTGCAATGCAAAGGTGATTGTCGGTAATATTATTAAGGCATGAAGTCAAAGTATGTTAGGAGTAGAGCATACCATGTAATTTGGTTATATTTATAAAAATCTACACATCCTAATCGTTATAGTATGTTAGGAGTAGGTAGAATGCCACGTATTTTGGTTGTTACGCCCCGTGCTTGATTTGACCAAAAATTGAAAACTTTTTACGAAAACGACATAACCCAAAATGACCTCTTGTTACTCTTTTATGAACCGACAACAATCTGATGGAATCCGAACATTAAGACTATTTTAAATGAAACTAGAATCAATTACCTTTAAAACAATAGGTGGCACGACTTCCAGCGAGCCACGTTTGATTTTATACAAAATAAAAAAAACGACCAAAAATTAGAAAACCCCTCTTGTGTACTAATGAACCCTAAAGTGCACTATAGCACCTCTTATGCACTAGGTATCCCTCAAGTGCACTACAACCCTTCTTATGAACTAAGGAGTCTCCAAATGAACTACAACTCCTTTTGTGCATTAAAGGACCCCTCTTGTTCACTATTACCCCTCGTGTGCACCTTATGAACTAAGGACTCTCCAAATGAACTACCACCCCTTTTGTGCATTAAAGGACCCCTCTTGTTCACTATTTACTCTCGTGTGCACTAAGGAACCCTAAAGTACACTTTTATCTCAAAATGGCCCATAACACCATTAAACATAAAATTGACACTTTAGACTTATATTTAAACATATGTGATACACATTAATTAAAATATATCATATACATTTCTTTCAAACATTCTTGACCCGTTTGAACCAAAATAGGTTAAAATGGGCCTTGTCCCAAACACCCATTTTTCTGCACATCCCTTTTGTGCACTTTTGACCCATTTTTCGAAAAACAACTTCTATAACATAGCATAACACCAAAACTTTCAGAAATCATTAGGATAATATAAACATCAAATATATGCATACACTAGGTCATAACGACCCGTGAAAACGTGCTTTACAAAGTGACGGGTGTTATGCCAAACACCCGTTTTGACCTATTTGCATACTCTATAAAACAAAACTATAACAATTGACTTGACATGCTTAACCTTGACAACCACAATATATACTTAAACAAGCTTTAACATAGACATTGACACTCGATAACACATTTACAAACCATGATCGGGGGTTCAACTTTGACTTTGAGCTTGGTATTCTACCTAAGCTCTTATTTACCATAAACGCAATGCTTCTAATCCTTGCTTCCAATTCTTAATATCCTTACCAAAGGGTTCATCCTTCTTTTTATGAACCTAGAAACATGGTAAACATCTATAATTTAAGCACGAGGCTTAGTATGTAAAGCGGATATAACAACATAAATCATTCATACATTACATATCATCAACCATTAGTCCATTACAATCATTAAACCTTAACACATACCTCAATTCATTAAAGCATCAACATTTCTTATAAGACATAACATCAACATACCTTAGCCTAATTCATCCTTATCTAACTCTTCATGACTAGTATGCCAACTAGTCTACACACACTTTCACATAAGCATATACATTCAATCACTCAATTAACTTAACATAACAAGTCACATAACACACAAAATATAAAATCCTTATAACATCATATTACAACCGGTTTACTTACTTTGATCCCAAGCTAATAAAACCAAGGACATCATCATTCTCCACTCTTGAAATCTAAGCAAATTCACTAAGGACATAAACACCTAATCAATTAACTATATTATCGATACTACAATCATAACTCCTTTTAATCACTTCTAATTACCACATAATTATATAATGATTATATGATAATTAATCCCACTAGATTACTAAATTACTTTTATAAATCCTTATTTCATAATCAGTATAACTTAATTAATTACCTTAAACCATCTTTTACTCAATTCTCCAATTTGGGTATATAAACCCTAACTTATAATTCTTCAATTAAATCACTAATTGAGACACTTACTTAAGGAGGATCATAGTATGGACTAACTATTGAATTGGAAACATAATCTCTTCATTACTAGCCCATCAAACTTGGTATCTTCCTCCTTCTTTTTCTCTGTTCTTCGACACACACAACATACCACAACTTTCTGGAAAACTTCTGAAGATATGAGAAGTATCCAAACAATTGTAGGGGATGAGTTTGGCTAGTTGGCACATTAGGTCCCTTAATTGCTATTCTTCTCATTTTGGCCACACTAACTTTATAACATATTTACTACTTGGCCATATTAGTCCTTTAAGTCATTTAATGTCTATATATCCAAAATCTTTGGAACGAAGCATTTTAGGATGAAAAGAGATGAAATATGAAGAAAATAGCAAAGTCAAGAAAACAAAGGCTGAAACAGTGTTCTAGACGGCGTCCCAACCTCAAGGGCGACGCCATCACTTACAACATGGTCCAAACTTACTCAAGCGACGACTCATGTCACTTTTTGATCCTAACAAGTGACGACGTCACGTGTATTTCCACATGGCCGTCACTCTATCTTTCTACACCAAACGACCAAAGCTTTCTCAAGACGACGTCCGCTACAACCCAGATGTCACTACCTTCTACCTGACGCCGTCCCAATGATTACTTGGAAAAGATGAAACCCTAATGAAGGCGATCAGACGGAGTCACCAGCAAAAGGCGACATCGTCGCAGTTGTAAAATCTATATATTGACATCAAATTTTCTGCATTTAGGGGTGCTATTTTGGAGAGCAAACCCTAGTTCATTTTTAGTCCGACTTGGACAGTACTTTGGGGTTCTAAACCCTCTTTATTACTTCAAGATAAGTTTGTTTATCCATTATATTACCATGTTTGATTATTTGCTTGTGTTCTTGTTTATCTATCATGTGTAACTAAATTAATTAGTATTTGCTTAGATCCAATGAAACCTAGTTATTAATTATTGTTAGGTTGTCTCTTGTTTAATTGGTTGTCACGCTAGATTAAGGAAAACTGGCTTCTTCTTTCATTGTTGTGAGCTTGAACGTCCTAAATAGCGAGTATTAGCCCTAAAGTGCACTAGTTGGCCCCGTTGTATTTATTGCGTTAATTACGGCTTGTAAATACTAGGATATTCGGGGGAGATACCACAGTACTTGACAATCCCGGGTGTTCTAAAGGAGACTTATACACTCATAGAATTAGAAAATTTGGCACCGTCCTATGATTAAAACATGGAATAGAACGCATCAATTAAACAAGGATGTGACAATTCAACCGACCAATAAAATATAACTAGGGAGTAAGTAAATTTAAGTAAACATGCTTTTAATTATCATAAGAACACTATACTACAATCCATAGCTTTAGCTTGATTATTTAGTTTAATTAGTTTTAATTTATTTGTTAAGTAGTTTAATTGGAAAAATACCGAACCTCCACTCCTTCAAACCTGAGATTTTTATTTGCTTTCTAAAAAAATATAAAAAGACTAAAAAGAATCACCCTCACCCTTGCCTTTTCATCATACATCTCTACTAGCATCTTTATTCCTCTAGAAAACGATCAGCCCCCTAGGCTTACCCATACTACACTGCAATGATTAGGTACACTTCCTAGTGGGTTGTAAAGCTTGCTCTTAGAAAAGGAAGTTTTTCGACCCCGAACCACGCATCAAGTTTTTGGCGCCGCTGCGAGGGAATAAAATAGCTAGTTAGGTTTCTATCTCGATGAGGTTCACTCGCTTGATTCATATCAAGTGAGCTTTTTTATTTTTATTAGCTTTCTCTTAGTCTATCCCCCTTATTCTTTTTTTTGTTTGTAACCTTGTCACTTTTCATCATGAACAGTGACAATCCACCCAATCACTCACCCATTCATCACTTTGGTAATCACCTAGAGCATAATAAAATAAATTAGCACCATAATAGTCCTTTTTATGATTCAGATTCCGATGAGGAATTTGATGAGGGGGAGGCACTTGATGATGGGGAAGTCATTGTTGAAGTTAGGGTTGAGATGGAGGAAGATCCCTCTCAAAGTTTTGACCCTAGGTGTAGAATTGAGAAAGATAATCCCTTCAACATGCAATTCCCTTGTAAAATAGGATTTGAAAGTTTTGCTGCTTATATGAATTCGGTCTTACCTTTAAACTTAATCTAACGAAATTTATACAATAAAATTAAGGTCAACGAGTTAGCCTATCAAGGGAACAATGTTGTTAATACGGTTGCACATTTGCACGTGTTTGTTGGAAGTTTTGCTTATTTGGTTGGGTTCATGGTCTTAGAAGAATTAGGAAAGTTCATTAATGGAAACCTCACTAAAGTGATATTTGGAAAACCCTTTAAGAGAATGACTAAGTTGAATGAACGAATGGTTGATGGTAAGTTTGTCAAAATGTCCCCGAGACTTGATTTAAAGCATAGTTCAAAAACATCATATATTTTTCGAATATTCACAACATGTGTCAAAATAGGGTAAAAAATTGTTGAAATTCTGACAATTCCGACGAATATTCCGGCAAGGAAACAATTAATGAATATCCGATTTTTTGGAGGTAATTTGGTGATATTTCTATTATTATAAATATTTGGTATTCAATGTGCTGATTTCCAAACAAACAAATATTCAATGCGATCTAGGGCGATTTTTTAAACTCATGACTCCATGCAGTCCAATATTGCATTTTTCATTTTTTTGGTTCTTCTAAAATATTAGCAGAAACAACCAACAACAGCCATGTTCGTTGATAGTAGCCGGCTTATGCTTATTATAGTGCATCACGAATTTTATCAAAAAAAATTTTTTTGCCCCCCGTCCTCTAAGATCCTGGGTCCGCCACTGGTTTCACCGTTCTAATTTAGGTTCTAAAGCTTTCATCATCATCATTAAAAGTTGTTATGAATAATAAGGTTCTAAAGCCTTCATTATCGTATCTTCGTTTGGTAGGTTTGTTAAAATGTCCCCGAGACTGGATTTAAAGCATAGTTAAAAAAACATCATATATTTTGCGAATATTCACAGCATGTGTCGAAATAGGTAAAAAATTGTTGAAAGTCTGACAATTCCGACGAATATTCCGGCAAGGAAACAATTCATGAATATCTGATTTTTGGAGGTAATTTGGCGATATTTCTATTTTTTTAAAATATTTGGTATTCAATGTGTTGATTTCGAAACAAACAAATATTCAATGCGATCTGGGGTGATTTTTTGAACACATGACTGCCCAAGATTGCATTTTGTTTTTCTGGTTCATCTAAAATATTAGCAGAAACAACCAACAACAGCCATGTTCGTTCATAGCAGCCGGCTTATGGTTTATTAAAGTGCATCACGAAATTTATCAAAATTTTTTTTTGCCCCCCATCCTCTAAGATCCTTGGTCTGCCACTAGTCTCACCATTCTATACTAGGTTCTAAAGCCTTCATCATCATCATCATTAACAATTGTTATGGATAATAAGGTTCTAAAGCCTTCATCATCATATCTTCGTTTGGTAGGTTTGTTAAAATGTCCCCGAGACTTGATTTGAAGCATAGTTTAAAAAACATCATATATTTTGCAAATATTCACAGCATGTGTCGAAATAGGTTAAAAAATTGCTGAATTCTGACAATTCCGATGAATATTCCGGCAAGGAAACAATCCATGAATATCCGATTTTTTGGAGGTAATTTGGCGATAATTATATTATCATAAATATTTGGCATTCAATGTGCTGATTTCCAAACAAACAAATATTCAATACGATCTGGGGTGATTTTTTGAACTCATGACTGCATGCAGTCCAAGATTGCAATTTTCTTTGCAGAAACAGCCAACAACAGCCACGTTCGTTGATAGTAGCCGGCTTATAGCTTATTGAAGTGCATCACGAATTTTTTCAAAATTTTTTTTTTGCCCCCGTCCTCTAAGATCCTGGGTCCGCCACTGGTTTCAACATTCTATATTAGGTTCTAAAGCCTTCATCAATATCATTAACAATTGTTATGGATAATAAGGCTCTAAAGCCTTCATCATCGTATCTTCGTTTGGTAGGTTTGTTAAAATGTCCCCGAAGCTTGATTTGAAGCATAGTTCAAAAAACATCATATATTTTGCGAATATTCACAGCGTGTGTCGAAACATGGTAAAAAATTATTGAATTTCTGACAATTATGACGAATATTCCGGCAAGGAAACAATTCATGAATATCCGATTTTTTGGAGGTAATTTGGCGATATTTCTATTATTATAAATATTTGGTATTCAATGTGGTGATATCCAAACAAACAAATATTCAATGCGATCTGGGGCAATATTTTGAACTCATGACTGCATGCAATCCAAGATTGCATTTTTCTTTTTTCTGGTCCTTCTAAAATATTAGCCGAAACAGCCAACAACAGCCATGTTCGTTGATAGTAGCCGGCTTAAGGCTTATTAAAGTGCATCACGAATTTATCAAAATTTTTTTTTTGCCTTCCGTCCCTTAAGATCCTGGGTCCGCCACTGGTTTCGTCGTTCAATGTTAGGTTCTAAAGCCTTCATCATCACTATTAACAATTGTTATGGATAATAAGGTTCTAAAGCCTTCATTATCGTATCTTCGTTTGGTAGGTTTGTTAAAATGTCCCCGAGACTTGATTTAAAGCATAGTTAAAAAAAATCATATATTTTGCGAATATTCACAGCATGTGTCGAAATAGGGTAAAAAGTTATTGAAATTCTGACAACTCCGACGAATATTCCGACACGGAAACAATTCAGGAATATCCGATTTTTTGGAGGTAATTTGGCAATATTTCTATTATTATAAATATTTGGTATTCAATGTGCTGATTTCGAAACAAACAAATATTCAATGCGGTATGGGGTGATTTTTTGAACTCATGACTGCATGCAGTCCAAGATTGCATTTTTTTTCGGGTTCTTCTAAAATATTAGCAGAAACAGCCAACAACAGCCATGTTCGTCCATAGCAGCCGGCTTATGGCTTATTAAAGTGCATCACGAATTTTATCGAAAGTTTTTTTTTTGCCCCCATCCTCTAAGATCCTAGGTCCGCCACTAGTTTCACTATTCTATATTAGGTTGTAAAGCCTTCATCATCATCATTAACAATTGTTATGGATAATAACAATTGTTATGGATAATAAAGTGGACCTTTCAGTTCCTATGAAAGTGGTGGAAGAGGTAAACTCTAGATTTGAGAATACTTTATATGGGTACTTTCTTGGTAAACGTATTGCTTTCCCGGTTGTTGATTATTATGTACGTAATAAGTGGGCTAAGTATGGCGTTCAAAAAGTCATGATGAATGCAAAAGGTTTCTTCTTCTTTAAGTTTAATTCGCCGAAAGGTGTTGATGATGTACTTGAAGATGGCCCGTGGATGATTAGAAATGTCCCTATTATTCTTAAACATTGGACCCTAAACACCAACCTACTTAAAGAGGATTTGACTAATATTCCAGTATGGGTTAAATTCCATGATGTGCCCCTTGCTATGTTTTCTGATGATGGTCTCAGTCTCCTAGCTACACTGATTGGTACGCCAAAAATCTTAGATTCGTACACTAGTCAAATGTGCTTGGAATCATGGGGTCGAAGTAGTTTTGCTAGGTGCTTGATTGATGTTCAGGCGGATCAGGCTCTTAGGGAGAGTATCACTGTTGAGATACCTTTACTTGATGGGACAGGTTCTAATATTGAAAAGATTCGGGTTGAATACGAATGGAAACCGCCTCGGTGTGATACGTGTAAGCTTTTTGGTCATATGCTTCTTGACTGTCCTAAATCTGTTCCACCTCCTACTCAGCCTAAACAAAGTGTAAATGATGGTTTTCAAACTGTCAATAACAAGAATAAGGGTAGGAATGGTGGTCAAAGTGTTCCAGGTAAGGGAGGTTTTAAACCTAGTGTGGGTCCTAAGTTTAGGTATCAACCTAAAGCGCCTCCTCCTGAACACAAGAAGGTAGAAAATACAAAGAAGAAAGCCACTAAAGTTGCCAGTACGAGTGGGATCGCTACATCTAATCCTTTTGATGCTCTAAATACGATTGTTTCTGATGATTGTGGCAATCCTACTGATGTAGAGGTGTCTGGTAATACAATGGAAGCAAATGAGATTGGGTCAATTAAGACAGGTAATGTATCACATGTTCCAAATGTGAGTGATTTAATGAAAGTTAACGAGGTTGATCATACCCCAATTGTTGAGAAAATTGGAGAGTTTGAAAAGCTCCTTATGGATGGGAAAGCTACTCTTGTTGATGATAATGGAAATCCTATTAAAAAGGTTGCTTATACGTCTGTTACTAAGAGGGTTAACCCATTCACTAAGGTGGGAGAGATTGAGGATTCTGATAGTGATGAAGAGGTGGTTGAGAACACCTTTGATGAGTCGAGTAATCTATTTGGTGGTGGTCACGATCGCGAAGATGATTATGATGACTATGACTATGATAACTATGTGGATCAGGTTTATGATCTTCCTGGTAATCAGGATGCTTATTATGACGCGTATGGTATCAAGCTTCAAGGCCTTGGTAAGAAGTAATTTTATCTCCATAGGAGTATAATGTTATTTTTGTGTAGTTGTTTATTTTCTTATATAGAAAATAGGAAGTATCTTGTTATGTAAGCTTTTCGCCTATGTAACGGGCTGAGATATGGGATTCACTCATATCCTTTGTACTTAAACGTTTTTTGGAGTAATAAATTTACCGGGTCTTTTAGACCTTTTACCCAAAAAAAAAGGTTCTAAAGCCTTCATCATCGTATCTTCGTTTGGTAGGTTTGTTAAAATGTCCCCGAGACTTTATTTGAAGCATAGTTTAAAAAACATCATATATTTTGCAAATATTCACAACATGTGTCGAAATAGGGTAAAAAATTGCTGAAATTCTCACAATTCCGATGAATATTCCGGCAAGGAAACAATCCATGAATATCCGATTTTTTGGAGGTAATTTTGGCGATATTATATTATTATAAATATTTGGCATTCAATGTGCTGATTTCCAAACAAACAAATATTCAATGCAATCTGGGGCGATTTTTTGAACTCATGACTGCATGCAGTCCAAGATTGCATTTTTCTTTTTTCAGGTTCTTCTAAAATATAAGCTGAAACGGCCAACAACAACCATGTTCGTTGATAGTAGCCGGCTTATGGCTTATTAAAGTGCATCACGAATTTTTTCAAAGTTTTTTTTTTGCCCCCCGTCCTCTAAGATCCTGGGTCCGCCACTGGTTTCACCGTTCTATATTAGGTTCTAAAGCCTTCATCATCATCATTAACAATTGTTATGGATAATAAGGTTCTAAAGCCTTCATCATCATATCTTCGTTTCGTAGGTTTGTTAAAATGTCCCCGAAGCTTGATTTGAAGCATAGTTCAAAAAACATCATATATTTTGCGAATATTCACAGCGTGTGTCGAAACTTGGTAAAAAATTGTTGAAATTCTGACAATTCTGACGAATATTCCGGCAAGGAAACAATTCATGAATATCCGATTTTTTGGAGGTAATTTGGCGATATTTCTATTATTATAAATATTTGGTATTCAGTGTGCTGATTTCCAAACAAACAAATATTCAATGCGATCTTGGGCGATTTTTTGAACTCATGACCGCATGCAGTCCAAGATTGCATTTTTTGTTTTTTGTGGTTCTTCTAAAATATTAGCAGAAACAGCCAACAACAGCTATGTTCGTTGATAATAGCCGGCTTATGGCTTATTAAAGCGCATCACGAATTTTATCAATTTTTTTTTGCCCCCCGTCCTTTAAGATCTTGGGTCCGCCACTGGTTTCGCCGTTCTATATTAGGTTCTAAAGCCTTCATCATCATCATTAACAATTGTTATGGATAATAAGGTTCTAAAGCCTTCATTATCGTATCTTCGTTTGGTAGGTTTGTTAAAATGTCCCCGAGACTTGATTTAAAGCATAGTTAAAAAAAAATATATTTTGCGAATATTCACAGCATGTGTCGAAATCGGGTAAAAAATTGTTGAAATTCTGACAATTCCGACGAATATTCCATCACGGAAACAATTCATGAATATCCGTTTTTTAGGAGGTAATTTGGCGATATTTCTATTATTATAAATATTTGGTTTTCAATGTGCTGATTTCGAAACAAACAAATATTCAATGCGATCTGGGGTGATTTTTTGAACTCATGACTGCATGCAGTCCAAGATTGCATTTTTTTTCTGGTTCTTCTAAAATATTAGCAGAAACAGCCAACAACAGCCATGTTCGTCCATAGCAGCCGGCTTATGGCTTATTAAAGTGCATCACGAATTTTATCGAAAATTTTTTTTTGCCCCCATCCTCTAAGATCCTAGGTCTGCCACTAGTTTCACTATTCTATATTAGGTTGTAAAGCCTTCATGATCATCATTAACAATTGTTTTGGATAATAAGGTTCTAAAGCCTTCATCATCGTATCTTCATTTGGTAGGTTTGTTAAAATGTCCCCGAGACTTTATTTGAAGCATAGTTTAAAAAACATCATATATTTTGCAAATATTCACAACATGTGTCGAATTAGGGTAAAAAATTGATGAAATTCTGACAATTCCGATGAATATTCCGGCAAGGAAACAATCCATGAATATCCGATTTTTTGGAGGTAATTTGGCGATATTATATTATTATAAATATTTGGCATTCAATGTGCTGATTTCCAAACAAACAAATATTCAATGCAATCTGGGGCGATTTTTTGAACTCATGACTGCATGCAGTCCAAGATTGCATTTTTCTTTTTTCTGGTTCTTCTAAAATATAATCAGAAACGGCCAACAACAACCATGTTCGTTGATAGTAGCCGGCTTATGGCTTATTAAAGTGCATCACGAATTTTTTCATAGTTTTTTTTTTTTGCCCCCCGTCATCTAAGATCCTGGGTCCGCCACTGGTTTCACCGTTCTATATTAGGTTCTAAAGCCTTCATCATCATCAATAACAATTGTTATGGATAATAAGGTTCTAAAGCCTTCATCATCGTATCTTCATTTGGTAGGTTTGTTAAAATGTCCCCGAAGCTTGATTTTAGTTAAAAAAACGTCATATATTTTGCGAATATTCACAGCGTGTGTCGAAACAGGGTAAAAATTGTTGAAATTCTGACAATTCTGACGAATATTCCGGCAAGGAAACAATTCAAGAATATCCGATTTTTTGGAGGTAATTTGGTGATATTTCTATTATTATAAATATTTGGTATTCAATGTGTTGATTACTAAACAAATAAATATTCAATGCGATCTGGGGCGATTTTTTAAACTATGATTTGAAGTATATATACCATAATTATTTGGGATTATTTATTTTTTTAGAGTTGTCTCATGACTCATGACTGCATGTAGTCCAAGATTGCATTTTTTTTGGTGGTTCTAAAATATTAGCATAACAGCCGACAACAGCGATGTTCAAAATGAGCCACAAAAAGTGAGCTTAAGAAATGTAAGCCCAAAACCAAATAAGCGATAAGCGGGCTTATAAGTCGAAACCAACACCCCCTATAGTTAAAAAAGAATGACATTTGTGTTCCGTCACTGTCCATTACCCGAAAAAAAAAGTGTTTGGTAATTGAACTACTTATCAATAAAAAACAAATCTTTTACATAATAAATGAATTAATTCATAGTGATTTTGAAATAATGATTTTGAAAAATCATTCTTATAGAGAAAAAAATTAATCCAATAGGATTGCTCAAATTTGACACGTATGCAAAATCGTCAAATATTATTGGTCGATAAAAAGTCAATATTGAAAAATTTCGTGTAGAAAGAAAAATACATCAGAGAAACACATGTGTCAAAAATGTAAAAACAATAAACTTCTAAAAAGTGGAGTAGACATTATATACTTAAAGGTCCTGAATGCAAACAGCACAAATCCTACCTTCTACCAGTGGCATACATTCCTCTTCATTCTGGCACATAGACCTAACCCTTCTAGAAAACTAGCTAACTGCAGCTCTAAAACCCATCACAATTTTGTCCTCTAATTAGGAGTCGTTAATGAAAAGGTATGTTCATGAACAACTAACACAATATATAATTTTTGAAACAGGTATCACACATGAATTTACTGTTATTTTGGTTGGATTAATGATCTATGTAAGTTAGTTAATCATGTGTTTATGTAGATTGTTACTCCCTCCATCTCATAATAATAGTCCATATTTTCTTTTCGGGATGTCTCAAATTAATTGTCCACTTTCCATATTAAGTAAAAACAAGAGAATTTAAAGGAGGAATATTCTATTTGATTGGTTGAAAATGAAAATGGTCCAACTTTTATTAAACTATGTGTTTCTTGTCTTCTGACAATAATTTTGAGATGGAGGGAGTATTTATTTGTAAGGTGTATGTTAATGAATTTAAGCTTTATCAATCATTAAATAGTGTAGTACTTGAATGATAAATTGATAAGTTCGTCGTGATTAGTTTTAAATGCTATGTCTATTTTTATCTTTATCTTTGTTTTGATGGTTATAATTTGATATATAGTATAATTATAATGATCATACTTTTGATGATTGAATATTTGGTTGTGTGTTTCTTTAGTCCGTTAGGTAACATTTTGCCAAGCAAGTTTGTGAAAGACGGGACGTTAATGACGGTCACATTCGAGTTTCTCTGCAAAGCATGGTGAGTCATGGCAAAGAAAGTTAGCGAGTGATTTAAGTCTTGCCAAAAAAATTAGTCACGACAATGGTGGTTCCCTTAATAGTTTTAAGATAAGATGTCTTTGGAGCAAAGATTTTCCACATGAAGAACACATGCATATCATGAAACAACAATTCTGTTTTACCACCTATTCAACCATATTTAATCTCTGCAACTACAAGCATGGGCAATCACCATATGGGGTAAACTTAGCTTATGGACCTCCGCAAACTCAGACTGTTCCCTAGATAGCTTTACGCTATTTAGTTTTGTTGTACAATGATTTAGTATACGGAGTTTATTGGATGCGTTTGGGTAAACTTATTTAGACAATTGTGCCTAATAGAAGTATCAATTATGAGCACTTAGGTAGACTTTGAGGCAAGTGGTAGCTATATATGCCATTCCAAACATATAAGAAATTTGTGTCTAAACACCGCGCGTGGACGGGCATTGAAACTATGTTCAATTCATAATTTTACTATTGTTGATCCAGAAATGTTTCCATTTGATTGTTAACATTTTGGTGCAATACTGATACTATTCTTTTTGGACATGATTACATATTTTAATCAGTGTAGACATGATAAGTTGTGTAGCCTTGATGACGGCAATCATGCATCCTGTCACACGTACATTAAGAATTTATCCATGACTACTTGACATTTAAGTAAACATTAATTTTTTCTTCTTGTGCATGCATTTGTTCTTAAATAACTCATGTTTTTATTGGAAATTATAAGTCCAAATGCTCTATTCCTAACTACACTAAGACAATTTATACTATGTATTATATTTATGTATGTATCAGACATCAGTTTCAACCAATAAGGTTGAACATTTAATATTGCCAACCTGTCATATTTGACAGTTATAAGCAGTTATAGTTGTTAGGATTCGGTATGACAGTTATGTCACGAAAGGGTGTGACCCTATTGGTCAAATTGTGAACCATCACATCTCTTGGACATGCCTGTTCATACCTTATAAATAGTCCTGTATTATCAGACATATTAACATCAATAAAACAGTTATATTCTTGTTTCTTTCCCTCCAAAATATTTCGTGTACAAGTATCTATCTTACTGCATAATATTGTCCCATTTCTATCTCTGCACAACCATGTCTTATTCTAATCACCACACTGAAAACAAATGGACAAATCATATGAAGAAGTCTGTTGTCACATCCAATACTTGGCATCAAAGCACAAGACCTGGGAAGTTCAGTAACAACAGATCTCATCAGGAACTCATAACAAGGCATATTAAAAGAAGAAATGAAGCAACAATTGGCAATTGTATCAACCAATTGTCAAAGGACTGCAAAGACATGCTTAAAAAGAAACTGGAGGAGATCCATGTGTATAACAACAAGTTAACACAGAAGAAGGAGACTCTTGAAAGACACAAGGAATACATCTGTTTCAAGTGCAGGCTGAAAGGACACATAGCAAGGAATTGTCCAAAAGGAGATAGCCTCACAGAAGATGAAAGCCATGGAATCATCACCAACTCTCCACAAATTCAGATAACTTATCCTGAGTTCATCCATTTATCCACAGATTTCTTGCTGGATGGAACTGATAACAAGGATGGGACCAAATCTAGTATGTGAGCAACAAATTAAACAAACATGTCTGCTCTAACATGAATTTATTCTCAAAATTAAAAGAGAAATTCTCAGTTGAGAAAATTGAAAACCAAAAGAAATTCATGTTTGTGCATAGCATTGGTGAGATACAAATCAAGTTTGGGTCAGAAATCTACATCATCCCTGGCGTGTACTACACCCCTGATGTATCCCTGAACATTCTCTCCACAAGGCAGTTGGAGGCTCAAGGCTTGGAACTTACTTTTAATGGAAACAGGTGTAAGCCTATTCCAATGTTTGTCAAGCCATCAGATTGTTCTTTTGACCACAACAAAATGATCCATAGGCAGAATACATACATGAAGAGTTATTTCAGGATGCTTGATGAAGACTTTCAGAACAAAGACAAGAAGATGCACCAAGAAACTGCAGCAGCCCTCTCACACACATGCAATATCTGTGAAGAAAAGGGACATACGGACTACATGTACAACAAATTACATGACAGTGATTATGTCATTGTAAAAGGTGTACATCTTCCAACTTCTATAAACTCTTTTAATGATTATATTTCATTCCTAGATTTAATTAAAGATGACAAAATAGTTAGTCAGGAATAGGATATATTCAGAGAAAAATTCATGAAAGTTTATAAATGGTTTTTTACTGTCCATCTAAAGAAAGAAATACCAGGGCCCTTACCACCCACAATAAATGGGAAGTGGGAAGGAGATCCATTTAATGGATCTCCACAAACTTGTTGAAACATATGGGGGATACCTCAGTGTTGAATTTTCAAATGACTTTCCCTATATTGCTGAGATCTTTGGCTTACAAAGGAAAAATGGTCTTGAGATAAAAAATTGTTACAATCAATATTTGAGTGTTTTAAATTGTTACAATAACACAGCAAGGGTGTCACATTATGAAGCAGATGAACCTGTCTTCAAAGGCAAAGGAAAATGCCATGATGGCCGTGAAGATCTTGTGACTCAAACCACTGCATTGAACACTCAATGGGACAAAAAGATTGAACACTTTGGGGTAAAACTTGAAGATCTCAAAGACAACAGCCAATCATTTCATTTCAGCAATTATCAAGGAGGAGAAGCAAGTAAGAAGGAAGGGAAGATGGAAGACAAAGATGATTTTACAATCATCTAACCACATCAGAAGCAGCAGAAGACTGCAAGCATTTGAACTTAGGGGAGTGTATTGGAAATTATAAGTCCAAATGCTCTATTCCTAAGTACACTAAGTAAGGTTGAACATTTAGGATTGCCAACCTGTCATATTTGACAGTTATAAGCAGTTATAGTTGTTAGGATTTGGTATGACAGTTATGTCATGAAAGGGTGTGACCCTATTGGTCAAATTGTGAACCATCACATCTCTTGGACATTCCTGTTCATACCTTATAAATAGTCCTGTATTATCAGACATATTAACATCAATAAAACAGTTATATTCTTGTTTCTTTCCCTCCAAAATATTTCGTGTACAAGTATCTATCTTACTGCATAATACTGTCCCATTTCTATCTCTGCACAACCATGTCTTATTCTAATCACCACACTGAAAACAAATGGACAAATCCTATGAAGAAGTCTGTTGTCACATCCAATAGTTTTCCCCTTCAAGAATTAGTTAAAGTCATGCCAGTTAACCAACGAAATCAGTTTCAAGGAGATTACAGGAAACTTCTGATTATGTGTCAAATATCTTTGAAATAGGTACATTTATAAATCATGCAAAAGGTGAGAATTACTATCGACTTCGTTCCATAAAGAGAGATAAAATAAAGATAATTGGTTCGAATTTTGAAGTTCCAACAAAGTAGCAATTGATTCGACCTTGAAACTATATGATGTATCTTTGCTCTTTGAGACGTATGATTAATGCCCGACTGGAGCGACTGTAAGTCATAATTTAAATAGTTTTTAGTTTAGTGCAACTGTCATTAGAGGGACTTAATAATCACTTGAATATGATATTATTCATCTAACTGAAGGTCTTAAAAATCTAATCACCATGTGACTATATTTTTCTCTTGCAGCCCGCTAGGAAAGTTGATATGATGAGGATGCCACTATATATTGTTGGTTTTTCTCCTAATATGCAGGTAAGTGTTTTTAGTGCATCAATCAGTTTATTAACTTAGTGTATTTCGGTGTTTGAATATCATCTACATATAAAGAACAGGTGTTTATTTCTAAGTAAATTAGTAAACTAAACCAAAGCTGCAAAATGCTATATTCGAAGAGCTATTGATTAGGCCATTTTTATATATCATTATAACTTTTGTTATAGATCATTGTTGTGTCGTTTGTATATAAGAGTAGCCGCAGTATTGATTAGTAGAATTGCAGGAGTCATTTTAAGATGTAACTACCATTTAGTTTGTATATAATGGTTATAAATTTAGAAAATCATTTAGTTTAGTTTATGTCATCAATGTTGGTCAAAAATGTATGTTAGTGTGTCTAAACAATAATTAGTATCTTCTATAATCATGAAACTGATAATGTTTTTCAACTTTTTAGCCTTTTGCAGGTCATATTGGTGGAGTTGGTTCTGGATTATGAGAGGTATTCATACATAAGTTTATAGCTAAAATGCCTACCAAACTTCTTAGAAAAGAGCTTCAAACTGCAAATTTTGGTAAATTTTACCTTTTTTTTATATGGGCATGTGCCAACTATTTATGATTTTGCACTTTCACACTTTTTATTGGAGGTATCGGTTTTCAACCATTTACTTATATAAGATAGCCGGTTTGGGTTATGTTTTATTACAACTAGATCAAATATAAAAAGTTTAGCTAGAAAGAGATTGTGTCACAGAGGGTGAATGTGTTGTAAGTCACCAAAAATCGATTTTTAAGCATACATAGAAATAGTTATTTAATGAGTTTACATTATTAGTTTAAGAAATATTATTGGTTTATCTGCTGAGGTGCCTTGGAACCACCCTTTTAGCATATCCGTTGTGCTTAATTGGAAGCAACACTGCCTCAATTAATGCTGGAGTCACTTTTGACTTCATAACTAATATCATGGCCGGATTTTAGGGTGTGCAGAGTGATCAACCGCACATGGCCCCCAAATTTTCGGGGCCTCCGATGTTATAATGCATGGCTGGGTTGATACCGTGTTTAAAATAATTGCTAATGAGAATGCATTCTAAACTTAATACCTGGACGTTATATGATTGAAACATAGCTTAGGAAATTGTTTTTTTGATAACCATGCGTCTAAAGAAAAGAAAAAAAAAATAGTAACCGAGTGTCTCTGAATCTGTGATGAAGAAGATGATAACCATGCGTATTCCTCACTTTGCACCCTAAGGTTTTATAGATCTTACACTTTTATCTTAGTTTTTTTTTTATTCCTAAAAAGTGCACATGAACTTTAGAAAGTTATACTTTCAACCCAAATTAAAGAAAGTTTTTAAAGTTAGCCCAATTTTTATTTTTTATATTTTTTTATAAATGGTTTTTGTATATCAGGATGGCTTTGAACGTGATCTCATACCAATTAAAAAGATATAGATATGTTATAGGCAGTTTTTATACTCTTTTCCTATGTTTATTTTTACGGCTTATTCAAATCTTTTGTCATGTTGGAGAGGCCTATTTTGTCAAAATGGCACACGGCCCCCAAAATCAATGAGACGGCCCTGACTAATATCTTCAACAAATACAATGTTGGGCTTACCTTCTCCAACACAGATCTTACTGCTGCTTTTACCCTGTGAGTTTTTAATTTTTTTTTTTTTTTTTTTTTGCTTAAAAGTTTTTTTTCCTCAAGCCAAACGACGATTAAAGAATTTGCCTAGAGTCTGTGATGTAAATCACCAAGTCAGTGGAAAAGACTTACATAGATCACACACCTGTACCACTCTTTCCCATGATTCGTGCTTGTGCATAAAACAATTCGTATGACCCAATTACAATGCATTTGAGCACGGCACTGTAGTTTCTGCTTGAAATGGCCAATGCTGAAGATGGCAAATTCAATTCATTTATAGGAAAGGGCTGATTTGGGTTAATATATGGCCTCAAAGTGGTCAGATGTGTAAAACTGTAAAAGAGTATGCAAATGGGAACGATTTGATTTGGTTCAACTGGTCATAGTCGTTCAAAGTGTATTCAAGATGCACAAACCTCCTAAATTATTCAATTAGAAATGTTTTTTTTTATCATTATTCTGATAATACAGTTTTTGTACTCATTGCAAGTATGGGCATATATGTTTTTAGTAAGAAGGTTATGTTGGATTTGCTGAGAGACAAGTTTCCGAAGGCAAATGACTTTGGGAGCGAAGTACTTCCGGGTGCAACTTCAATTGGATTGCGGGTAAGTTGTGCTGCTACAATATTTAGAAATATTAAGATGTAATGTGATTTTGAGGAACTAGATCTCATAAATAAAAAACAGTTAAATTTATTTATGTACAATCTTAAGACTAACATGTTTCTTTCATTAATTTTTTAGGTACAAGCCTACCTGTATGACAGTTACTGGGAAGATATTGGTACTATTGAAGCTTTCTATCATGCAAATCTAGGGATCACCAAGAAGCCAATATGGTTGCATATTTCCGTTTGTTATATAACTCCTATTTTATTGGTAGCATGACAAAATGAGTCTTATTTATTCTTATGCAGTTTCTATGACGAGTCTGCTAGCTCCAATCTACACACAACCACGATAGATGTTACAAACAGTGTCATTGGTGAGGGTTGCGTGATCAAGGTACTTATTGTTTTATGCAAATGAATCAATCATACTTTTGTTATAAACTAGCAGGGTACCCGTGCAATGCGGCGACGGGTACCATGTGACTATATTTTTCAGCGAGCAAATGTTATTGGGTTAAATGTTTTTCTAACAAACATATAAAAAATATCTGCAAAAAAAGTGTCTGTAAGAGTTGAGGAATGAAGTGAGGGTATATTGAAAGATTATTTTTGTGTGTGAGAGATAGGAAATGGTTTGTGTGAATTTATATGGTGGATGCGGTTACATATTTTTAATAACCATTATTGATAGTAATGATTTTTAGCGGTTACAGTGAAGATTCAAATGGGCTGTTACAATGTTATAATGATATTGGTGACTATCAAAAGACAATATTTCCATAACAAGCAAGTTTAAGAGTCTGAATTTTAAGCCTTTCTAATAATAGAATAGTCCCAAATGCATTATAAGGTAGTAAAGATGTCTGGCTGGAAGCTTTAGACCATTTTTGAGACGAATTGTTTTCCTTCCAGAATTGTAAATTTCAACATTCGGTGATTGGTCTTCATACATTTCTGAGGGCGTTATTATTGAGGCTAACGGTAGATTGAAGACAGAGAAACGGAACAACAAGGTATTTCATGGTTGTTGGGAATTTGAGTATGCATGGTCATGGTGTGAGGATAAAATTACTCAGCGACTTAGTTCAAAAGGTTGGTGATTTATTGAATCTCTCTGTTGTTCTTCACGGAAGCCAGTTTCATATATTTATGCTTAATGTTTATTTTGATTGCCACATTGTGTTGGGCTTTCTTGGTAATTATAGCGATTATGAAGAATCATGCTCCTCAACATGGTAAGTTGACTAAGTTCTATACTCTAACACTTAAGTTATTATTTTTTTCTAAAACGGACTAGCGTCGGCAAACTTTCATAAATGATACAGAAAAAAGGACGTGTTGGTAACAAAAATAAAAAGGGGCTGGGTCAAATTACGTCGTTGGTTCGGGTTGATAGACCAATAATTTTTCTCTCCATCCTTGATGTAGTCCGTATTATAGTTTTGTGGTATGATCGAGTCTTTAGATTTAGGTGCAACATCAACTTAGGGACCAGGTAATGACATTTGGATTCATGTTATTGATATTGTTCAAGTAAAAGTTAATGTTTTCATTTAAGTACCAAATACCAATACTAAAGATAATGCATATCAACATCCAAGGTTGTTGCTTAAAACAACTTTAATTATTGTCGAAGCTATGTGCTTTTTTCTGTTTAAGATTGTAATAATCAGATAACTACATGTTTGAGTATTTGGAATGAAAAATAGTCAAAAAGAAAATGCCAAAAATCAAGTCAGTGTAAAATGCGTTTAAATGGTGTGTGGCATTGGCAATTGTATTGTATAATTATTTCTGGTGCAGCTGGTATGAAACTTATCCTCCAAAACTGATTATGTGACCACTAAAAAGAGGGTGTTTGGGATTGCTCATTTTAATGCTTATCAGCATTATTATAAATGGTCACACTCCTGGATTATTACTTGTCTACTGTCAATATTAAGAAAACTGAATTGCAATTAGTAGGACTCACATCGCTATTGCTAGCATCCAGCCAAGTACGAGAACTATAGGCATCCAATTGTGCATGTTTCTTATTGTAAGCATTAGTGCAAGTACTTCAATAGTATGTAGTAGTTAATAGAGAAAAGTACTTTGTGTGAACGAAGCCATAAAAAAGGGTCTTTGGTACCTAATGCATAGGCTAATACAGGTTTTGTTGAAGTGAGCCATCTTTGGTGTCGGTATATATCTAGTATGCTTTTGGACAAAATGTAAATTTCTACAAGAGTCTGACTTTGGGGTGGTTGAGTAATTCTTTTATAGCCGTTTTCTCTTGCACTTACGAGTTCAGGTACAAACTCAAACATCTTAGGTCTGTGTGTGTAATGCATAGGAATAAAGAGGTCTATTACCGAGTATTGGTTTTGTGGGTGGTTTGTCTACAGTTAGTAACAAATGAGTAAGTTATATAGGAATAGGAATATAGAGGTGGTGCATACCCTTTTTGTCGTCTAAACACTGATAATTTCTATCATGTGGAAGACATTGACCGCCTTTTTTTTTACACCACCGAGGACGTAACTTAATTGAAATAGAGAAGTAAGAATAGAGAAGAGAAAATATTTTGGTCTGATCAAGTCCTACATTGTCTTGCCATTGCTTCATTACTCGACATGAATGTGGAATATCACTTCAACACTGTTACTCAAGCTTTAGGGGGGACCAGCACCGTCCCTTAGAAGCTCTGCCTTTGCACACAATCTTCATGCTCCTACTGAAAACTAATCAACAAAATAATGAATCTGCTTTTTATAGGAGTAAACATTTTTTCTTCAATTTACTCATTCTCCATTATTCTCGGCAATTTTTTTAATTGTTCTCTTCATTTTGCAGGGTTGCATATTAGGGAGGCAAGAGCCAAGGAACGTGCTATAAAGAGAGAGTCGGTGCTGGATGAAGAATTTTGGGAAACTGGAGTGCATCCAAAAACACTAAGAATCTGTCGTTGGAAAAATTGAAAGCCAAAGGGACGAATGTTCGGTTCATCAATATAATACAACACACACAAGCCACAAAAAATCCACATCCTACAGTTCATTGAAGACTATGGCGACCCTTAACTGACGAACACATAAAGAGCCCACAACATTCTTCCGATATTACACATTGTTGCCATCCTGGAGTACTTCCTAATATTTGGACTGAACTTCTTTTGGCTTACATTGTTTGAGCAAGAGAAACTACCGGTGAGTAAACAATGGTAAAAAGACTTGAAAACGACACCTATAATATATTTGTATTACATATAACTAATCATTATTACAACACAAAAATGTTAGTCTTTTTTATAAACATTGTTAATTCTCGATAAGTTTTCAAGTTCAAGATTAGCACTTGGGACAAGTTTGAGTTGATATAGTGAGGAAATATGTTTTTGAGGTTATGAATATAACTCATGTAGGAATAGATTTTTAATAGTTATGTATATTCTTTTGATCCTGTTTTTAATCAACCAAGTAAATCTACTTAAGAGAGGTTAAGTTTTTTGCTTTCTAATCGAAAATAATAAATAATTAAACTTTTATGAAAAATCCCGTGCGTGCACGGGTATTATAACTAGTATAATAAACACAAATTTTAAAATATTATCAGTTCGATAAGAGTTAACTTAAAATAAAATTTGCTTAAATTAGATAGGTGAAAATTAGTAACGTGAATGTGTTAGTGTGAGCACACTGGTGAGAAGTGGAGTTATCTTGTACTAATTAGCTCCTGTGTGATTATGAAGTGAAATGAAATGAAGTGGTTTTGGCGGTTAAGCTTCCTTTGCTGACAGCCTCTTTCATGTTTCAGTATATATTTACTGGACAAGTATTCTATAGGTTATGTTAAAATTCGAAAGGGTTGACATTAGTTAATCAGTTAATCTAATAATTAGCTAAAAGGTAACATCAGTTCAAAAAAATAATGTTTCAATTGGCTATTTCCTGCTTAAGGGTTTCTCATATAAGAAATTCATATAGAAACAGTAAGGACTACTCATGTAAGTATTAATACAACTTGATTAACTTCATAAAAATTATACAAATGCACACGGACACTAAACCATACTAGCTAGAATTGTAGGATACGTAAGCCGCATGGAGTGTTAAGCAACTAAACAAAGTCGCACACTTATTTAGATCGATATTCATTATTTGATTGCATCTATGTGTCTTATTCTTCGTAGACATACATACGCACTTAGATGCATGCTATGGAAGCCATATGCTTTAGAATGCCAACCAGTTTTGGTTAGGTCTCCCTGTAGGCTGATACAGAATGATATCTTGAAGAGACACATCACTACCCCGGACATCCATAACTAGCCGAGCATTAGGGTTTAAGATGGAGCCGTCAGCCATGAAAGTCCACCGCTGATTTCCCCAGCCTTGGCATTTAAGGAGGATGATGCTATCCAAGCTGTCATGGCCCTCTGATGTCACACAGAGAGAGCGGTCACTGTAGAGCCGAATAGTGCTGTCACCATAGAATGCCCACTGTTGCCTGGGCTCAGTGCGAATAACACAATTTGCTAGCCAAACACGGGCATTGGCACCGTTGGCCTGCAAGCACATTTCACGAAACCCACTGATATAATTTATGGTGGGTTCAATATAATTTCCAGCACTCCAAGCTTGCCTAGAAGAATTTTTATCCTCAGCTACCGTCAGCACGGTCCCCTGAGTGGAGGTCTCAGCTGCTATGACAAGGCCTGATTTAGGATTCATGATGGTACCTGCATTATAAAGAATCCACTGGGTGGCTTCACGCACAGCTGAATAACAATCGTATATCATGATATAGTTTCCAGAGGCATAACCATAGGTTGTCAAGCATTTTTCATTGGACCGGATGGTGCCATCGGATTTGAATGTCCAGAGCTGGTTAGGTTTTGCATTTCCGCATGCCCACAAAATAATGGGATTCCCATTATTGTATCGCTCATCTTTCACGTCCATGCATTGCCCATCCCTTCCGATGATATTTGTGGTCGGCTCACCACTCGGACACTGCTCGTCAGCCCCAACAGCAACTGGAACTGGCATTCTTATTGCTTTGGGGTTACATCGGTACAACATTAGAGCCAGCGCTGCTTGACGCATGACACCTACTACACTTCTGATTGGGACAACTACGTTTAACACACTTCGAACTAGAATGGTCCTAAGAAAGACTCCAGACTCACCTGACCATTGGATCTGCTCGGATAGATCCGACCATTCGTTCTCCATGCTTATGGCCCTGGGGTCTGGTATGAAGTTTAGATTCTCCCCCAACATGTTTCGTCGGATAAGATGTTCAATGTACCTTATCCTTACTGCTTCTGACACCATTTGAATGATCACCAACAGCGCGCTGGGTTGAGAGTGTCCATAATATAAATTTCTGATGGCGTCATTTAGGGCACCGTGTCCAAGTTCATGAGTCTCTCTATTCGGAAGACTATCATAGTTGCCAGCGAAACCTAGTGGACGATGAGTATATTGTGGGCTCGGGAAAGCCTGAAATAATGCTTCTCTCGGAATGTCATCTAAATAGTGTAGAGTTGGGCGAACGGCACTGCCAACAAGATAACCCACCACATAGACATTCACTGTGTCGATTATTGCAGTGATAACCTCGCCACCGCTGTTCTCAAGTTGAACCTGGACGAAACGTTCTTGAACAGGGACATTCGTGGGGGACCGTGTTACCGCAATTCCATGAGCGTCGGTTCCGCTTGCTAGTCGACTTCGTAGTTCTTCTAAAAGCTTTACATAGGCTTCAATGTTGGGACTGTATCCGTTGTTGTAATAGAAAATATTCTTGTCATCTTTAGTATCTGATGTGTGAACACCTCCGAGGTGAAGGTAAATTGCAGCGAGAAGAACAAGAAGACTCGCTAATAGTCTCATCGTTCTAGTTAAGAATGGGGAACTAGATGAGGTTTTGTGGTCTCTGAATGTCAATGTGCATGGTTGGTTAGTTTTATAGGCCTGGCTTACCCTTGAGTTTATTAGTATATATTCTTTACTCATTTGCACAGTTTTGCATATTTATTTTGCTTGGTGATTTTTTATTTTTCTTTATTTTATAAAAAAAGATTGTTGGTTAATTTGGTAAAAGACGGCAAACATTATGGTGGGACACTAAATGTACTTTTATCTTTTTCTTTAGAATAAAGAATGTAAAATCATCAAGCAAAAATTATATATGCTAAACTTGGCAAATGAGAAAAGAACATTGATGGGTGGTCCTGTAGGTTGAGATGTTTTTCTATGCAAACCCAAACCATAATGATAATATAATTTGGTTAAAATGTGAAACAAAAATTTGACCTAATATTAATCAGGTTGACTTGATCCAACCATTTCTTTAATTAACAAGTCGAGATATTTTCAACCTGTACTTTTGTTAGAATATTAAATCATATTAACATGTTAATATTAAAACACATAATCACTACGTAACAAAAGACAAAGATCAAGTATAATATTATGTAATTAACATAAGTTCAAGATTGCGTACCTTTTATTACGTAGCAAACGAACTAAAATCTTGAATATTCGCATGCGAATAAAGCTAACACACACGAAACCACCAAGATCAAAGTATGATCTCTCTACGGTTGCTCACACTACACGTTAACCGAAAACACTAAGATGCTAGTCCTTGTTTACTTTTCCTTATTTAAAAAAAAAAAGATTGTTGGTTAATTTGGTAAAAGACTTTGTTATCTTTTAATTTCTTTAGAATAAAGAATGTAAAATCACCCACCAAAAAGTATATATGCAAAACTTGACCAATGAGGAAAGAACATTGACTCGGTCTTTATATGCTACGGGGAGTATGAGATTGTGATGGGGTGGTACTGTTCCTAAGAGAGAGTCACGTTAGTTAAAGAAAAATGAGAAGGGTTGAGCATGTGATTGAGAATTTGATTGAGAATTTGAGATTATACGTATATGGACTGTCAAGAATAATTTAACTTGTTATAAACATGTGTTAATAATTTGATATGATCTTTAGATCTCTATATATAGAAATGCTAAAGATCTCAACAGTTAGTGAACACTCACGAACAAAAAAAAATTACTGGACCAATTGGTGATTTGTTATTAAGAATTGATGTTGTTACATATTGATAGAAAGAAAAAGATTACAATTACAAAGATGATGTAAATGAATACAATTGGAATGAATTTATACAATGAAAGGATAGTAATTGATTTTCCCGCCCAAGTGCTAATTGAAAATCAGTTATTAAGTGTGTTGACTTGTTGACTTTGACTTATTGACTTGATGCTTGAAACTCATATCAATACTTTCCCCTTCAAAGAATGCTTGTCCTCAAGCATCAGTCTGAAAATCAAGAAAATGTTTGACCATGTCACTGTGTAACTCCCATGTTGGATCATCCACAATACCATTAGACCATTTAACTAGGACAAAAACCTTTGTTGTTGTACCTACTTTGCCCAGTCTTCTGTCAAGGATTTTCACTGGTACAACTTCTAACTCACCATCATTGTTGAATCTTGGTAATACAGGAGTTGAGGTGGAAGTAGGACCTTTAAACTTTTTGAGCTGAGAGATATGAAATACTGGATGAATCTGTGAGCTTGCAGGTAAATCCAACTTGTATGCAACTTGACCAATTCTTCCCACTATCTGAAAAGGCCCATAATACTTAGGGTTGAGCTTGTTATACTTCCCCATTCTGACTGTAACTTGCCTATGAGGTTGTAGTTTCAAGAGCACCCATGGACCAATTTTAAATTCCTTCTCAATTCTCTTGGCATCAGCAATTGCTTTCATCCTATGTTGAGACCTATCCAAATGGAACTTGAGTAACTGAATGGTGGCTTCCTTGCAGCTAGGGATCTATCCTCACTTTCCACTGACCTTTGACCTTGAACATAAGCTATAGGGCTAGTAGGAGGCTGACCATTAAGGACTTCAAAAGGTGTAACATGAGTTGAGTAACACTCCAAACACCTATTAACTACTTCTGTTTGTCCATTAGTTTGAGGATGGTATGAAGTAGATAAATGCAGGCTTACCTTCAACATTTTGAACAATTCTTTCCAAAACAGACTAAGGAAAACCTTATCTCTGTCACTGACTAACTTTTTTTGGGTAAAGGGGAGTAATCCTGCACCCTGGTAAATAAATTAACCAAATAAACATTTAAGTACAATGGATATGAGTGAAGTCCCATATCTCAGCCCGTTACATAGGCATAAAGCTTACATAACAAGACACTTCCTATTCTCTAAACAAGAAAACAAACCACTGCTCAAATGATAACATATGACACAACAAAAAAATTACTTCATAGGACCTTTTGTGCCATACATGGCATTAAAGGAATCCAAATTCCCCGGAAGATCACGAACCTGTTTCGCATAGTCGTCAAAGTCATAGTCATCATACTCATCTTCAAACTCATGACCACCACCAAAAATATTAACAGACTCATCAAATGGGTTAGCAACAACCTCATCTTCAGAATCAGACACCACAATCTCTCCCACTTTAGAAAAAGGGTTGACTCTCTTAGTAGAAGAGGTAGCCGGAATAGGTAGACCATCATCATCCACAAGAGTAGCTTTACCATCAATAATTAGCTTTTCAAGCTTACCATCATCACTGACTAACTTTTGGAAGACATAGAGCTTGTACACATTGTCCAAAAAAGCTTGAGCCACTTGTACAACTGTGAAAGGGTGACTCAAGGGAATGACGTGACTGTACTTACTTAGCCTGTCCACTACTGCAAACAGAACAGTCTTTCCATTAGAGGGTGGGAGATCTTCTATAAAATCCATGGATATCTCTGACCAAACTTGTTGAGGTATGGGGAGAGGCTGCAATAGGCCAGGATAAGCAGATAACTATGGTTTCTTAGCTTGACAGACACCACAATTTGGTACAAAGGTCTTCACTTGTTGTCTCAACTTCTTCCAATAAAAAAGACTAGTGATTCTTTTAATAGTGGCCTGCACTCTTGAATGACCACCACTTAGATCTGAATGGAAGTAATGAAGTAATTCAAGTCTCAGCTGCTCATCATTGCCAACCACCAATTTTTCCTTCCTTCTTAATTGACCTTGCAACAATACATAGTGTTTGTGAGACTGAGGATCATTCTCCAAATCATCTACTAACTTCTGCAAGTCCACATCGGTCTTACAAGAGTCTATGATCTTCTACACATAATCACTGGTGATGGTAGAAAGGGCAGTAATTGGGCACTTGTAGGTATTCTTGACAAAGCATCGACAACTTTATTTTCACTTCCCTTTTTATAAAACATTTCATAATCATACCCCATCAATATTGGTAACCATTTCATCTGAGAAGGTGTAGTAATCCTTTGTTCCAATAAGTACTTCAAACTGAAGTGGTCTGTTTTGATTTTGAAATGTCTGTCCAAGAGGTAACCTCTCCACTTACTCAAAGCTTATATGACTGCTAACAACTCCTTCTCATAAGTGGATAGTGATTGGTGTCTAGGAGCCAAGGTTTTGCTATAATAAGCTATTGGATGACCACCTTGTTGTAACACTGCCCCAATGTTTCCATGTGATGCATCAGTCTCAATGACAAACAATTAATTAAAATTACTTAGCTTAAGTACTGGAGCTTGCACCATTGCTATCTTCAGTTTCTCAAATGCCTCTTGTGCAACAATTGACCAACCAAACCCATTCTTTTTGAGTAATTGTGTTAAAGGATGACTAATGAATGCATAATTTTTGACAAACCTTCTGTAGTACCTAGTCAATCCCAAGAAACCTCTAAGTTGCTTGAGATTTTTGGGTACTGGCCAATCCCTCACTGCCTCAATCTTAGTACTATCAGTAGCCACTCCTTCCCTAGTGATCACATGTCCCAAGTACTCAACCTTTTCAACCCCAAAAACACATTTGGACTGTTTGGCATAAAGGGTGTTCTGTCTCAAAATTTGCAGTACTAATTTCAAATGTTGAACATGCTCTTCCAAGGTAGGACTGTACACTAGGATATCATTAAAAAAAACTAACACAAACTTTCTCAAATAAGCCTTGAAAACAGAATTCATAAGAGCTTGAAAAGTAGATGGATCATTGGTAAGTCCAAAAGGCATTACCAAGAATTCATAATGGCCTTCATGGGTTTTGAAAGCTGTTTCTGTATGTCTAGTGGGTACATTCTGATTTGGTGGTATCCAGACCTCAAGTCCAATTTAGTGAAGTACATTGAACCTTGCAACTCATTAGTGAGCTCCTCTATCACATGTATTGGAAATTTTTCTTTGATTGTAGCATTATTCAACTGTCTATAATCAATGCACATTCTCTAACTGCCATCTTTTTTCTTAACCATGACCACTGGAGAAAAGAATGGACTCTGGCTATCTCTAATCACTCCAATGTCAAGTAACTCTCTCACCATAACTTCAATTGCATCCTCCTGTGTAGGTGGGTGTCTATAGGGTCTTATGTTAATGGGTAGGGTTCGTTCTTTGAGTGATATTTTGTGATCAAAAGTTCTCATGGATGAAAGTGTAGTAAGACTGCAAAGACATCTGTAAACTCCTCAACCAGTTTTGAAACTTCTTTTGGTACCTTGTATAACTTAGTGCTGGAGGCTGCAATCATGTTTAGTGAAGTGGTTGGGTAGGCACATAGCATCATAGAAGACAGTTCCACTCTGGGTGTTTAGATTTCCATTTTAGCACCTTGTTTCCATTGTACTCCAGCCTTTTGTGTCCCTTTCAATATCACCCTCTTACTTCTATACATAAACTCCATCTCAGATCCTTGAAATTGCTCAGTATATTACCCAAAGTGGATAACCACTGTATTCTCAGTACCATTTCACAACCTCCTAAAGTTAAAAGCAATACATGAGTTTCAAACTCTTCACCCTGCAACTTCCATTTGAATCCTTTGTAGACAAGGTTACTAGTTAATTCGTCCCCTCCAGCCACATCTACTTGGAAAGGACAAGTACTACTTATCCTGCAGCCTAGTTTCCTAGCAGTATTAACATCCACAAAGCTATGAGTACTCCCACAATCAATCAAAATGTGCAGCTTATGATTTCCTACATTGCCATAAACCCTCAAAGTTTTATAAGTGGAAGTACTATTAATAGCATTCAAATAAATATGTGGCTCGTAGTCAATTATTTCCCATGTTTCCTCTGTTTCAACACCTAACACAACACTATTTTATTCTTCTAACACTTCATCAATGTTTTCTCCTAAAAATTCTAAAGAAAACACTTGACCACTACATTTGTCCCCTGGTGTGTATCCCTGATCATAGTAAAAGCATTGGTTCTTAGCTCTTTTTTCATCTAACTCTTTTTGGGTCAATTTTCTTCTTAATGGGATGTTTGGTACAATCATAGCCTTATTCCTCCATTTGGTGTAGGAAAAGACACTGGTTTTGGCCCAGTGTTTGGAAATGATGGTTGGAATCTTGGTGTAGGTAGAAGTGAAGTCCTATGCTTCTGTTTGTTCGCATTCAATTTAGTTTCTTCCAACTTATAAAAATCATACAAAACTACAAGTGATCTTGTCCTAAACATTCTTACAGATAATTCAATCTACTTTGTAAACCAGGCATAAAGAAACTCATGCATTGTTTATCAGGAAAATCTACAACATTCGTTGTCAGCTAAACACTACAACATTCGGTCCTTTTGGCGAGGACTTGTTAAGCCTTTTGGCAAATACATGTCATTGACAAAGGTTTTTTGCGAGGACATGTCCTCGCCAAAATGTCCAGTGTGGCAATCACACCTTTGGCGAGGACATGTCCTCACCAAGGTTTTACACAATTAATGAATATTGATATTTATGAGATGTTAAAAGGATGAGTCGAGATAATATTGATATACATGAGATGTTAAACGGATGTGTCGAGATGACATTGATATACAAGAGATGTTAACCGAATGACTCAAGATATTATGGATATACATGAGATGTTAAACCAATGAGTCAAGATGATATTAATATACAAGAGATGTTAAACGGATGAGACGAGATGATATGGATATATATGAGATGGTAAACGGATGAGTCGAGATGATATAGATATACATAAGATGTTAACGGATGAGTCTAGATGATATGAATATAGATAAGATGTTACACGGATGAGTATAGATGATATGGAAAAACATAAGATGTTAAACGGATGAGTCAACATGATATAGATATACATAAGATGTTAAACGGATGAGTCGAGATGATATGGATATACATAAGTTTCTAAATGAATGAGTCGAGATGATATAGATATACTTAAGATGTTAAACGGATGAGTCAAGATGATACAGATATACATAACATGTTAAATGAATGAGTCGAGATGATATGGATATACACAACATGTTAACGAATGAGTCGAAATGATAACGATTTACATAAGATGTTGAACAAATGAGTTGAGATGATATAGATATAATAACATGTTAAACGGGTGAGTCAAGATGATATAGATATACATAAGATGTTAAACAAATGATTCGGGATGATATGCATATACATAAGATGTTAAACGGATGAGTCGAGATGATATAGATATACATAAGATGTTAAACGAATGAGTCGAGATGATATGGATATACATAACATGTTAAACGGATGAGTTGAGATGATATACATATACCTAAGATTTTAAACGAATGAGTCGAGATGTGTCTCACCCCGCCTAAGGCAGAAACGTGAGGAGTGATGGAAAGGATTGTTACAACACATTGGTTCAAAATAGAGAATACTAAATGATTTCAAGCAACGTGCCATGACATCGCCTGACACATAGAGGAAACTTGTGTCATGATTAGTCAAAACCATGACAACATAGTTATAAAGTCAAACTTAAGAGCTCCCACAACTCGGGATAAATTCAAGTCAACATAATCCCAAATACACTAAATAAACTACATAATTCTATAAAAGTGTTCTAGTGCAATCAGCCAACGAAAATGACCTGCGAGGGTAAATCTTGGAGATCTTTCCTCCTTAAGCAATATTTACGTTATCACCTGAAAATGAATACTCAAAAACGTAAACATAAAGTTGGTGAGCTCGTAGGTTTAGAGTATAAACCGCGTTTGTTGTGCATATAAAACTTGTAGGACAATATTGAGTAAGATATGCAAATACAAGCACTTAAATAAATCACAAGCTAGCAAAAAACTGAACCTCATGACAGCATACACACATAACTTGATCCAGATGAAATTCACCCTTCGTTAAACTCACAAAATGTAAGGGTGGGGTGTCAATCCAAATAGTACTCAATTCATCATTCAGCTCCAATCCCGAGTTAAACAGTTTTACATGTTCAAATCATAAATTATATCCATACTATAAGGCACATATTGCAATCAAAATGCACATCTTGTCCAAAATACGAAAACGTAACACAACATAAAAGAATTCAAAATATCATTTGAGTATCATTTTCCCCAAGGAAAATACAAGTAAAAATAGGCTACGAAAACTCATCTCAATTAAGTAGTACAATCGGAAAGTAAGCAAGGTTCAACGTGCAACGAATTTTAACCGCAGCCAAAGTAATTAAGTCGTTTTAGAGAAAATATGATATTTACTATATGCATATGAGTTTTAGATATAAAATAAATAAATTATCACCCTTACATGCTTGTCTCTAAGTTTTACAAGTCAAAATATGATTTACACTAAAGTTTTCCAATTAATTTTAAAGTTTCAACACTTTTTATAAAATGATTTTTACTCAACTTCACGGGGTCGTAACTCACTCATTTCTTATCTGTTTGGCACAATTCAAGTTTCTGTGTTTAGTCCTCCATATAAGCTACAAAAAGTTAAACTACCATTTATAATGATTCGGAGCCTAAAGTGCTCAAAAGTTGGCCTCAAAACGTGCTCTTAGCAACATTTAACTTTCAGGTACCTGGTTTAGTTTCAGAAGTTAAAAATGCACGAAGAATTCAATAAAATATAATTTTTGAACATGATATACCTAAGATATTATTTAAGTGTGGCAAAAGGAAATTAAACAAAAAGTCCTTTTTAAGTGGTGAAAACGAGCACAAAAGTCCACTTATTTCAGTATCTTTATTATTAAGCTTCAAAACAATATTTTTACGCAACAAAACATGTATTGGTGATATAAAATGATGCATGATTGATAAGTATGAATGAAATGGGATATGTGTGAATGCTTACAAGAGTATGGAGAGTAGATGATCAAGAAATACACACGAAATCAACCCGAAAATACTTGAAAACCCTAATCTATGAAGTGTAAACCCTAGCTTATGATAAGACCCTTAAACCAAATTGAACCAAGAACCAACATACCTTTGTTTTCACCTCCCCTTGTTGCTGATTTTAGTAGGGAGAAAGAAATAAGTGTGTTGTGTTTGAAGTGATGAAAAGAGAGTGTTAGATATGCTTTCTTATATAGAGGTAAAAAGGGAAGGGTTCACATCTCATTTTTGTTGGAAATGTATATATTTACAAACATGTGAATGTCCGGATTCGAACTCGTGACCACGGGATTGCACACATTAGCGAATGAGAATTAAAGTTAATAATTAATGTTTATGTTTACGATTAATTATTGCACATTAAGTCCGGTTAACGATCGTTAAGTATTTAACGGAAAAATGACTAACGATCGTTAAATGGAAAAGAGAAGGACTAGAAATGGAAAACTTGGAAAATTTATGGGTTTGGCTTTGGGCTAGTCTACATGGCCGGCCATAGGGGCCTTCTAAAGCCCTAATTCATAAACTTGTTCCCTAAGTTTACCTACTAGTATATAAAGAGGGTTAGGTTCTAGGGTTTCATACACTTGTGCATTGAATTAACCCTAGATCTCTCCTCTCCTCTCTCTAGTCTAATATTCGGCCAAGCACCCCATTTGTAAGGGAGTTTGGTTTCGGTTTTCTTAAACGAGGACTTGTGTTAGATCTAGCAATCGCTTGATTCGTTTGGTTAATTCGTGTGTACAAGAACGTGGTTGTAAGACATTATTGTTACACCAATAAGTACTTCTTTGTTTTGCTTTGCTCGAGGGTTGTTTTGCTTTGCTCGAGGGATTTGACATTCACAAGAGGTACGTTACGCATACTTTCAGTTAATTAATTTATTTGTTATGATCTTAAGTCTTCCGCTGTGTACTCTTGATGTCTTTATGTTTTATTGTATTTTATATCATAAACTCAACAGTGGCATCACGAGCCTTGTATAACAAGTAATTAATTACTCAAACACATAATTAAAATAAACATGAATGTGTTATTATTTGTATGCTTAGATCTAGGGTTTGCAAAACCTAAACCCTAATTTTGAGGGGGGGGGGGGGCGTTTATTTTGGTGCCCTAATTAGGGTTTAGTAAACTATTGTTTTAATTGGATTAGAAACCCTAAGATGCATGCAACTTTATGTGTATATGTGTAACTTTGATTTAATTGCATTAATTGTTAAGTGTAATTTTATGTCCATGATAATTATCTGCATGTTTTATCATGGATCTGCTTTTATTGTATGTCTTTCTTGTTTAAGTGATATACACTAAATTATGATAGATCTAAAATTGGGGAAGACCTCAATAATTATTATTTAATCAATTATGTGCTATGTGGAATGTATTTAATTTTGACTTGCGCAATCGATGAATCGATGCATGTGGTTCACCTTGTACATAGATGAAAATGGGTGAAAGTCTTAATTAAATATATGCATATTGTCAAATCTAGAATTGGTTATTAATAGGATTTATCAAAACCGTTTGCATGTGGCTATTTGATATGCATGACTTTTATTTGTTATGCATTCATTGTTTATTTGTTTATTTTTTATAAATACTTGCTTGTTTGTTATGTGTAACAAGGGTATTTTTACAAGAAAAAATAAACTGACCTAAACAATGGTGAAACATGCGTTTTTAAGAATAGTAATCATAATCGTTTAATTGATTGATGACTTTGGTACAAATGGTCTCGCGAAAGGCTCACCCATTAGAATGAACTAATAAAAGGGGTTTAAAGAAGTGCGCACAGTCACACTGAAAGGATGTCTAAGGTTGTGCTTTAGCGTACCTAGTCCTCTCGCCTCTCTGTAAGTTCGAATAGAGCTACTTAGTAAGCCATTAAATGTGCAAGCTCATCTTAAGGGCGAATTAGTTTTAATTCCAGGCGCCACTTCGGTGGTAATTATCCGAAACACTAAGTGTTTACACTTATACAAAAGTACGGTATAATGGATGATAATTAACACTAAATTCCTTAATTGGTGAACCCAATACCTCAGTTAAAGTTTGATGATGAAAAGCTTATACATTAAAACAAGATATAAATGTTTTAATAAAAACTATGCTACAAAGATGAATGCATGACATCTTTGTACATATTTGATTTAACATCAAAACTATTACCCTTTAATTTAAGTTATATGCCATCCAAAGAAACGGAAACACCTAAGATTACTTTCTATTTGCGTGAGAACGTGACTTAGATCTTAATCGAAGGGTAAAATGTCCACGTGTCGTGAGAGCGGGCATGGACGATTTTGCAGTTTCTTAAGTTGGACAACTTAATTGAGTTTTGTAATGAGAGCTGGCAACTCAAGGCATAAGATGGGATAAAACATGTTTACATGGCAATTGATATTGGCTATATGTAAATCACATAAATCTAGGAATTGCAATTGAAATTGGCAATTGAGCAATAGCTCTACCATTTTGTATAAGGTTCATTACTAGCAGATCCACTGACGTGATGAAATTATGACAATTTGGATCCTAGTTTTCAATAATAATTAATTGGTTATATGAATATGAACCTTGGGTATTTAATTGTTTATTGAAAAAGTTAATTATCGAAAATACTAAAATTGAATTTTGTAATTCTTTTGAATGTATAAATGCAACATTTAACCGTAAACGTGGTTTAGTCTTTGATTAGTAAATTGATCCATTCTAGCATTCAAACAAATGTTTGATCGAGAATAATTTACTGATAAGACAAACGAAGTCTCTTTTGCATGAGAGAAGCATGAGACTCAATCCTATTCCTTTTCATGAATGAGAAAGGTATAATAGGAACATTTGAATTGTCTAAATTCTAATGTAACTCTTAGCAATGAATTGCACATCTTATTTTCCATAAAGATTTCATTACCCTCATTTGGTGAATGAATCCTTTGTAACAACATGAATGTTGGTTAACTGGAAAACATGTATATGAGTTATTAGATTAGAAGCTAGACTAATTACCGCAAAAATTGGTAAAAGGCAAACTAGCATATTTTTATCTAGTTTTTTTGCTTTATCCTTTAAGGGTACTACATACCAGTATAGGGATGGTAGGCCTGTTAAGGAAGAAATTGCATACCAAATTTTTTGAGTTAATAACATTGATGGATATTCCATTATTCATAGAGTAGAATACACCTTTTAGTACCCTAGTAATGATTACGTATGGTTCTTTAAAGGTGTAGGAAAGTAAATAGCAAGAAAGTTGTTTTCACTGGTTATGCAACACTTACAATGTTGTCAGATTCAGTGGGAGCATTTGTGTTGCATTACTGAATAAGAAGTTGTTTTATTGATTTCTAATTCAGTGGGAGCTACAAGCCTTATTTCCTGTGTAGTAACCGAGATTATCTTCAAAGATAATTACTTTCAAATTGTAGACACTTATGTTTTTAAGGATAGTCGGTAATGCGTTTCCTTACTAAAAAAAAATATAGTTCTACATCTACTTGTTATATCTATGACACAAATCATATTAATCAAATAAACGAACGTGTATCGTGTTGTTTATATGCTACATGATGTTGTTCCATGCACAAGTGGGAGAAATCTTATTGTGTGCAAGGTACAACACATATTAATATGATTTAAAAGAATTCTCTTGACTGTAAAGTAAGAGAATAACGTTATAATAGGAAGTATACATTTATATATGTATGATTGTCCTATTAAGAACATGTGTCAAGATGATAACAAAGACTACTTTATTTTAAATATTTATGTCATTCAATATTTAAGAAACACTTGTAGTTACAATTTATGTTACGTGAGAACGTGAACTAGATTGTAGCCCAAGGTAAAATATCCACGTGTCGTGAGAACGAGCATGGATAATTCTGCAGTTTCTTACATGGAACATTTCATGAAATGACATAATTAAATGAAGTAATCTAATACTACCTTGAATTTGAGTATTCGTTGAATGACTTAAATATATGTAGTAAATATTAACTTGAAATATGAATTGAAACCCGAGGTGGTGTTCATAATTACTTTAATTATAAATGTTTGTGATTTTGTAATCGCTTGATTCGTTTGGTTAATTCGTGTGTACAAGAACGTGGTTGTAAGACATTATTCTTACACCATTTAGTACTTCTTTGTTTTGCTTTGCTCGAGGGTTGTTTTGCTTTGCTCGAGGGATTTGACATTCGCAAGAGGTACGTTACGCATACTTTCAGTTAATTAATTTATTTGTTATGATCTTAAGTCTTCCGCTGTGTACTCTTGATGTCTTTATGTTTTATTGTATTTTATACATCTTAAACTCAACAGTGGCATCACGAGCCTTGTATAACAAGTAATTAATTACTGAAACACATAATTAAAATAAACATGAATGTGTTATAATTTTATGCTTAGATCTAGGGTTTGCAAAACCTAAACCCTAATTTGAAGGGGGGGCGTTTTATTTGGTGCCCTAATTAGGGTTTTGTAAACTATTGTTTTAATTGGATTAGAAACCCTAAGATGCATGCAACTTTATGTGTATATGCGTAACTTTGATTAAATTGCATTAATTGTTAAGTGTAATTTTATATCCATGATAATTATCTGCATGTTTTATCATGGATTTGCTTTATTGTATGTCTTTCATGTTTAAGTGATATACACTAATTTTCGATAGATCTAAAATTGGGGAAGACCTCAATAATTATTAATTTAATTAATTATGTGCTATGTGGTATGTATTAAATTTTGACTTGCTCAATCGATGAATCGATGCATGTGGTTCACCTTGTACATAGATGAAAACGGGTGAAAGTCTTAATTAAATATATGCATATTGTCAAATCTAGAATTGGTTATTAATAGGATTTATCAAAACCGTTTGCATGTGGCTATTTGATATGCATGACTTTTATTTGTTATGCATTCATTGTTTACTTGTTTATTTTTATAAATACTTGCTTGTTTGATATATGTATATGTAACAAGGGTATTTTTACAAGGAAAATAAACTAACCTAAACAATGGTGAAACATGGATTTTTAAGCCTAGTAATCATAATCGTTTAATTGATTGATGACTTTGGTACAAATGGACTGAACGGCTCACCCATGAGAATGAACTAATAAAAGGGGTTTAAAGAAGTGCGCACAGTCACACTGAAAGGATGTCTAAGGTTGTGCTTTAGCGCGTACCTGGTCCTCTGCCCCCTGTAAGTTCGAGTGGAGCTACTTAGTAAGCCATTAAATGTGCAAGCTCATCTTAAGGGCGAATTAGTTTTAATTCCATGCGCCACTTTGGTGGTAATTATCCGAAACACTAAGTGTTTACACTTATGCAAAAGTACGGTATAATGGATGATAATTAACACTAAATTCCTTGATTGGTGAACCCAATACCTCAATTAAAGTTTGATGATAAAAAGCTTATACATTAAAACAAGATATAAATGTTTTAATAAAAACTATGCTGCAAAGATGAATGCATGACATCTTTGTACATATTTGATTTAACATCAAAACTATTACCCTTTAATTTAAGTTATATGCCATCCAACGAATAGGAAACACCTAAGATTACTTTCTATTTGCGTGAGAACGTGACTTAGATCTTAATCGAAGGGTAAAATGTCCACGTGTCGTGAGAACGGGCATGGATGATTTTGCAGTTTCTTAAGTTGGACAACTTAATTGAGTTAGGCAGTGAGAAATGGCAACTCAAGGCATAAGATGGGATAAAACATGTTTACATGGCGATTGATATTGGCTATATGTAAATCCCATAAATCTAGGAATTGCAATTGATATTGGCAATTGAGCAAATGCTCTACCATTTTGTATAAGGTTCATTACTAGCAGATCAACTGACGTAATGAAATTATGACAATTTGGATCCTAGTTTTCAATAAATATTAATTGGTTATATGAATATGAACCTTGGGTATTTAATCGTTTATTGAAAAGGAAAATTATCAAAATACTAATTATGGTTTTTTGAACTTTTCTGTAGATGGCTCAATCTGAAAACACTATGAGCTTACTGAGTGCCGCTTTCAAAGATATGATTGGAAGGGACAAGTCGACCGGCCCTAATTTCAATGCTTGGCATCGTTCACTTAGGATCATCCTTCGTGTTGCCAAAAGGGTTGAAATTTTGACTACACCTCTGCCTAATGCTCCTCTCGACACGGCAACTGCTCTTGAACAAGAGGCATATCATGTTGAATATGAGAAGCACAATGATGTGGCGTGTCTAATGCTTTCGGGGATGTCTACTCAATTGCAAAAACAATTTGAGCACTATCCGCCTATGAGCATGCTAGATGAACTCAAACGTATGTTTGAGAAGCCACCGGCAGTTGAACTGTATGAACTTATTGAAAAGGTTCATAGTTGCAAGCAAGAGGTTGGCAAATCTGTCTCCGACCACGTCCTAGAGATGAAACATCACTTGGACCAATTGGAGAAGCTCGGCTGTGGTTACTCGAACGATGTATGTGTCGGCCTCATCAATCACTCCCTTAATCAGGATCGGTTTGGTGATTTTGTCCGAAATTTTAACATGCATTGCACGGGCAAGACAGTGAATGAGTTACATGCAATGCTTGTAGACTACGAGAAGAGATTGCCAAAGAAGGCTCCTACACCTGCTGTACTCGCAATACGGGTGGTAGGGTAAATATGCCTAAGCCGCAAGCAGATAAGAAAGGGAAAGGAAAAGGAAAGGGGAAGCAAGTTGTCATCCCACCAGCTCCTAAGAAGAACCCGGGAAAGAAAAAGGAGAATCCTAAGAAGGATTTAACCTGCCACCACTGCAACTCACCGGGTCACTGGAAGCGGAACTGTCCAATTTATCTCAATGAGTGCCTTCAGAATAAAAATAAGATGGTGCCTAGCTCATCGGGTATTTTTATGTTTGAATTATTTTCTTTTCCTCATAAGCAAAACTCACGGATATATGATACGGATGTGGTACTCACATCTGTAATACATCGCAGGGACTTAGAGGGGCGAAGAAGCTGACTTGTGGAGAAAGATACTTGTACGTTGGAAATGGAAAGCGTCGCATTTGTCCGAAGCCATAGGGACTTTTGATTTAGTGTTGCCTTCGGGTTTAATTTTAGAACTAAATAATTGTCATTATGCACCCTCCATTGTTAGGGGTGTCATTTCAGTTTCTTTGTTAAAAGATATTGGTTTTGTGCACACTTTTACAAGTTATGGAATTTCAGTTTCTTTAAATAATGTTTTTTACTTTAATGCTATTCCTATTCTTGGTGTGTTTGAAATTGATATGGATGGTTGTATATCCACTGGAAATAATTCGTTGTATAGCATTAGCAATAAGAAGAGCAAGTTGAACTGTGACTCTTCTTATCTTTGGCATTGTCGCCTTGCCCATATTGGCAAGAAACGCATGGAAAAGCTGCAACACGATGGGCTTTTACAAACGGTCAATGATGAATCATTTGACAAATGCGAGTCTTGCATTGCTTTGGGAAGATGACAAGGAAACCTTTTCACCACAAGTGGAAAGGGCTTCGATCTACTTGGATTAATACACACGATGTGTGTGGTCCACTAGACATGTGTCAAAACGTGGTGCTGTCTACTTCTTAACCTTTACGGATGATTTCAGTCGTTATGGTTATGTTTATTTACTTAAACATAAACATGAAGTCTTTGAAACATTTAAGGTTTTCAAAAGTGAAGTAGAATTACAACTCGGTAAGAAGATTAAAGCTCTTCGATCCGATAGAGGTGGTGAGTATATAAGTCAAGAGTTCAAAGATTACTTAGCCGAGTGTGGAATTATCCAGTAACTCACATCTCCTTATACTCCACAACAAAATGGTGTATCTGAAAGGAGAAATCGTACCTTACTTGACATGGTACGATCAATGTTTGAACTTACGACTCTACCTTTTACTTTTTGGGATTATGCCCTTGAAACTGCTATTCGCGTTTTGAATATGGTTCCAACAAAGAAGGTTGTTAAAACTCCATATGAAATATGGATAGGAAAAGCTCCCAACTTTTCTTACTTAAAGGTCTGGGGATGTGAAGCGTTTGTTAAACGTGACACACCGAATAAGCTCCAAGCCAGATCTGTTAAGTGTATCTTTGTAGGATACCCTAAGGAAACTATGGGTTACTACTTTTACTACCCAGTTGAGAATAAAGTCTTTGTGGCTAGGTATGGAGATTTCCTTGAAAGGAATCTTATATCTCAAGAACTCAGTGGGAGAGTATATGATCTGGAATATGATCAAGAAGATACAACACCTTCGGAAAATACTAGCCAACTTCAAGAAGAACCTGAAAGCTTAGGTGCTCCTCTTGAAGTTGTTCCCATTCGTAGGTCTGAAAGGACTATACGTGCACCTGACCGTCTATGTCTTAACGTAGAGGTGGAGGAAAATACGGTTGGGGATCTTAATGAACCTGCCAACTATAAGGCGCCATGGTGATCCGAAAAGGATAAATGGCATATTGCTATGAATGGGGAAATGCAATCCATGAAAGATAATGAAGTTTGGATTGAAGTTGACCTTCCTCCCAATGCGAAAATCGTTGGAAGTAAGTGGATCTTCAAGAAGAAAACTGACATGGATGGCAATGTACACACCTACAAGGCTCGTCTAGTGGCTAAAGGTTTTACTCAAACCTATGGCATTGACTACGAGGAGACATTCTCTCCTGTAGCGGACATAAGAGCTATTAGGATTCTCATAGCTATAGCTGCACACTATGACTATGAGATTTGGCAAATGGATGTCAAGACAGCTTTTCTTAATGGTCGTCTAGATGAAGACATCTATATGGCTCAGTCGGAAGGGTTTGTGAATCCATTATTTCCTAACCGTGTATGCAAGCTTAAGAGGTCTATTTATGGACTGAAGCAAGCATCAAGGCAATGGAATAAAAGATTCGATGGAGAAATCAAAGGTTTTGGATTTACTCAGAATCTTGATGAGCCATGTGTATATCACAAAGCTAGTGGGAGTCATGTTACTTTCCTTGTTCTGTATGTCGATGACATATTAATCATAGGAAATCATATACCAAGTCTAAATGAGGTGAAAGCCTATCTTGGTAAATGTTTTTCGATGAAGGACTTAGGGAAGCGACATACATCCTTGGAATCAAGATCTACCGGGATAGATCAAGGCGGCTAATTGGTTTAAGCCAAAGTGCTTACATTGACAAAATATTGAAGAGATTCAATATACAAAATTCCAAGAAGGGATTTTTGCCAATGCAAGTGAATCATGGTTTGAGCGACCAAGGCGTGCTTCAACACCTGTAGAGGTGGCGCGTATGAAGAAAGTTCCTTATGCTTCGGTTGTAGGATCTATCATGTACGCGTTGCGATGCACAAGGCCTGATGTGGCGTTTGCTCAAAACTTGACCAGGTCGGTATCAACGAATCCGGGTGAAATTCAACTGGATGCTGTTAAGCATATTATCAAGTACCTTAGGGCTACAAGAGATATGTTCATAGTGTATGGAGGAAATCTAGAAGCGAACTATGCTTACAGGTTACTGCGATGCATTCTGGAAGTGTGACAAAGATGATACGAAGTCTCAAACGGGTTACATTTTTGTCATCAATGGAGGTGCTGTGGATTGGAAGAGTAAGAAATGCAGAACAACACTTGCGATGTCGCTAGAAAGTGAGTACATAGCGGCGTCTGAGGTTGCCATGGAAGCTGTTTGGATAAGGAAGTTTGTTTCGGGGCTTGGTGTTATGCCGTCGATTGAACATCCTATTAAATTATATTGTGACAATTCAGCGGCAATTACTTTTGCTCATGAACCTGGAGTCATGAAGGGCACCAGACACTATCCTAGACAATATCACTATGTTCGAGAGGAAGTCGAGATAGGTGAAATTGAGTTACTCAAAGTTCACACAGATGATAACCTAGCAGATCCGTTAACGAAGGCCTTACCCGGTGAAAAACTTAATCATTTGTCCGATAAGTTTGGACTTCGTTTAGCTAGTAGTTTCATGCCCATCTGTGACTAAGTATTTTAGATAAAAGGATATTGTAAACATTATTATTGAAATGAAATAAAGTATTTTGTTATGTTTATTATTCATTTATTATGATGTTGTCCTATATTTGCATGTTTATATCCTTGAATAACTTAAGTTATTCTAAAAAGTCCGTTGTCAATCAATAACATGGGAATGATATTGAATTAAGACAAATATGAGTATTAGTTAGAATATACTTGAAAGTATATTGATGCGTAGCATGACTAATTTCAGATGATATTCAATGAATTGAATATAGGACTAATCCCACCCGCATGATAATACTTTATGGATCTTTGTCATTAAGTATATCATGGATATTTATCCTCTTGACAGGCTCGTTGTACCAATCAAAAATAAACCTAATTACCTTATACTAGATAGGGCAAGCGGGTATCGTATCCACGAGGAGTATGTGGTTCTAACTTAAGTTTTGAGGTGATCACTGATCAATAAAAGTTTTGGTTTTGAAATCTTAATAACTAAATTACTAATTAAACTAAATTCTATGAAATAAATAACTAGTTTGACACTTAATACTAAAACTACTAATAAACTAAAAAGCAAATAAACAAATAAAAATTAAATAAGCAAATAAAAGCGAAGTTGTGAACAATTGAGTGAAAAGCAATCCCTCCCGGCTCCGGATATATTGATATGACTAAGTTACGGATTATTACTAATGCTTGCTTTGTATTAATTGAAAAGGATAATTTTGGGCACAAGTTATGTTTACCACACGAATTGTCTTAATACCTAAACTAGTTGGACTCGGCACAATTCGTTGACTAGCAATAACATGTCTTCTAATAATCCTATTAATTAATTTTATAATTATTTAACGAACAACTATGAGAACAAATTATGTTAAACATACGACTGTCTTAACCCTTATACTACTTAGGCTTGGCACAATCGTTGACTCGCAATAAAATGTCTCACAATAATTCAATAAAATAATTATACTAAAACATTAAATTCAAACAAATGATATGCAATAAAATCATATGAATTAATGTTTGACAAATAAATTATAATCCGTAAACATGATCAAACCAAATATATCTTTTGCCGGGAGAGATTACAAAAGGCTTAGCCGCACATCACAAACGTAGATATCATATTTATTTTAATATGCATGGTACGTATTGAATATGATCAAGACTAAAAAAAAAAAATAATTAAAACCTTGTTAGCAAATTCGAGATGTCATATAACATACAATGATTAAGAATATTATGGCTTCTCCAATGATATCAAAAGGTGGATCTCTACTTACTTTGTGAATTGTGACTAACGAATGAGATGGAGTAAAAATGTCTACCGTGTTTTTGTGAACCTTCAATGATGAGATTGTGGCCGCCCTTTTTATTCAGTGTCTCTCCTCTTTTTAATGACCTAGCACCAATTCTTTATTTCTTCTTGTCCACTCTTTCAAGTCCAAAACAATAATAGGCCCAAGGCCTTAAATGTTTTAACTCTTCTTCTTTTCTTTTTCTCATGTTGTCTGCATTAAAGCTCAACAAAAAAAATAACTACTTTTCTTTCTTGATGTGTCTATTGTCACGAGCAAAATGGCGCGGCAACATTCAAAACTTGCATGTCTTCATTTTAAGCTTATAAAATCACAACTTTAGCTCATTTTTACGCATAACCTGAATAATCACAAAACATCCTCAAAGTACATGTATAACAATGAATAATTATGCAATAATGCGTAATTAACATGCAATGAGGGGTATGTAAAATACACCGATCACCTCTGACTTGAGATACAAGAGATATGTCATGGATGTAGTGCACTTTTGTGAAGCAATCTAACGCTACACGTAACTGGTAGTTATAAGGGTTGTTTTCAGAAGTGTTGCGAAATTTATGAATCCTGCTTGTAGTCAAAATGGGATTTGTTTCCTTCAAAATTATTTTGAAGTATAATACTACTGGGCCCCTCGTAGGGTTGTTAAGATGTTTGCATGGCCATGCCCAAGGTCTTCGGGAATATGTTCAGAAGAATTGGTAATCTTAATCAATCACATAAAGCGAGAAACGGAATAGTTAATTAAGAAATGAGTGAGATCCATATAACATGGTATTAGAAACAAAAGGATGAATATGATGATGAGTCATAAAATTTGGTTTTTCTCCAGAAAACCGTACACGAATTGTACCGGGGGCATTGGCGTGTTGCTAGACGCTAACCAATGTCATTTCACGTTTTGTAAACATATCCAAGTGGGAGCTGTTGGAAATGTATATATGTACAAACATGTGAATGTCCGGATTCGAACTCGTGACCACGGGATTGCACACATTAGCGAATGAGAATTAAAGTTAATAATTAATTTTTATGTTTACGATTAATTATTACACATTAAGTCCGGTTAACGACCGTTAAGTATTTAACAGAAAAATGACTAACGATCGTTAAATGGAAAAGAGAAGGACTAGAAATGGAAAACTTGGAAAATTTATGGGTTTGGCTTTGGGCTAGTCTACATGGCTGGCCATAGGGGCCTTCTAAAGCCCTAATTCATAAACTTGTTCCCTAAGTTTACCTACTAGTATATAAAGAGGGTTAGGTTCTAGGGTTTCATACACTTGTGCATTGAATTAACCCTAGATCTCTCCTCTCCTCTCTCTAGTCTAATATTCGGCCAAGCACCCCATTTGTAAGGGAGTTTGGTTTCTTTTTTCTTAAACGAGGACTTGTGTTAGATCTAGCAATCGCTTGATTCGTTTGGTTAATTCGTGTGTACAAGAACGTGGTTGTAAGACATTATTCTTACACCAATAAGTACTTCTTTGTTTTGCTTTGCTCGAGGGTTGTTTTGCTTTGCTCCAGGGATTTGACATTCTCAAGAGGTACGTTACGCATACTTTCAGTTAATTAATTTATTTGTTATGATCTTAAGTCTTCCGCTGTGTACTCTTGATGTCTTTATGTTTTATTGTATTTTATACATCTTAAACTCAACAGTGGTTTCAGAGCCAGGTTTTAATAAAAACTATGCTGCAAAGATGAATGCATGACATCTTTGTACATATTTGATTTAACATCAAAACTATTACCCTTTAATTTAAGTTATATGCCATCCAACGAATAGGAAACACCTAAGATTACTTTCTATTTGCGTGAGAACGTGACTTAGATCTTAATCGAAGGGTAAAATGTCCACGTGTCGTGAGAGCGGGCATGGACGATTTTGCATTTTCTTAAGTTGGACAACTTAATTGAGTTAGGCAGTGAGAACTGGCAACTCAAGGCATAAGATGGGATAAAACATGTTTACATGGTGATTGATATTGGCTATATGTAAATCCAATAAATCTAGGAATTGCAATTGATATTGGCAATTGAACAAATGCTCTACCATTTTGTATAAGGTTCATTACTAGCAGATCAACTGACGTAATGAAATTATGACAATTTGGATCCTAGTTTTCAATGAATATTAATTAGTTATATGAATATGAACCTTGGGTATTTAATCGTTTATTGAAAAGGAAAATTATCAAAATACTAATTATGGTTTTTAACTTTTTCGTAGATGGCTCAATCTGAAAACACTATGAGCTTACCGAGTGCCGCTTTCAAAGATATGATTGGAAGGGACAAGCGATGGCCCTAATTTCAATAATTGGCATCGTTCACTTAGGATCATCCTTCGTGTTGCCAAAAGGGTTGAAATTTTGACTACACCTTTGCCTAATGCTCCTCTCGACACGGCAACTGCTCTTGAACAAGAGGCATATCGTGTTGAATATGAGAAGCACAATGATGTGGCGTGTCTAATGCTTTGGGATGTCGCTCAATTGCAAAAACAATTTGAGCACTATTCGCCTATGAGCATGCTAGATGAACTCAAACGTATGTTTGAGAAGCCACCGGCAAGCTGTATGAACTTATTGAAAAGGTTCATAGTTGCAAGCAAGAGGTTGGAAAATCTGTCTCCGACCACGTCCTAGAGATGAAACATCACTTGGACCAATTGGAGAAGCTTCGGTACTGTGGTTACTTTCGAGCGATGTATGTGTCGGCCTTATCAATCACTCCCTTAATCAGGATCGGTTTGGTGATTTTGTCCGAAATTTTAACATGCATTGCACGGGGAAGACAATGAATGAGTTACATGCAATGCTTGTAGACTACGAGAAGAGATTGCCAAAGAAGGCTCCTACACTGCTGTACTTAATACGGGGTGGTAGGGTAAATAAGAAGCCTAAGCCGCATAGCGATAAGAAAGGGAAAGGATAAGGAAAGGGGAAACAAGTTGTCATCCCACCAGCTCCTAAGAAGAACCACGGAAAGAAAAGGAGAATCCTAAGAAGGATTTAACTGCCACCACTTGCAACTCACCGGGTCACTTTGGAAGCTGTCGGTTTATCTCAATGAGTGCCTTGGAATAAAAATAAGATGGTGCCTAGCTCATCGGGTATTTTTATGTTTGAATTATTTTCTTTTCCTCATAAGCAAAACTCCTGGATATATGATACAGGATGTGGTACTCACATCGGTAATACATCGCAGGGACTTAGAGGGCGAAAGAAGTCACCTGTGGAGAAAGATACTTGTACGTTGGAAATGGAAAGCGTGCATTTATGGAAGCCATAGGGACTTTTGATTTAGTGTTGCCTTCGGGTTTAATTTTAGAACTAAATAATTGTCATTATGCACCCTCCATTGTTAGGGGTGTCATTTCAGTTTCTTTGTTAAAAGATATTGGTTTTGTGCACACTTTTACAAGTTAAATATATCTTTGGATATTTAATTAAAACGTTTGCATGTGGCTATTTGATATGCATGACTTTTATTTGTTATGCATTCATTGTTTATTTGTTTATTTTTATAAATACTTGCTTGTTTGTTATATGTAACAAGGGTATTTTTACAAGAAAAATAAACTGACCTAAACAATGGTGAAACATGTATTTTTAAGAATAGTAATCATAATCGTTTAATTAATTGATGACTTTGGTACAAATGGTCTAAAAGGCTCACTCATGAGAATGAACTAATAAAAGGGGTTTAAAGAAGTGCGCACAGTCACACTGAAAGGATGTCTAAGGTTGTGCTTTAGCGCGTGCACAGTCCTCGCCCTCTGTAAGTTCGAGTGGAGCTACTTAGTAAGCCATTAAATGTGCAAGCTCATCTTAAGGTCGAATTAGTTTTAATTCCATGCGCCACTTTGGTGGTAATTATCCGAAACACTAAGTGTTTACACTTATGCAAAAGTACGGTATAATGGATGATAATTAACACTAAATTCCTTGATTGGTGAACCCAATACCTCAATTAAAGTTTGATGATGAAAAGCTTATACATTAAAACAAGTTATAAATGTTTTAATAAAAACTATGCTACAAAGATGAATGCATGACATCTTTGTACATATTTGATTTAACATCAAAACTATTACCCTTTAAATTAAGTTATATGCCATCCAACGAAACGGAAACACCTAAGATTACTTTTTATTTGCGTGAGATCGTGAATTAGATCGTAATCAAAGGGTAAAATGTCCACGTGTCGTGAGAGCGGGCATGGACGATTTTGCGGTTTCTTAAGTTGGACAACTTAATTGAGTTTTGTAGTGAGAGCTGGCAACTCAAGGCATAAGATGAGATAAAACATGTTTACATGGCGATTGATACTGGCTATATGTAAATCCCATAAATCTAGGAATTGCAATTGAAATTGGCAATTGAGCAAATGCTCTACCATTTTGTATAAGGTTCATTACTAGCGAGATCAACTGATGTAATAAAATTATGACAATTTGGATCCTAGTTTTCAATAAATATTAATTGGTTATATGAATATGAACCTTGGGTATTTAATTGTTTATTGAAAAGGTTAATTATCGAAAATATTAAAATTGAATTTTGTAATTCTTTTGAATGTATAAATGCAACATTTAACCGTAAACGTGGTTTAGTCTTTGATTAGTAAATTGATCCATTCTAGCATTCAAACAAATGTTTGATCGAGAATAATTTCTTGATAAGACAAACGAAGTATCTTTTCCATGGGAGAAGCATGAGACTCAATCCTATTCCTTTTCATGAATGAGAAAGGTATAATAGGAACATTTGAATTGTCTAAATTCTAATGTAACTCTTAGCAATGAATTGCACATCTTATTTTCCATAAAGATTTCATTACCCTCATTTGGTGAATGAATCCTTTGTAACAACATGAATGTTGGTTAACTGGAAAACATGTATATGAGTTACTAGATTAGAAGCTAGACTAATTACATAAAAATTGGTAAAAGACAAACTAGCATATTTTTATCTAGTTGTTTTGCTTTAGCCTTTAAAGGTACTACATACCATATGAGGATGGTAGGCCTGTTGAGGAAGAAATTGCATACCCAATTTTTCGAGTTAATAACATTGATGGATAACCTATCATTCATATAGTAGAATACACCTTTTAGTACCTTAGTAATGATTACGTATGGTTCTTCAAAGATGTAGGAAAGTAAAAAGCAAGCAAGTTGTTTTCACTGGTTATGCAACACTTACAATGTTGTCGATTCAGGTGGGAGCATTTGTGTTGCATTATTGAATAAGAAGTTGTTTTAATGATTTCTAATTCAGTGGGAGCTACAAGCCTTATTTCCTGTGTAGTAACCCAGATTATCTTCAAAGATAATTACTTTCCAATTGTAGACACTTATGTTTTTAAGGATAGTCGTGTACATTTCCTTACTAAACAATATAGTTCTACATCTACTTGTTATATCTATGACACAAATCATATTAATCAAACAAACGAACGTGTATCGTGTTGTTTATATGCTACATGATGTTGTTCCATGCACAAGTGGGAGAAATCTTATTGTGTGCAAGGTACAACACATATTAATATGATGTAAAGAATTCTCTTAACGTTCTAATAGGAAGTATACATTTATATATGTATGATTGCCCTATTAAGAACATGTGTCAAGATGATAACAAAGACTACTTTATTTTAAATATTTATGTCATTCAATATTTAAGAAACACTTGTAGTTACAATTTATGTTACGTGAGAACGTGAACTAGATTGTAGCCCAAGGTAAAAATATCCACGTGTCGTGAGAACGAGCATGGAGGATTCTGCAGTTTCTTACATGGAACATTTCATGGAATGACATAATTAAATGAAGTAATCTAATACTACTTTGAATTTAAGTATTCGTTGAATGACTTAAATATATGTAGTAAATATTAACTTGAAATATTAATTGAAACCGAGGTGGTGTTCATAATTACTTTAATTATAAATGTTTATGATTTTGTAAAGTCACAAACATGAAGTCTTTTAAAGGCTTACAATATAAAGTAAGACGTTAACTTGCTATGTTTTAAGACATATGCATGAAGTCAATGAGTTGATCAAATGACTTATAACGTATAGTGGGATTATAACTGATATATCTTTTGACTTGGTCAAAAATACTTGTGTTATAATGCATGCAATTGACTTGGTAATTCTATTGTACCATTAAGTTTTACTTTGTTGGTAAATATGATAAACCAAAGAATAGATGGTTATCTTAAATATTGTTAGATTAATCTTACAATATTAAATTCTAAGGAAATACCATAGTTTTATGGTATGTTCAGTTAGAAGAATCAAAGTCTATTGGCGCTGTTTGATTCAAGATAACTATAGTTTCTTCCAAAATTATTAAGGTTAGCTGATTGAGTATAAATTGAATATACTCAATAAGACTCCAACCTAGAAGATTAATAAGACACCATTTGTTTATGGAATGTGATGAATCATATTAAGTCTTATAAATGAAGTTCTGAATTTGTTAAACTTATAGAGTGAGTTGTAACAAACTAATGTTAGGAACTGTCAATGTTTTTTGTAATATCCCAAAAGAGAACAATGTATTGTTGCTCTACTTGCTAAACTATTTAAAGGTAATCTTTAATTTTTTAAAGGCAAGTGGGAGTTTTGTTTATATCTTGAAAGATTGAATTACAAAATACACAATCTTCTAAAATGCACTAGCAAATATCATGATGAGGCTAAACATGAAAATGATAGACCTTAATATGATGGAATTGTCATTCATAGATCCGTAAGGATAACTCAGATATTTAATATGCTGAGGAATATGAGTTACAGGATCATGGTAAGCCTGTTAATCATAATGATAAATTTACCAAATGTTGAATTGTGGAAAATCAATCATACTATGAATGTAGAGATGTTGTCCATAAAGATAATCAACTTTAGATACTTGGTTTATCTTAATAATGAAAATGAGTTTCTTCAAAGGATGAAAACCCTAGTGGTTTAAATCTTTGTGTAGAAATCATATGGACAATATTGTACATGTATTTAATGTATGTCTAGTGATAATAATATAAATCATACTTAAGCAATTAACTATGATTGAATATTCTTTCCTATATACATTAAATAGAAGTATAAAGATTATAATTGTCATACTTAGTTTCATTGATATGAAATTTTGACAATGAATGTCATAACTCTTTGTTGTGAAATTACTTTTTGCGAGGACGATGAGTAATACAAAGAAGTTTTATGAATTCAAATAATCCTTGAAATGTACAAACCGCAAGAATCCATGAATTGATATATGCAAGCATCTAGGAGATGTTTCTTATGTTTAATATTAAATCCATGTTTGATTTAATAATTAAAATAAGATTGCTCATAAGTATTCCTGAAAGCTAGTGGGAGTATTATTTATTTTTTCTTAAATCTTATATGTTGTATGGGCAACTACATTCCACTTAAATTAAGTTTTAGTTGGGAATGAAACTTCGTTTGTAAGATTTGGAAATAAGACATACAACCTTGGAAAATATGTTTATTATTATAAACATAATCGGTAAAATAAATGAGTCTAATAGAACATGATGGATATATAATGAGATCTTAAAGTCTAACTTGAAGATTCATCATGTACATCATGTTGTAAGATTGTTGTATCATGCTTGATTACAAGATGATTTGACAACATTGAAAGTTGTTAGTGTAATAAATATTTTAAAAGGAAATATGTTTGGATTTAGAATCACATTCCACAGTATGGAGATGCTCCGAGATTCTATGGACGAAAATATGACAATTAGTTTCATAATTGTCATTGCCAACAAAACTTGAGTTTTAGTAGGCACAAACATTACACTATAACTGTTCAAATGTTTACGGATGTTTAAAGAGCATATTGTTGTATACAATGATGCTAGTATAATTGAGATGACACTCAATTCTAGTAATGGTATCCTTGATGATGACCATGTTGACTAGTTATGCTCAAATAAGAGCATAGTTGCATTATACATTAAAGAATAAAGAATACTTTAAAACTTTAAGATTTTGAAAGATAATTGTCATAAAAGGGTGGTTCAGGTTATCACGCACCTTATGGAATGATATGACAATATCAAGATATGTGTAAACATATACAAGAAATTCACTTATTGAATTCTTGAAATAAGTATTCTCAAAATTCCTATAGATCAAAGTTAGTTGAAATTATGCCTTGTCAACAAGTATGAGTTGCATGACTTGTGGCAAAATTCATTAACTAAGAATTATCATGCATTGATCTATTTAGTATTTGGATAAAAGGATATTGTAAACATTATTATTGAAATGAAATAAAGTATTTTGTTATGTTTATTATTCATTTATTATGATGTTATCCTATATTTGCATGTTTAAATCCTTGAATAACTTAAGTTATTCTAAATAGTCCATTATCGATCAATAACATGGGAATGGTATTGAATTAAGACAAATCTGAGTATTAGTTAGAATATACTTGAAAGTATATTCATGCGTAGCATGACTAATTTCAGATGATATTCAATGAATTGAATATAGGACTTATCCCACCCGCATGATAATACTTTATGGATCTTTGTCATTAAGTATATCATGGATATTTATCCTCTGACTTGAGATACAAGAGATATGTCATGGATGTAGTGCATTTTGTGAAGCAATCTAACGCTACACGTAACTGGTAGTTATAAGGGTTGTTTTCAGAAGTGTTGCAAAATTTATGAATCCTGCTTGTAGTCAAAATAGGATTTGTTTCCTTCAAATTTATTTTGAAGTATAATACTGCTGGGCCCCTCGTAGGGTTGTTAAGATGTTTGCATGGCCATGCCCAAGGTCTTCTGTTCAGAAGAATTGGTAATCTTAATAAATCATATAAAACGAGAAACAGAATAGTTAATTAATAAATGAGTGAGATCCATATTCTTATTAACATGGTATTAGAAACAAAAGAATGAATATGACGATGAATCATCAAATTTGGTTTTTTCTCCAGAAAACCATACACGAGTTGTACCGGAGACATTGACGTGTTGCTAGACGCTAACCAATGTCATTTCATGTTTTGTAAACATATCCAAGTGGGAGCTGTTGGAAATGTATATATTTACAAACATGTGAATGTCCGGATTCGAACTCGTGACCACGGGATTGCACACATTAGCGAATGAGAATTAAAGTTAATAATTAATGTTTATGTTTACGATTAATTATTGCACATTAAGTCCGGTTAACGATCGTTAAGTATTTAACGGAAAAATGACTAACGATCGTTAAATGGAAAAGAGAAGGACTAGAAATGGAAAACTTGGAAAATTTTTGGGTTTGGCTTTGGGCTAGTCTACATGGCCGGCCATAGGGGCCTTCTAAAGCCCTAATTAAGTAAACTTGTTCCCTAAGTATACCTACTAGTATATAAAGAGGGTTAGGTTCTAGGGTTTCATACACTTGTGCATTGAATTAACCCTAGATCTCTCCTCTCCTCTCTCTAGTCTAATATTCGGCCAAGCACCCCATTTGTAAGGGAGTTTGGTTTCGTTTTTCTTAAACGAGGACTTGTGTTAGATCTAGCAATCGCTTGATTCATTTGGTTAATTTGTGTGTACAAGAACGTGGTTGTAAGACATTATTTTTACACCAATAAGTACTTCTTTGTTTTGCTTTGTTCGAGGGTTGTTTTGCTTTGCTCGAGGGATTTGACATTCGCAAGAGGTACGTTACGCATACTTTCAGTTAATTAATTTATTTGTTATGATCTTAAGTCTTCCGCTGTGTACTCTTGATGTCTTTATGTTTTATTGTATTTTATATCATAAACTCAACAATTTTTGGGTCATTAGTAACTAGTTAACCTTAAGTGGAAAAGTGGGTAGGTATGGCATGTGTGTATGCCCTGCTTTTTGGTATAAAAGAGTGAAGAAAGGCTTGCTAGTTTGTACCAAGTCACAAGGTCGCATATGTTTGAGCTTAGTCATGAAAATGGAACAAATTTGTTTATCAAAGCAAAAAGGAAATGTTCGGGTTTTTTCATTTGTTTGGGCGGCAATGGGTAGGTATAAGGGGAAGATTTTTGAAATTCTTGATGTTACATAAGTGTAAGTATATAAGTATATGTATATATAAGAAAGGTGATGAATATGGCATGCATGCATTAATGTAAATGCATGACTTTGGTGTTTTAAGTAAAAATTTTAAATTAAATGCATAGACTTATAAAATGTGCTTGTAAAAGTCAGATAGTACATATTTGATGTAGACTAAACTTAGTCTAGTGCCGGTATACGTTTAAAGTAGTTTTCCGTTGTACGCGATTTAACTTAACGGTTATATATTAAAGCAAATATTGAAGCGTTCAAAGTACAACGTTAAAGTTTGTGGTTAAGTATTGACCTAAAAAATGTAAGTTTCTACAAGGTGATATGGATATACATAAGATCTTAAACGGACGAGTCAAGATTATATGGATATACATCACATGTTAAACGGATGACTAAAGATGATATGGATATATATAAGATGTTAAACAGATGAGTCGAGATGATATAAATATACATAAGATGTTAAATGGATTAGTCGAGATGATATGTATATACATAAGCTGTTAAACGAATGAGTCGAGATGATATGGATATACATAACATGTTAAGCGGATGAGTCGAGATAATATGGATATACATAACATGTTAAACCCGACAGTTTGAAAATACTTGACATTAGTGAATTTGACCAAAACTTTATTGACTTTGACCAGAACCTATAGCGACGACATGTCGTCACTAAAAGCTCATGTTTCCTACTATAAAAGCTACCTCACAACATCTTATCCTCATATCAACCTCACAAACTTCTATCCTCACATCAACCTCACAACATCTTATCCTCACACTAACCTCACAAACTCAGATGGAGCGACATGATCCTTTTTAGTGTCGAAGTGGAAGAGGAAATATAGTGGATAGACAACCACATCAGGATCACAGCTACGATAGAATTTACTATGCATGTCCTGACTCAAAGGTAAACAATCATAAGTTTTTTATTTATGTAAATATATAAATAATTTGGTTGCTAATAAGACATTTCTTATGATTTCCTTACTATGTAACATCTAACAAAACAAGAATATCGATGTGGATATTTTATGTGGAAGGATGATTTTGATCTCCAGCTCCGTGCAAGTTCTTATCATGGAACTTTGACACATCAAAGTTTTTCTCTAGGACCTTCAACACAATATCAAAGTTGTTCTCCGGGACCTTTTAGATCTGAACCAATACAATGCACAAACTACAAGGTCAAAGATTTTGAGACAAACATGCTAGAGTTGAGAAATAACATGCTGGAGACACAAATAAAGATGTTAGAGGCATGACAGGAATTGGTAAGGCATCCCAAGGATCACGCATGTCAGTCGGGTGCAATACTTCATGAGCTTCTAGATGACATGGAAAATCTTCGTATGAAGTAGTAACCCGTATGGTATTTTAATTTGTTATTTAATTTGTTAAGGTCTCAACATTTATCAAGTTGCAATGTAATTCGTATGCTTTAGTTATATGAGTGGTTATTTATTTGAATATGTTATTTAATGTTGAATATAATTAAAATGAGTTCGGTTATTCAAGATTATTAATTTGAGTGGCTATATTGTCTATTGGAAAGTGATATATGTTTGCATTCGTCTTCCGTTTCGTCGTCTGGTACAAAAAGTAATTTAAATCATTTTAAAATAATTTATATTTAGTTTAAATTATTTTAAACTAATTTTAATAATTTTTACCGGAGAAACCTTTTACCAAAAAAGGTTATTTTATATTTATTTAAATTAATAATAATTTATTTAAATCATTTTAAAATAAATTTTTAGTCAGTTTATTTATTTTTAATCTATTAAATAATTTTTAATTTAGTTAAATCATTTATAAATACTAAAAATCATTTTTAGTTAATTTTAAAATTATTTTGTTGACACTTTTAATGAGGACATGTCCTCTCCTAAAGTATTTAATATTTTTTATCCGTTCATAATTTATTTAACTCATTTGTTTAGAATTTATGTAAACACTTTTGAAGAGGACATCTCCTCGCCCGCCAAAAGTCTTGTTATGGTCAAACTTTGGTCAACACCATTTGGCGAGGACATGATCTCGCCAAAAGGGTTGGCGGGAAAAAAATGCTGAAGTAATTAGCCAAAAGTTTGCGTCAAATTTTTTACTTCTTGTCTTCCTCGTCAGCAAAAAATTTATCGTCGTTTAGCGAGGACAAATGTGTCCTCACCAAAAGTTGGTCGCCCGTCTTATTTTTTGTTTTAGCGAAAAAAAATTCGTAGTTTGAATTACCACCCGAAAAATGAACTTAAACTAACCTTTTCGTGCTTCAGATATACAGTAGGTGTTTATTGTTTTTCAATCTACTTGTTTTAGGTTCTTAGTTTTGCAGTAACTTCCTCTAACTATATTTTCTGAAAGCTATGTGCATAGTAATCTCGTTCAAGTTTATAGTTTCCAATTAAATTTGGAGAATTCGAATACATTTAGTGTTTTGTAGAGCTTCTGTATCAGTCCTTCCATTTTTATTAATATATATCATGGTTCATAATTAAATTGATCTACCATGGTATTCATTCATGTACGATGTTGGTGCAGATGGATTCAACGTTTTTGTAAGGACTAAGGAAGGCTTCTACAACATCTTATGAAGGTGGTAACTTTGTTCCATTTGCTATACCGAATACAAATTAAAACTGTACTTTTAGTCAGCTAAATTTTTAAGTGTGAATGCTTTGATCATTTGATTATTGAAAATTTTGATGCAGCGACAGGAAGAGGACTTGAAAGGAATAACCGCAAACTGATCATTGTGAACATGAAAAAGGTAAGTTCATTTGGGATTCACGACTTCCATTTTAATTGTCCTTTGCACGGCCAAAAATTATTGGGAAATGTAGGAATTGGCAAAGATAGGAGTAATTGACACTGGGAGAGATAGGTGTTGTTTGTTTATTAAGAGACTCTGAATCTGAATCAGAATCGCACATCTGAATCTAAATCTGAATCTGAATCAAATAATACTGTTTGTTTTTTTTTTTAAGAAAACGTCTGAACATTTATTAGTTCAACTAGAGGTATTAAGATGCTCCTTCCATGTCTGGACCATCTAGATGTTTTTACCTCTTTTTGCCTCTGAACGAAAAATAAAAAACAAACACACTTAACACCTAAAAACTCTAACTGACTAAGAGCTTTGGTCTATTAAGAGGTTGTTAAGACTTTTTTTAAAAAAACAAATACACTTAACACCTAAAAGCTCTAACCTTTTCCAAATTGCTGTAAACATTTACTAACAAATGGTATTCCGTTTTTCATGTATATGATGTATTCGCTCACAATTTGTAGGTTCAACTATGTAACCATAGCATTCAACACCAATGTATCCAGAGTATTGTCTACAAACACTACAACAATCGGATGGACGGGCGAGGAGACTTTCGCTTGGGACGTTGTCTCCCCGACGAAAGTCACTAAACGACAAAAAAGAATCGGACGTGGCACACGAATACGCTGACCGGTTAGTATAAATTCAACGAAAACTTTCGACGGGGACATGTCCCCCACGAAAGTATCTTGCGTATTTACCAAAGTCTGACCGGTTAGTAAAAATTCAACGAAAACTTTCGCCGGGATATCCCCAGCGAAAGTCTGTTGCATTTATTACCAAAGTTGACCAGTTAGTAAAAATTCAACGAAACCTTTCGCCGCCCAAAGTGTATAATTCCACTTTTACCAAAATTTGACCAAAGTTAAAAGCCTCTAATTGATCCCGCCTTTATTCCCGCCAAAACTTTCCCCGGGGACATGTCTCCGGCAAAAGTAATATTTACAAAAATCAAACTTTAGTCCAACTATTAATATTTATCACACAACTAAAACCCCGATGTTTGGATAGTCTTTTCATTACGTAAAACCCTAAACTATTTTAAAACTAAAACGACATATCTTACACAAATAAGCTAGAATTCAAAGGTGTTGATTTGATTTGAACTAGTGAAGAAACTTTCCCACCACAAACATATTTGAAGAAACTTGATCCGACCCATCTCTAGCAGATGCAAACCATACAGGCATGTCTTCCTCAGACCCACAAGTAAAGTCCAAATTACTGCAGTTGTCTACTAAAGCCATTTTGCCCTGAAGCAATAAACAATAAATATTTATGAAATTTAGTTTTTTAAATAAACAAAAAACAGTAAGTAAAAAGTATACTTGGATTCTAGCCTTTGTGATCTTAGCAATCTTAACACTCTCAAATAATTCCCAATGCTTCCCATCAAACGCATCTTGAAACCTTAAAGCACTTTCTGGATTTGTAAAGTTGCCAAAAGCAAAGCCAACATTTCCTCGACGACTGCAAATCATGCCAAAAAATAGACGCACAAAAAAAAGTTTAGTTACACAAAAATCACACACATTACTTTCAAGTGTATAAAAAAACAATTAACATACTTGAAATCTATAGGCATGTAAAGAAAATCATATGCAGAATCATTGTCACCATTCTTGTTATTCTCAAGTTTGCAATGATTATCCAATGTTTGCATAAGTAACTTCCTCCTGATGTATCTCTTTAATTCGTGTTTGTCACCATTCTTGTTATTCTTAATACGTATGGCGCCAAAATTTATGATGAATTAATATGGTTCTTAATTCGTGTTTGTTAATTGTGATATTGTTTCTTCAGTTTCATTCTTTAAGCATATGTAATTTAGTATTAGAAAAGAGATGTTTGGACACCATAATCTTGAAAGATACATATGAATTAGTTAAACATGCGTATTATTCCAACAACAACAACATCAACAACAACAACAACAACTACTTCTACTAAAATACGAAGATTTTCCATGTCACCTAACAGCTCACGAAGTAATGCATCTGACTGACATGCGTGGTCTTCAGGAATCCTTGCCATTTCAAGTCTTGCCTCCAGCATCGTTACTCTTGTCTCTAGCCCCTGTTTTTTGTGATTCAAGCATCTTTATCCTAAGATCTTTGGCATTACAGCTTTAGCACTCTGTTGGTGCAGATCCAGAACCTTGAGATGTTGAAGCAGAAGAGATTATTCTTAAGTACTCGTCAAATTGACTCTTCCACATAAAATATCCACACCCATTATCTTTTTGTCAGGTTGGAATAATAAGATAATTATAAGAGATTACAACCCAATTATTTTTATATTTACATAAATAAGAAATGTATGATTGTTCACCTTCGACAGAGGACACGCATAATATTGGCATTCAGGTGAATTTTCTGTATGCGATGTTCTTAGTCTTATGTTTCCTGCTCCACAAGAACAAATAAAATGATTAAATGGCTCCATCTCAGGTTTTGAAATTTGTGTGAAGATAAGAGGTTGTGAGGTTGAGTGGTTTTCAGGATAAGAGGTTGTGAAATTCGTGTGAAGATAAAAGGACTATGTAATGTGTTTGTCAGGTTGGTGGGAAGTTTTGGCACCATTTTTTTGTTGAGAAGTTTTGGCGCTAGTATTTTTGGAGGGAAGTTGAGACCATTTTTTATCACAATTTTAACATGTTACGTATACCATAGTACCTCGACTCGGTCGTTTAACATGTTACGTATACTCATAGCACCTCGACTAGGTCATTTAACATGTTACGTATACCATAGCACCTCGACTCGGTCGTTTAACATGTTACATATAACCATAGCCTCGACTCGATCGTTTAACATGATATGTATACCATAGCACCTAGACTTGGTCGTTTAACATGCTACGTATATCATAGCACCTCGACTCGCTCTTTTAACATGATATGTATACCATAGCACCTAGACTTGGTCGTTTAACATGTTACGTATACCATAGCACCTCGACTTGGTCGTTTAACATGTTACGTATACCATAGCACCTCGACTCGGTCGTTTAACACGTTACGTATAACCATAGCACCTCGACTCGGTCGTTTAACATGATATGTATACCATAGCACCTATAATTGGCCGTTTAACATGTTACGTATATCATAGCACCTCGACTTGGTCGTTTAACATGATATGTATACCATAGCACCTAGACTTGGTCGTTTAACATGTTACGTATACCATAGCACCTTGACTTGGTCATTTAACATGTTAAGTATACCATAGCACCTCGACTCGGTCGTTTAACATGTTACGTATACCCATAGCACCTCAACTTGGTCGTTTAATATGTTACGTATACGGTAGCACCTCGACTCGGTCATTTAACATGATATGTATACCATAGCACCTAGACTTGGTCGTTTAACATGCTACGTATACCATTGCACATAGAATTGGTCGTTTAACATGTTACGTATACCATAGCATCTCGACTTGGTCGTTTAACATGTTACGTATATAAGAGCACCTCGACTCGTTCGTTTAACATGATATGTATACCATAGCACCTAGACTTAGTCGTTTAACATGTTACGTATACCATAGCACCTTCATTTGGTCGTTTAACATGTTACGTATACCATAGCACCTCGACTCGGTCGTTTAACATGTTACGTATACCCATAGCACCTCGACTTGGTCGTTTAACATGTTACGTATACCATAGCACCTCGACTCGATCGTTTAACATGTTACGTATAACCATAGCACCTCGACTCGGTTGTTTAACATAATATGTATATCATATAACCTAGACTTGGTCGTTTAACATGTTACGTATACCATAGCACCTCGACTTGGTCGTTTAATATGTTACGTATACCATAGCACCTCGACTCGGTCGTTTAACATGTTACGTATAACCATAGCACCTCGACTCGGTCGTTTAACATGATATGTATACCATAGCACCTAGACTTGGTCGTTTAACATGTTACGTATATCATAGCACCTCGACTCATTCGTTTAACATGATATTTATACCATAGCACCTAGACTTGGTCGTTTAACATGTTACGTATATCATAGCACCTCGACTTGTTCGTTTAACATGTTATGTATACCATAGCACCTCGACTCGGTCGTTTAACATGTTGCGTATACCCATAGCACCTCGACTTGGTCGTTTAACATGTTACGTATAACCATAGCACCTCGACTTGGTCGTTTAACATGTTACATATATCCATAGCACCTCGACTCGGTCGTTTAACATGTTACGTGTTATCATACTACCTAGACTCGTTAAAAGAAATTTAAATTAATTAAAATGATTTAACAATAGTTTTAAATAATTTAAATTAGTTAAAAGTAATTAAAATAATTTTATAATTTCTTAAATTATTCAAATATGATTTAGAAAAATTTTAGGTTAAATTTTAATCGATTTATTAATAATTTTAATTATTTAAAATGATAAAAAAAAAAAGAGTTTTTTTTAAAAGAAAATTGAATAAATACACCTTCTGGCGAGGACATGTCCCCGGGGAAAGTTTTGGCGAATTTTTTATTTTTCCCTCCTCTCATTTACTTTATCTCGCCAAACCTTTCCCCGGGGACATGTCCCCGCCAAAAGTCTTACTAAAAGACAAACAATACTTTCGCCGCGGACATGTCCCCGCCGAAAGTGAATCGTAAAAAACACCTCAATTATTAACCCAGATCTGGTCTCACTCTGAGATAAAAAAAAATAGAAAATAAATAAAATAAAAAACCACTGCTCCATCGTCTTCTTTAGCTCTCTCCATCTCCATCTTCACCACTACTACTTCACCACAGCACCACCTCCATCTCCATCTCCACCACCACTACTTCACCGCACCACCACCTCCACCACTGCAACCCACACTCGCACCACTGTGCACGATGCATCTCAACCCCTCTCATTGTTTTATTCTTTCCTCAAACCCTATCATTGTTTGATTCTTTCTCTTCTCTTCTCATTTCTTACTCTCGAGACCCCACAACCCCTCTTATTGGTTAATTTTTAATTTTTGTTAACTGTTTTTAATTTTTGTTAATTTGTGTTAATTTTGTCAATTGTTTATAAAATTTGTTTTTTTTTGGTAAAAGGTCAAGATGACCTGGTAAATATTATTACTCCAAAAAATATTTAAGTACAAAGGATATGAGTGACATCTCATATCTCAGCCCATTACATGGGGAAACTTACATAATGCACTTCCAATTTTCAAAATAAAACAATAAACCACGACTCACAGGAGATATACTACCAATATACGAACACCAATACTACTTTTTACCACGCCCTTTGAGCTTAAAGGCATTTAATTCATGCAGGAGATCGTAGACGTGGCTCGTATAATCATCATAATCCTCTTCATCTTCATGTTCATATCCACCACCTCCCGAGGCAAGAAAATTCGCCATCGGATTATCCTGTGGGAGTACTTGGTCATCATCACTGTCAGAAACAACAATTTCTCCCACTTTAGAGAACATATTAGTCCTTTTAGTGGGAGAAGTAGAAGTGGAAGAACAAGGCTGACCCACTTCCTGTTGCACACTAGAAACCACCACTGGCTCCTTCATTTTATCATCCACCACAATCGGAGCTTGTGGTTTGTTTATAAAATTAGTCAATTGTTTATAAATTTTGTCACTTGTTTTTAGTTTTTGATTTTTTAATAATTTTTTTGTTAATTTTGTTTTTTGGTATAGTTGCTGCTGAGAACTGAAGCCGATTCCCGAAGCCGAGACCACAACGCACCTGCTCTCGAGACCCCACAACCGAGGTATTTTTGTGTGTGTTTATGTTTGTAGCGGGGACATGTCCCCAGCGAAAGTTTATAGTTTCGCCTGTGTTTATGTTTCATTACCTTGCTAAAAGAGTAAAGCTCAATTCTATGAATCTCCTTCTTTACAATCCTAGTACTGTTGTGTTTCAGTTCCCGTAAAGCTGTGTATAGAAAGATAAATGTCATTGACTTGTTGGCATAACAGTAGTTGCGTAGGGGTAGCTAGTATTTTGAGTTCCAGTGTGCGTTTGGGTTCTGAACCATTTTTAAAAGGAATATATACATAGGCGGATCAAGCTGTTTGGGTTCTGAACCATTTTTGAATTATCAGATAATGCCACTAGTACTTAGAAGCATACGATACTCTTTGTAAACATTTTCTTGAATTATCAGATAATGCCACTAGTACTTAGAACCGTTTTTGAGAAATACACTGTACAATAATCTATAGACGAACCTATGAACATAAAAATACTAGGCGTGCTTGGTTCAAACTCGGGAAAGGGTGCGTTTGGTTAACAGCAGCCCACAACGGGCGTTTGGTTTATGTTGTCCAAACAGCAGCCCACAAGGGGTGTTTGGTTTATGCTGTCCAAACAGCAGCCCACAAAGGGGCGTTTGTTTGGCTAAAGAAGTGTTTGTTTCGGGTTATATAGCCGACTATCTTTCAAACTTTTCAAACATAAGCCAAAAACCAAATAAGTCATAAGCCGGCTATATAACCCGAAACAAACACACCCTTACTATTTCACACATATATATAAACAAACAAAGCATTTTTTTTTATAAAAATAAAATTATAAGAAAAAATATATTTGTTGCCTAAAACTTGAATTTCGTCACATATTTCATAAGTAATAAATCGTATTTATTACAAAACAAGTAATAAACCGTATATGATTTCGGCTTATATTTCATAAGCTTCAATTTTCCGGGTTATTTGGAGACTTGGACTTATATAAGTATATTATGATATAATAAGCTTATATAAGCTCACAAGTCTCCAAATAAGCCGAAAAATATGCTTATATTAGACCACATTATGTTTTTATATGGATTTTATATGTATTTTTTTTATATATCAATCTTGATATCTGCATGATCAAACAATAACAAAGTTAATTCTTCATGTCAAAAATATATATAAGTGGGCTTATGAGCTTATTTGTTATCGGCTTATATTTCACGGGCTTCAATTTTTCAGCTTATTTGGAGACTTGTGGGCTTATATAAGTATATTATGATATAATAAACTTATATAAGCCGGAAAATTGAATCTTATGATATATAAGCCGAAAAACAAATAAGCTCATAAGCTACAAATAAGATTAAACAAATAAGCTCATAGTATTGTATGGTATTTGATTGTGTTGAACTGTTATAAATAATTTTAGGACTTTAGTGATTAATTTCGGAAAGTCCCTTGTTTGGGACTCCTTTTTGAATGTTTTGTCTCATTTAGGATATGAATGCGTATAATTGATTTACTATTTGTGAAAATTTCGACAGTGTTTCCCCTTTACTCCTACAAATATGTCTTTAATGCACATATTTGGGGAGTTGAGGGGAAATGCTGCCGAAATTTTCTCAAATAGTAAATTCAATTATACGCATTCATATATGAGACGAAACATTCAAAGAGTGGGTTAGGATAGCCTTCCATAGTTGGAATAGGTGAACAAAATGCACAACTAGTAATTCCACCTTTATGTGTTTACGTGTAGATTTTTTGTTAACATTTTATTCTGTATAATTATTTGTTGCTTTATTAAAACGCAGTTATGCCAATTGATAAAATTTGGGTCTCACTAGCACGTATGAGTAAAGAATTTTTAGTTGGTCTTAAAGCTTTCTACGAGTATTGCAAGCCCTTAGTGAAAATATTAGTAAATTATATAAATGGTCACTGTGGTTTGTCCATTTTTTCACATTTAGTCTCTGAACTTTTTTTTTTTGATAAAGTTACTCATTAAGGTTTCAAATTGTTACAAATCCATTCATTAAGGTTTCAATTTCATTACATAAATGGTCACTGTGGTTTGAAACTTCAGTGACCATTTATGTAACGAAATGGGCTGAATCTGTAAAGATTTGAAACTTCAATGACCATGTATGTCAAAAAAAAGTTCAGTGACTAAATGTGAAAAAATGGACAAACCATAGTGACCATTTATGTAATTTACTCTAAAATTTCCCTGTGCTCGTTGTGTAAACCTACCCTGGATAAAGCACGAAAATTTGTTTGACCACATACACGCAAATGGCTGGGACCATAGTTATTCGAAATGGTATAATCATGGTGAGCCGGATGCCCGAACAGTCGTACACAACACAAGACAACCTGGGGTGAGTGACATGGCTGAGTTCCTTCATGATATTGGTCTGAATAACGAACCAAATGATCCAACTCAAGGAAATATTGGCGAGACAAGTAACGAGACACTTCCTCAACGTAATGAGTATGAGGAGTTACTTACCACTGCCAACGAAAAACTATACCCAGCCTGTGAGTGGATGTCTTCATTGGGCTTTATGGCAAAGATTATGCACATCAAGTTCAAAGGTAAAGTGAGTGACACCACATTTAATGAGCTCCTAACTTTATTCAAGGAAGTTTTCCCACCCGTTCTAGGATACAACATGCCATCGTCATACTATGAAATAAAGAAGACATTTAAAACTATCGGGTTAGGATATGAATCGATACACGCTTGTGTAAATGATTGCTTTTTATATCGGGGGGCGGGTAACAAATATTTGGAGACTTGTCTGATCTGTGGCGCTAGTAGATGGAAAGAAAAGAACACACTGTGGAAGAAAGTTCCTAACAAGGTGTTGCGTTACTTTCCTATCATTCCTAGACTACAATGTTTGTACAAGTCTAAACACTCTGCAAAACATATGAATTGGCATGCTTCTGAGCAGTCTAGGGAGAACGGTAAGATGCAACACCCGGTTGATAGTCAAGCATGGAAGAAATTTGACATCAGTTATTCGAAATAATTTGCTAAAGAAAAAAAAAGAAACGTCCGATTAGGGTTGGCTGCTGATGGTTTCAATCCGTACGGCAACCTTAGTCAGTCTTACAGCATGTGGCCGGTCATATTAACAACATAGAATACGCCTCCCTGGATATGTATGAGATAGACTTCTCTTATGTTGACATTGTTAATTCCGAGCCCCAAATCACCAGGGAAGGACATTGATATTTACTTGAGGCCTTTGATAAAAGACCTAAAGACTTCATGGAAAGATGGATTCATGACTACGGATGCTGTTATAGGCACCGAATTATGTATGAAAGCAGCACTTTTATGGACTATCAATGACTTTCTCGCTCAAAGTAGTTTGTCTGGGTGGAGTGGGCAAGGTTACAGGGCATGTCCGACCAGTAATGTAGACTCTCTAGCTATGCGCGTGTTAAACAAAACCGCTTATGTTGGTAAAAGAAGATTCTTAAGCATGACCAATAAATGGCGGAAGAACATAAGGGCAATCTATACAGAGGTCGATAATACAGACCCTCCTATAAAATTTACCAGTGATGACATCTTGGATCAACTAAGAAGATTGCCCAAACGTCTCTTGGGGAAACATCCAAGATATGGGGGTGTGAATAAAAAACGTGATCCTGATCGCGAATTAAATTGGACAAAAAAATCTATTTTCTACGAGCCAGAGTATTGGTCTTTTCTTACACTAAAACACAATTTAGATGTCATGCATATCGAAAACAATGTGTGTGAGAGTGTGTTGGGTACTTTGTTAATGAATGACATATCAAAAGACACCAACAAGGCAAGACAAGACTTACAAAATTTGAATATTCGTAATGACTTGTAGCTCGTCAACAAAGGAAACGGGAAGTTCTCTAAGCCTCATCCTACGTACTCTTTCACAACCGAAGAAAGAAAACTTTTTTGTCAATTCATTAAAGGTACGCGTTTTATTTGAAAATTTATTTGTTCTAATTAATTCGCGTATTCATTTCGACAACTTATTCTAATATCATGATTTTTTTTGTTAATTCATCAAAGGTGGTAACTACCTGATGGGTTTGGATCTAACTTCAAGCATAAAGTGACCGACAACGATAGCAACATAACAGGCTTTAAGGCTCATGACTGTCATATAATGATGCAACGGTTACTTCCTACTGGACTTCAAAATTACTTGAAGGACCAAACCACCGCAACACCAATAATCAAGCTTTGTTCATTCTTCAAACAAATATGCTATCGAACTTTGATGGTGGATGACATGTTGAAAGCTAAAGAACAACTAATCAATATTTTGTGCACTTTCGAGCAAATATATCCTCCTGCTTTTTTTGACATTATGATTCACTTGGTTATTCATCTACCGGAAGAGGCTATTGAAGGCGGTCCTGTTTACATGAGGTGGATGTATCCATTTGAAAGATACATGAAAAAGCTCAAAAATTATGTCAGAAATAAAGCTAAGCCTGAAGGTTCAATAGCGGAGGGTTATATTGCTAATGAAGCATTAACTTTCTGTTCGCATTATTTCCGGGGTGTTGAGACGAGATTTAATCGTCTTGACTAGAATGAGGACGGTCCAAGCCTAAAAAGTTGATTTGAGGTGTTTCAATCAGTCTGCAAAAAGATTGGTAAACAATCATTAGTTCGGTTTCAAGGAGACACAATGCAGAAAGTAGTATGGTACGTGCTACAAAACAGTCATGAAATCGACCCGTACATGAAAGAGTACGCGAGGTACGTGTTTTATTAATTTGTTTTACCTAAGTTGTTATTCGATGACTTATTCTAATATCATGAAAATTTGCAGGGCATTTCCTGGCAATGACTTGCAAGAAGGATTTCCTCGCTGGTTTGAGATGAAGGTAGACTTATTGTATGTATTACCGTGTAAAAATAACGACTATTACTCATCTATATCTATTCTTAACTTTTTCATAGATTCGTGAATTATTCGCTTTGGTTTGTGGACCATCATGTACTGTAGTCTCAGTCAACTCTTGCATAGTCAACCGTGTAAAGTTTATCATACACAACCGTGATTTACATCGTTCAACTCAAAACAGCGGAATTTCAACTCCTAACCCTAAAGGAGGAATGCATTATGGCCAGCTTGAAGAAATTCTCGAGTTTTCATATATTTCATTCAATGTTGTGTTGTTCAAAGTCAAATGGTTCGACACTAATAACATTCATCACGTAAAATGTTGTACCTATAGAAACAACATTACGCAAATTATGACAGATCGTGTATCGTTTCAAAATGAACCATTCACCTTGCAACACAAGCAACACAAGTCTTTTACCTTGATTTCTCGGGTAAACGTGGTAATTGGAAGGCCGCCCAAGATTCTTATCATCGAAAGATTTGGAACCCGGATATCATTGTGGTAGAAGACAATCAGGATGTTGTACATGACAAAAACTCATCACATATCACACTCTCTGCTGAGTTGGACAAGTTGGATTATAACACTATAAATATAGATGTTCAACCAGCGGAAGTTGAGGCACCACCACCAATTATCACTATTGTCGAAGACGAAGATGATATTGATTATGATGACCACGTTCCTCATGATTTAGCATTTGATGATGATGATGACCACGAGAATGAAGATGATGAAGCTGACAGTACTAATAATGTTGGATTTTATCTTGATGATGTTGGAGATTAATCTTAAATAGTAATTTGTAGAACGACACTTAATTATTTGAATGAAGTTGCTATCGAGTGGTTAAATGTGTTTATTTATTTATTTGTTTATTTATTTATTATTATTATCTTGTTGGTATATACTGTTATTTATGTGAATGTGTTTATATATGTTGATGCGCGTATAACGCGTTCAGTATCAAAGAAACTTCCTTTTCGTCGAGCAAGTTTTTCAACACCCTAGGCAGTGAACCTAATCGTTGTAGTGTAGTATTGGGTAAGCCTCGGGTATTGGTATCGTTCCCTAGGGGAATAGGAATGCTAGTAAGAAGTGTACTACGCTAAGGTTGAGGCGGAGGAAGATTCTTTTTTATCTTTTTATATTTTTCATAAAGCTAAGGGTAAAATCTCGGGGTTTGGATTTGGGGGTTTGGTACTTCTACCGATTACTCTACTATCTAATTATCTAAACTATGGGTAGTCTTATGTCTATTGATGTGTTCTCGTATGATGATTAAAAATGTGTTTACCTAGATACTATTACTCCCTAGTTATCTTTTATTGGTAGTTGAATTATCACGTCCTTATTCTTAACGCGTTGTGTTTTCTAAGGTCGTAAGGTATGCTTTTATCCCTAACTCTTTGAGACTACCTTAAGGTTATTGCCAACGAAATTTATATGATTCATAAACTAACTCTAAGGTTATCTTTGGATGTTTAACCTACAATTTCGTGAAGTGATTCATAAGCTAAGGTTCACAAAGATTACTCAAGCATTCAAATACAACGATGGCCTAATGCACTCCTAAGCCAATTACAATGAAGATAAGAGACAACCAATTAATAATTAATAACTAGGTTTCATAGATCTAAGCAAACACACAAGAAATTTAGCCGGACATGTTAAACACGCAAGCATACACACATACAATCGAAGACATAATGAAATCAAGGAAGTAAAACACTTATCTTGATGTAAAATAGGGTATGAGAACCATAAGATACTGTCCAAAACGGACTAAAGTCGTTTTAAGTTTTTACTACAAAAGTCTACCTCCTAAAATTCTGAAAATTCGATTTCTATATATAAGTTTACACTTGCGACGGCGTCACCTTATAGGTGGGACGCCATCATATTGCCGTCATTAGGGTTTCGTCTTGGCCAAGTAATAGTTGGGACGGCATCACGTTGTGGTTGTGACGCCATCAGTCTTTAGTCGTGACGTCGTCTGATTTTGGATCTAGGTCATCTGAGATGAAAAGTATTAGTGACGCCCTTCCTCTTCAAAGCCTGATGCCGTCAGGTGTAATTTAGCAAAAAGTCTACTGAACCGCCACAAATTTAATTAAGCATAGAGGGACGGCGTCACCTTTGGATTGTGACGCCGTTAGGTGTAATTCTAGCAGCTGGAGTGGCTTCTATCTTTGACTTTTCTATTTTCTTTATATATTCACTCCTTTTCGTCCAAATATGCATCATTCCAGCATTTTGCTTCCAAGAGACCTAAAAAGTGAAAAGGAACGAAATTAAGCAGTAACGGATATAAAAGTGGGCGATGAAAGGCTTAAATTACCCCTTAAAAGTGTACATTTTAAATCCTTATCACATATCACTACACTTGGTATTGATCAACTCTTCGAAGGGAAAAGCAGTACAACGAAGTGATTAGCATACCAGAGTTTTTTTTTCCCTGCTCCAACTTTGGGCCATATGCAACAGAGCGACGACCCGGGAGATAGATCAGATCCGGACGCGACTGTCTCGCATTTTCGCCCCCATTTGACTGCCCTTGTATTTTTTGACTGTGCTTCCTTCCGCTTGTCCTCAAGAAAATGTGATTTTGGCCAATCAATTTATAAGTTAGGGGGCATAAAGCATTAGTTTAACATAATTTACAACAAGTAAAAGCACCGCAATAGTCATAACAAGAACGGAAATTATTTACTAGCACCTCACAAGGGGTATTTGGATTCTCTCATCTCTTGGGGTGTATATGAAATATAGTAAATTGAAATGGAAGATAAACACTCATTAACCGGTCATAGTACATAGATTACCATTGGCTTGAGACTAGATCAAACCTCCACCACTTTGGCGTAAGCACCTAGGAACAACTATCTAAGAGGTCTTTTAAAGGGTTGTAACGTTAGGCTTACGGTAGGGAAACAAAGGGTTTGGTTGGATAAGCGATTTAGCGGTGGCAAGCCAAAAATCTTATGTTACAAGCATGAAAAGAATGGTGTTGCTAAGCCAAGACTCGACTCACTAAACTCTAGATAACTTGAAACAAACATACATAAATATAAAGATAGATGTAGGATAGTAACCCGTATGTTTTTTTTTTCTTTTTTAAATACTTTTTTTTTCTCTTTTCTATTTTATTTTTTCGATTTTTTTTTCATACACTTTTACTCTACCATCTTCTAAGATCACATCAAAATACAAGGGATTTATATGAGCATCCCTACACTTGAGTTTTTATTACTCTAACACTAATTTGACCCGAATTGAAAAGATCAAAACACTTGGAGTACATTATTACGTAAATAAAGAGAATTTGAATTTAACGTTCTTTCCCGTCACTCCATCAAATTTAACTTTACCCATGAGTCCCAATCGTCCCAAAACTGTGCACAAAAGATATGATTCGACTTAGCAGCCATGCAAGTAACTAGATAATTGAACTAAGGGTTTAGTATGATAACAATAATGCACTAAAGGTGAGTGCATACAAGGTAGGCTAAGGCGATTTGAGAGGTGGATTGTAAATAATGCTCTTCATTGATATTCCTGAAAATCGAAACATCACGAGAACCACGAAAAGGATAGGATCTGAGGTGTTAACTAGGGGTATCGTGTACTAAATATGAGGACATCGCAAGGGTGTGGGGTAATTACTCAACCGATGTGGAAGAAGTAATTATAATAGAAGTTTAAAACAGGGGATATCCTAATGCCTCTTATCATTTAGTCATTCCTAACTACACAAGTGTAGTCTCACTAGCGATCTCGGGATGCATCATAAAACAAGTTCTAGAATCTATTATACTACCGGTACACTCTCGAAACATTAAAGGTGAATGCCTTAATTCCTATAGATCTAGGGGCGAACCTCACATTTTGGGGTGGAATTTGAGTGGTAAAAGGTTTTTGTGCTAGTCATATAACTCCTATTCATGAGACGCTTTATTAAGACTAAAGTCCCACCCGTACATGTCAAGAAAAATTTTAAATTTGGCGCTAAAATTGCCCTAACAAATATCTCTCATAGCTTATTACACAAATGAAATAGAACAAGACAAATGATCAAGGATAAGCATAGTTTCTAAGTTCATGTTTTATTCTCCCTCCCTACACTTAAACTGAACATTGTCCCCAATGTTCCCCGAAAGTATCAAAGTTATGATAACGGAAGGTAATTAAAAGAGAAAGAAACTAGTACTCTCCTGATTAGCTCGGTAGGTTCCGTGTGAAGTAGTGGTTAAATTCTTTCCAAGAAGAATGTATGCGTGATAAGCTTCATCCAATACTGTGTTTCTTCTTCTTGATAAATAAAACCTGCACACTTTAAGAAAATAGATGAAACATTCGCGTACAATCGGTGGTAAAATTATATATGACTCTACTACACTAGGATATAATGCTTGTGGAATGGATGTTTGCAGATTTTCTGGAAAATTAAGACCTGAGAATTTTCAAAAATTTATGATTAGCACAGAAAACGAGAGAAAGTTATAATCTGTTTCTGCTCCTCCTGACGTCGTCAGGTTCTATTCCTGACATCTTCAGGTTATCCTGACAGAAACTGGTCTGCTGCGTTTTTCTGGAAAAATTATACCTTTAAAATCTGGAAAAATTCCTGCAAAACATCTATTAAGACTAGATACAAGCATTTGACTCTAACAAACACACATATATATCAATTTCAATAATCGTAGTTCTCATGTTCACGTTCTTTTAAAAACGTGTGTAATCTTCCCTACACTTATCCTTTTTGTAAAATACATTTATATGTAATTAAGACGAGGTTAAAGACAAAATAAAACATTTTCACAAGTTCAAACATGAAAACATACAATAATGAAGAGATATATGACACACAAACAAGCAAACAATTAAGCATGGGTTGCCTCCCATGAAGCGCTTTTCTTTATTTATGAGTCTTGTAGCTAGACTCGAAGTCGTGCTCCTACGTACCTATGTAAGTAAGTTTAACCTCAAGAATGTCATAGGGATCAAACTTATCTTTTAAGTTCCTAGTGGTACGCTTAGTCCGGTATGCCTTTTCAAACTTTTCTCCATCGGGGTCATAGATTGTCATCCTAATGTGCCATTCTTCATTTCCATCATTTGGTGGTCTATCCCATTTCCAATTATGCTTAGGCTTCTCATAGTCAACTTCCCACTTATTCATGTTAAGATTAACGGGCAAGGTTCCTAGGAACTCGGTCATCTTCCTAAACACTAAGGCCATGGAAAGTTGAATTACTAACAAAGGCTTCTTCTAGATAGAAAGGTTTTTGAGGACCTACAAAATCTTTATTAGTCCAAGGTCCATATCTAAATGGTGTTCTATCTAACATGATCTCGTAGGAAATTTCTTCCTCTTTGTAGTAGATATGCTTCTTGACATCATAAATTGACCTAGCATTCTCTTCTCCTACCACTATCTTAGACATCTTACAATCAATTATGGCACTAGCGGTAGCTAAGAATCCTCTTCCTACTAACAATGGGCATGTCGGGTCCTTGTTCATGTCTAGCACATGGAAATCCACCAAAAGAGTCAATTGACCTACGTGCACTACCATGTCTTTTATTATCCCTACCAGATATGCCATACTACCGTCCGCTAGACCTAAGATGGTTTCCGTAGGTTCTATCTTACTTAGATTAAGGTTTCTATGGAGGGACAACGGAAGAAGATTGATGCATGATCCTAAGTCGGCTAAAGTGTCGGAAGGTTTGGGATTTCCAAGCCTACACGGAAGAATGAATAGCCCGGGATCATCTATCTTCTTAGGTAACTTATTTTGTACAAATGCCGACCCACTTTCTCCTAATTTAAGTTCTTGCTCATATTTTTCTTTTAATGCATTATAATAAGGTGCATGAGTCAAGACTTCAAGAACCGGTTTTTCTTGGTGGAGTTCTTTGTACTCCTCTTCTAGATTAGGTTTGGGTTCTTGGTTGACGGGTTTCTCAAGAGTTGGTTGGACCAATGGTTAGGGTCCATGGTACTTCATGAGGGATCGCTTGGAACCCGTGTTGATGGCGTTGACCGGGTGAACTTTCAGGTGGGAAGGGCATGGATATGCACTCTCCCAAGGTGAACAAAAACATGAAGTCGATGAAATCGAATTCACTTTTGGGTTCTTTATAGTGTCACTTGGGAGTGCTCCAATTTCTTGGTCATTGAAGGCTTTTAAGAGAGCGTCAAGTTTGGTTGTCATCTCGCCTTGTCGTTGCTTGAAATCGGCTTCAAGCTTAGTCAAACGAGCTTCTTGAGATGACATGAACCTTGACACCATTGCCTCGAGGCTAGTGTAATTTCCAGTATTTGGAGGGTTGGACCTCTTGGGTGGAATAGATGAGTTTTGGGGCGGGTTTGAGCTTTGGCTAGCTCCACGTAAGGTTAGGGTGATTTCTCCATGAGGGGTCGTAGGAATTTCATAAGTTGTTTTGCTCGGGCTTGAAAGTGTACCACTTCTCTCCCGCTCTGTCGGTACGCGAGGAGGCGTAGTCCGCAAAAGCTTGCTCGGGGAGTCTTGTGCAATCACGAGTGTCGTGGGGACCACTACATAATTCACAAGGTAGAGTGATTTTGCTCACTTGGTGTGAAGACTTAGGATTTTCGTAGGAGCTCATTAGAAATTTGACTTGATCTTCAAGTTCAAGCCTCCTGCGATTGGAAGTTTGTGAGTCAATAGGAGGCAAGGAGATTGCCTTGACGGTTTTGGGCAACTCACGGGGGTCATTCCAACTTTCTTTGTCATAGAGGGCAAGGTCCTCTATTGTACCCCACGATTCTTTCGCTGTGAGATCACTAAGTTTGCCACCGGCTGCTTGGTCGATGGATTGCTTAGTTGAGAAGTTGACATGATCGTAAAAGATTTGGACTTGAAGCCAAAGATCAATGCCGTGATGAGGGACTTTATGGAGCAAGTCCTTGAATCGAGTCCAAGCCTCATAGAGAGATTCACTTTGACGTTGTTGGAACATCAAGATTTCATTCCTAAGTTAAGTAGTTCTCCCCGGTGGGAAAATTTGGGCAAGGAAACGAGTAGTGAGGTCATCCCAACTTGAGATGGATCCCACGAGAAGTCGCTCAAGCCAATTACTAGCTTGGTCTCGTAGAGAGAATTGGAAGAGACGCAAGCGCGTTGTCTCCCGTGTGGTATAATCAAGGTCGATGGAATCAACAATTTTAAGTAAGTACTTGAGATGCTGATTAGGATCTTCGAAACGAAGTCCATAGAATGCACATCCGTTTTGCACCAACCGGATGGTGTCGGATCGCAGGGTCGTAGTTTGAGCTTGATCGGGGAGCTCAATTGTGTTCCTATAGCCTTGGTGGCTTGGTTTAGAGTATTCACCAAGAGTACGGCCTCTTGGCGGGTCAATGATTGGTGGGTCGATGAGTGGTGGCGGGTTATCACCTTCCATGATGAAAAGTGATGGGGCTACGAACAGAATCACGAAGAGGGATAGACTACGAGGAAGATAAAAATGAGAAAAAATCTTACTTGATAGGAATCATGCAAGGGAACCTAAACGAGATAGAAATCTAACTAGCTATTCTATTCCCCGACAGCGGCGCCAAAAACTTAATGCGCGTATAAAGCGTTCGGGGTCAAAGGATCTTCCTTTTTGTATAGAAAGTTTTTCAACACCCTAAGCAGTGAACCTAATATTTGTAGTGTAGTATTGGGTAAGCCTTGGGTATTGATATCATTGTCTAGGGAATAAGAATGCTAGTAAGAAGTGTACTACGCTAAGGTTGAGGTGGAGGAAGATTCATTTTTTATCTTTTTATATTTTTTATAAAGCTAAGGGTAAAATCTCGGAGTTTGGATTTGGGAGTTAGGTACTTCTACCGATTACTCTACTATCTAATTATCTAAACTATGGTTAGTCTTATGTCTATTGATGCGTGCTCGTATGATGATTAAAAATGTGTTTACCTAGATACTATTACTCCCTAGTTATCTTTTATTGGTGGTTGAATTGTCACGTCCTTATTCTTAACGCGTTGTGTTTTCTAAGGTCGTAGGGTATGCTTTTATCCCTAACTCTTTGAGACTACCTTAAGGTTATTGCCTAGGAAATCTCTAGGATTCATAAACTAACTCTAAGGTTATCTTTGGATGTCTAACCTACAATTCCGCGAAGTGATTCATAAGCTAAGGTTCACAAAGATTACTCAAGCATTCAAACACAACGATGGCCTAACGCACTCCTAAGCCAATTACAATTAAGATAAGAGACAACCAATCAATAATTAATAACTAGGTTTCATAGATCTAAGCAAACACACAAGAAATTTAGCCGGACATGTTAAATACGCAAGCATACACACATACAATCGAAGACATAATGAAATAAAGGAAGTAAAACACTTATCTTGATGTAAAATAGGGTATGAGAACCCTAAGATACTGTCCAAAACAGACTAAAGTCGTTTTAGGTTTTTACTCCACAAGTCTACCTCCTAAAATTCTGAATATTCGATTTCTATATATAAGTTTACACTTGCGCCGGCGTCACCTTATAGGTGGGACGCTGTCAGATCGCCTTCATTAGGGTTTCGCCTTGGCAAAGTAATAGTAGGGATGGCGTCACGCTGTGGTTGTGACGCCGTCAGTCTTTAGTTGTGACGTCGTCTGATTCTGGATCTAGGTCATCTGATTCTGGATCTAGTTCCTCTTCAAAGCCTGACGCCGTCAAGTGTAATTTAGCAAAAAGTCTACTGAACCGTCACAAATTTAATTAAACGTAGAGGGACGGCGTCGCCTTTGGATTGTGATGCCGTCAGGTGTAATTCCAGTAGCTTGAGTGGTTTCGATATTTGACTTTGCTATTTTCTTCATATATTCACTCCTTTTCGTCCAAATATGCATCATTCCAGCATTTTGCTTCCAAGAGACCTAAAAAGTGAAAAGGAATGGAATTAAGCGGTAACGGATATAAAAATGGGCGATTAAGGGCTTAAATGACCCCTTAAAAGTGTACGTTTTAAATCCTTATCATATGTATGTATGTGTGTGTATATATATATATATATATATATATAGGTTTGGGTTATTATGAAAAGATGTTTAAAATGAAAAGGATAGGAAGGCCCCACAGCCCGCCACCTGTCTAATTAGTCCGCCCCTAATTTTAATACCTGCAAGGGTATTTTCGTCATTGAATCCAACCCTATAAAAACATTTTTTCTTTATTCATTCTCAGTTTCTCATCCCGCCTTCTCTCTCGTTTCTAGCCTGCCACCTTCTCCATAACTTTCTCAGTCTTCACCAACACCTTCCCCACCTTTCATCGGCACCTTTCCCACCATTCAATGCCACCTTCCCCATTGTTAACTGCCGATAAACACCGATTAATGAGTGTTCATCATCATCATCATCATTTAATAATGAAAATTATCAACGAATTATATATCATTAAGGAACAATGATAGTAAGATATGTTATTTTTCAAACTTTATGTTAATTCTAGTTTGCAATTAGTTAATATATTTTTTGTTGATTGTTAGTATATTTAGTTGATATAAAACATTCATTCAGTAGGTGTTTGAGAAAAAAAAACTAGATGAAGTATGTGTATATGAAACCTGCACACCAGGTGTTCGATAAAATCTCTACATGCTGTTCTATAACTGTAATGCACTAGGTTCATACTGTGATGCACTAGTTGATCATCTGAATCTCTTGGAAGGTAAAAAAACATATTTGGTTCTTCTTCTCAAAAATTTACCAATGCCTTCCCTAATAACTACAGTGCACCAAAAGGTTTCAATGTCGAAGTTAGCAGAGACTATGAGCCCATTCAGGTTATCTTACTTACAACGAAGTGAACCTTCTATTAAGTCATTAGAATCAATTATCAATGTTTATATAATGAAAGTTCTGCTCGTGGTCATTCTAATGACTAATTCCTAAATAATGAATTTGTTGTTTTGAGATTTTGTTGGATTTGGTTGATAGTGATGGTGAATGGGAATAGGAATGGGAATGATCCGTTGGAGTCGTTTCGGAACTCGTCGGCTTAGTTAAGAATGCTTTTGGGCCACTAGAATCTAGTTTAAGGAAAGTAGCTAATGATTTTGAGCGTACGTGGCCTGGCAGTAGTACTAAGAATGGACGCAAACGAGCGGAAATGGTCAGATTGTGGTTCGTGATGATAGGAAGAAAAAGGTCCCCTTTTTTTAGGAATCTTCGTGTTTAATGATAATGATCGTAAGCTTGATGTGTCCAAGAAATGTAATTTAGATATAAAAAGATAGTCACAAAGAGGATGGACTTGTGAGGAAACTTTGAAAATTAAAGATGGGAATGGTATGGTCGTTGAGCACTTTATCGGGTTTGTTCTTAATCAAATAGCTCAAAATCTACATAAATTCTAGTTGGGTGTGCAAGAATTTGGAAGTGAGAAACGTGATCAGGTTGATCATCTCAAATCTGTTGGTAGTCTTTTGGAAGGTAAAAAAGGAGATTTTAGCGGATTTTTAGGAAATTTGAACTTCGCGAGAGTTGGAGGTGTTCTTCCAGGTATTGTTGATATAACGTCACCTTTTAAGGACGATAGTGATGATGCAGTTAGCTCAAATGTTACTGAAGGGAATGTTAGCAACTTCTCGACTTCTCGTAGAAGTGGCTAGTAGCTTGTTAATTATACCTTTATCAATGTTGAGCATTTGAGGTCCACTTTGTCTACTCTATCATTGACTGAACTAACAGAGCTTCTACCTCAGTTAGGATGGTCGACTAAGGGTCATCATGATAAAAATAAACTTTTCTCGGTCCAGGATTTCTTCAGGTACACGGAGGCAGAAGGTACATTTTTTAGCAGCTGAAACAGAAACTTTGCATATTATGAATGTCAATAAATTATATATCCATGTATCTTTCTATTTGCTTTAGAACCCTGTTACATATTAGTAAGCCCTCCTTTTGTACCATGATTTGACTCTCTAGAGCAAACTAAACATATTTGTGTCATCAGGATCAGTAAAGTCCAAACCTTCTATTGGGTCCATCTCTTCCTCCAAACCAAAACAAGGCAGAACCAAGGCAATGTCCCAAAAAGATCATAACTAACAACAAGAGAGAAATTAAAAGCATCAAGAGTCCGCAGTCTTGACATGGAACCAAAGCTAGTTAAAAAAGCAGAACTTGGAAGCTGAGTGTTGGAAGCTCTAAGAGAAAGTAGATTTTATACATATTGATGCAGCAAATTCATAACATTGTGCTACTGTTTATTCATAACTTGTAATGCAGTGAATTTACATAAGTTTGATTCAGTATATTTATACATTGTGATGCAGTGAATTTACATAATTTTGATTCAATATATTTATACGTTATGATGCAGTAAATTTACATCATTGTGATGCAGTAGATTTTACACTATGATGCAGCAAATTTATATCATTGTGATGCAGTAGAATTATAAATTGCGGTGCACCAGTTATATACATTATGATGCAGTAGATTTATATATATTGTTACCAAAAGTATCTGTATTAATAAATTTTGACGATTTTGAGGTGTCGAAATGTGTAGGTTGGGTACTTGGGTGTATATGGTCGGAGTGAAGGAATCTTCTTAATTGAAAATAGGCAACTCGTAACCAAAAGAGTAACGTATATTATAAACACTCTTCAACAATCTTCAAATTGGTCTCAATATCGTTTCCAAAATCTCATAAAAGACTAGAGTTCAAACTTCAACAAATAAATATACTCAGTATTTTGTTTCAACATTTTGACATTCTGGTTCCATCACCTGGTTCCAAATCATGTTCACTTCCAAATTCTTGTTCACTTCAAAATCTACAAAATCGTTAATGAACATGATTTCTGTATTCTTTTGAAATAATTTCTCTATAACTTGAAGTATAGATATTGAAGCATTACTTTCAAGACATGTTTTCTTTTGTGAGACGTATAGCATTTATTACAAGACTACAATAAAATACTATCTCAATGTTTCCGAAATATACTCAGTATCTTTCTTCTCATTTTTTAAATAATTTACTGCATTATGTTATTTTGTTTAGTGTATTGCTATGCAGTAGTATATACAAAGTGATGCAGTAGAATATACATAGCAATGCAGTAATATGTAACATTATGATGCAGTAATACTATCTCAGTATAGAATTTTTTGTTTAGTGTATTGTGATGCAGTAGAATATACATAGTGATGCAGTAGATTATACATAGTGATGCAGTAATATGTAACATTATGATGCAGTAGAATATACAAAGTGATGCAATAGATTATACATAGTGATGCAGTAGAATATACATACTCGCTAATGTTAAAACTAAAAACACACATATCTTTGATATGATTTATTCTCAGACATAACATCTACACAATACGTCACAAGTACTACGCGCCATACCAAATCGGTGAGCTTTGCATTTTTTCAAACAGACTAGGAAACACTCTCACTAATGTATTCGAAAATTTGAATTCAGATTTCCTCCAATCTAAATACATCCATTAATTTTGTTCACCAACATTAGCGAGTGGTAACTATTAATACTTAATTTTTTTTTATCTTCATTACAAATGAATTCGAGTTTTTATTGGCTTTAACTTCAAACCCATGCTTTCTGGTTTAAATTTAAATATCTCAAGTGAGATCACAGTTGGGCTAAACGGGCTTCTAGGACTAATATTCAACTCGCACTGTCTGTAAATTCCATATCCCATCAGGAATTTTTCCAATGACATTAATATTGTGTCGGGTTGCTTCTATGTTACCATCGGCCCGCATCTTCCAACCTAGATATGAAAAAGTGTAATGGTGATGAGTTAGCATGCAGAATATGAAAGAAGCTTTTTGTGTATTCAATTTCACTAACTAGCTGAGCAAACTATAAAAAAAGTGCTTATATATTTTTAACTAAATACCATTCAAACAGTGATTTAACTAAATAAGCATATTTTGAACTCTTTAAAAAAATAGATACATTGACTTATAAATATGGCATTTTAACCATTCACAAACTGACCCAATTCAAGATGAACTCATTTTGCCCCGTTCTCAACCTGTCCTGGCCGTCCATAGTTCCACCTTTGTATATTACTATTAAAGTTACTGTCCACTTTACATTTTATTCACTTAAATTACAATCAGATATCAAGTGTATCTATTAATATTTCTTTCATAACTAGTCCTTTCGGACCATGATAGGTTTGTCCTCTTAAACTATCCTATTACTGTAGAAGATTAAATGTGTAGTGTTGATAACCTTAAGCATACCTCTATCAATGCACTAAATCTTCTCTCAAGTTTTGAAGTCATGTAAAGAGACTCGGAATGGAAGGGGGAATTCTCGCCCACGAAGATCAGTGCATGACACTGCAGTCTTTTCAATCCATCCGTGATATCTGGTCGTCTAAACAAACAACACATGTTCATGTTATAATTTTGTTTCAGGCCTAGTATTGAAACATATAATGCCTTTGATATGGAAAATAAGTTTACCCGTTAACAGCTTCAAGATATTGCAGCACATTAAGACTCTGAATCTCATCAAGCGCCCGCAGAAAAATTGGTCCAGGATGTGTATATACTAACTGACTGAAGTGAGGATTTTTACTAAGTAACAGACTGATTACTTTTCTACCTCAGGTCAAACAAGTAATATAAATTATAACATACGGAGTAGTTTGTATAATCAAGTTCAACGCCATTTATTTATAAAAATGTATAATTTTGATCATTATAAAGTGTTTTTGGCCAACCAATTTCAACCTCTAGCCCAACCCGTCATTTTAAGCTCGGCTAAAAATATGAGTAGTCTACTGCATCGCAAGGTATAACAAACTAAGACCATGATGCAGTACATTTCACTACTGTGCTGCACTAAAGCTAAAAATATTAAGACCATAGTAATACTTAACTACATCATTGTGTTATTATATTGCATCACAAGGTATAATGTACTGCATCACAATGTATATATTCAACGTATAAGTTATTGCATCAGTAGTATATTCTATTGCATCACAATACACTAAACAAAATAACAGCTAATCCCTACACCAAGTAACCATGCCTTTTTCCAAATGCTTGTTTCCATTCGGGCGAGTTTAAGGAAATTAATCGAGAAACAGAAGGTGGGATGTGGTTTGATGATGATAAGGATTATGAGTCATTGAAAGTTGCTGGTGAATCGAATATGGCTGGATTTGACTTTAAGCACTACTTGCAGCTGACGGAGTGTTGTTTTCGTGCTCGTTGAATGAGATAAATTGTCTTTTAAGTTTCACTAATCAAGCATAGTGACCAGTATTGCCATTGACTGGATCGGTGTGGAACCCTTGTTCAATTACACTAGCTTCGCTCATAATAGCAATCATGTCTGCATTTCATATACATAAGCAACATTCGGGCTTAGTATAACAACATTATTTCTTAAATTTAAAATGCTTATTCTGGAGTGAAATAAGCAGTTTTATGCAGAAAAGTACTTAAAAGTTGTTTAAAGTCGAAAAGTAGCAAGTTTTTTTTACCATTGTTGTTCTTCCCATCGAGGCTTGATAAAGAGCAGTTTGGACAAGTTTTTCTGATTCTGAATTGAGTGCACTTGTGGCTTCATCGAGGAGAAGGATGACAGGGTTCTTGATTATCGCTCTAGCAATCACAATCCTTTGCTTTTGTCCACCAGATAAAAGTGCTCCTCTTTCACCAACCTTCAATAACAAATAGTTGACTAACATAGACAAATCAACTTCATCACAAATAAACAAACAAACACAGTATTCCATTAAGCAAAACCAACCTTAACCTTGACATGTTAAACAAATCGGTTCGCAAACTGAAGTGGTTCAATTCCAAATTTGACACAAACAACTAACACACAATGTCTGTAATTAGTGTTCTTACCACAAGATACTTCAATGGTCGGCCTATGTCAACAAGGTCTGAATCAGGAAAGGCATTTAGTTCTTTTTGCTTGTCTATTAGAGCATCCTGTAGATATGGAAATCAATATAAATGAATTGATTTTCAACAAAGAACAGTAAAAAAAATAAAGGAAACCGAAATAACCATATTGTGAGCATTTAAAGAAAAAATTGGAGTTTAAGAGTCTAAAATCATCTGTTTTGTCACCTTACCCAACCTCTCTCCTGTCCATTTCAATAACTCTAGTCACTAGAGAACAAAAACCATTAACAAATCAAATGCCCCAATATGGGCTAGCTTCGCATAAAGAGTCAAGGTAGTAAAGCCTAATAGTCAAGCATGCCTGTATGCTAGGGGTTGAGTGTCCATACAAGTCTTTATGTATAAGCCAAAGTAATACCACTAAAATATTATTAAAAGGGGTTTGGCTAAAAAAAGATTATAAAACTACTGCATAGAGTATTTTTCTCTACTGCATCACTCTTTATGTTAATACGAAGTATCAATCTTTAAGTGCATCACAATTTCTTATTTACTGCATCATAGTTATTTCTCTATTGCATCATTCTACTTCATCAACCATAGTTTCAGGAGTCACAATTTTCTTATTTAAAGAAAATAAGACCACAATACTAATGACCCATGGATAAAAAATTTGAATTTTTTTTATAATTTCTGAAAAATAAAAATGTTTATGTTATACAAATGTGTCCTCCGAAAGGATTTTTCTTTGATTGTCATACCCTAGCCAAATATGTTGGCACATTATTGTAATAAAATTTGTATATTAAACTTTGACGCATAAAACACTATGCGTCTAACCTGATCTAGGATTATATGCCAAATATAAGTCCCTACTGCATCACTTTTTCACATCTACTGCATCACACATTCAAAGAAACACAAAATCAATTTTCGACACATAAAACGATATGCGCCTAGCCTATTCTAGGCTTAAATGTCATATACAAATATCTACTGCATCACTTTATTACAACTACTGCATCAGACATTGAAACAAACACAAAAACAATTTTTGACGCATAAAACATTATGCTTCTAACCTGATTTTGGATTATATGCCCTATGTAAGTCCCTATTGCATCACTTTTTCACATCTACTGCATCACACATTCAAAGAAACACAAAATCAATTTTCGACACATGAAACGCTATGCGCCTAACCTATTCTAGGCTTAAGTGTTACATAGAAATATCTACTGCATCACTTTATTACAACTACTGCATCAGACATTGAAATAAACACAAAAACAATTTTTGACGCATAAAACATTATGCTTCTAACCTGATTTAGGATTATAAGCCCTATGTAAGTCCCTACTGCATCACTTTTTCACATCTACTGCACCACACATTCAAAGAAACACAAAATCAATTTTCGACACATAAAACGCTATGCGCCTAACCTATTCTAGGCTTAAATATGCTTTCGGTAAACTTTTTCAACAAATCTTGATCCACTCTGACATCATTATCTGTTACAATTTTGGAACTCTTTGGTTGCTTCTTCACGTATGCTTCTGCTTCATTCATTAACTGTGATGCAGTAGAAAACTAACTGGATGAAGTAATCAATAAACAGTGATGCATTAACAAATATCCATTGATGCGGTAGAATATAAGTTGTGATGCAGTAGAGTATAAAAAGTAATCTAGTAACATATAAACAGTGATGCAAATAGAATATAAATTGTGCTTCAGTAAAATAATTGAAATCAAATATACCCTTTATGCTTACTGGTGGTCCAAATGTATTCAACAACTTTCTTTTCTTTTCTACTGCTTTGTGATTCAGTAGAAAATTAGTTGCACTAGGTTTAAGAATAGTTTTTTTAGCTCTCTTAGGTTCAGCAACTAAGTACATCGTTCATAAAATAGAGCATATAAACACATTTTCGCACATAATACAACATATACGTAGCCTATTTCAGCCTTATACACAACAATTAAGTAGCTAGTGCATCACAATCCAAAACAAGGTGCATCGTTCATACAATAGAGTATACAAGCACATTTTCGCACAACATACAACCTATACGTAGCCTATTTCAGCCTTATACACAACAATTAAGCAGCCAGTGTATCACAATTCAAAACCAGGTGCATCACACTCCAAAACCAGGTGCATCATTCATACAGTAGAGTATACAAACACATTTTCACACAAAATACAACCTAACGTAGCCTATTTCAACTTTATACACAACAATTAAGCAGCTAATGCATCACAATCCAAAACCAGGTGCATCGTTCATACAATAGAGTATACAAACACATTTTTGCACAAAATACAATCTATAAGTAGCCTATTTCAACCTTATACACAACAATTAAGCAACTATTGCATCACAGTTAAAAACAAGGTGCATCATTCATAAAACCACGAAAAGAAACACATTTTGACACATAACACAACCTCACGTAGCCTAATTCACCATATAGCCAACAACTGGACACCTGGTGCATCACAGTTAAAAATCTATTGCATCAATCATATACATACACATCCAAACACTTTTTCAAGATATTTGATAACCTGTTGCATTAAATAAAAAAAACAAACAAACTGCAATTCATAAAAACAAATATACAATTTTAATTAAAAAAAAATAAAAAAAATGATGCACTAACAAAATTAGGGTTCATTAATCAACTTACGCTTTCGTTTAAGATGCACTTGATTCATCTTCATCGCCATATGCAATAACGATTCGATTCGAGCGATTTTGATTCGAAGGATTATGATGTGGTAAATGTTTTTAATGATTTGATTATGATGAGATGATATAGTAATGATTCGATAAAAAAGAAATATGATGAAGATGTCTGTATATTTAGAGAGAGAAAGTGTAAACTTGTAGAGAGAGAAAATGAGATCAAAGAATGGTCTGGAAAAGAAATGGTTTTTGTGCAATGTTATAGATATGCCCCTGAAGTTTCCATTATTCACAAAAATACCACCGCCCAATTTGATCTGGTCAAATTTGATCCAATGGCTAGGATTCCTTCCTACCCTTTTCATTTTAACCCCCTTTTCATTATAACCCTACCCTATATATATATATATATATATATATATATATATATATATATATATATATATATATATATATATATATATATATATATATATATATATATATATATATATATATATTGGGTAAAAGTTCAAAGACCCGGTAAATATATTACTTCAAAAAACATTTAAGTACAAAGGATATGGGTGAATCCCATATCACAGCCCGTTACATAGGCGGAAAGCTTACAAAACAAGATACTTCTTATTCTCTATATAAGAATATAAAGGGATAATTACACGAAAATGTATCTAACTTGCCACTTTTTGTAGTTCTGTGTATCATACTATTTTTTTTGTAGTTTTATGTACTCAACTTTTGAATTCACTTAGTTCTGTGTACTCAACTTTTGGTGATTACATGAAAATGTATCTAACTTGTCACTTTTTGTAGTTCTATGTACTCAAATTTTGGACATAATTGTCTCAGTTGGTGACTTTTAAAAGTTGAGTACTTGGAACTAGGGCTGAGCGTCGGTCAAAAACCGACCCGAACCGAACCGAACCGACAAAACCGAGGACCGAAAACCGTGAAAAACTCGAACCGAAACCGAACCGAATGTTGTCGGTTCGGTTCGGTTTTCGTCGGTTCGGTTCGGTTTTGTCGGTCTATGTGTATTTTGGCATGTTTTTGTCGGTTTTGGGCCGAACCGGACCGAACCGAACCGACCCGAAACCCAAAGCATGTAGGACCTGAAACCGAAACCGAACCGACGGGCTGTCGGTCCGGTTCGGTTTTTGTCCGGTTCGGTTTTGAACCTTCGGTGCTCAGCCCTACTTGGAACTAAGTGAATTCAAAAGTTGAGTACATAGAACTACAAAAAAAATAGTAGGATACACAGAACTACAAAAAGTGACAAGTTAGATACATTTTCGTGTAATTATCCCGAAAATAAACCATTACTCAAAAGATCACATTAGACTCCTATGGAAACAAAATTACTTCCTACCAAGGCCTTGGAGCTTGATACCATACGTGTCATGATAAGCATCCAAATATCCTGGAAGATCGTAGACCTGATCCGCATAGTCATCATAATCATTGTCATCACAATCATCTTCATGATCATGACCACCACCAAATAGGTTCATTGACTCATCAAAAGTGTTCATAACCTCATCTTCATCATTGTTGAAGTCAACAATCTCTCCCACTTTAGAGAATGGGTTAACTCTCTTAGTAGTAGAAGTAGACGGAAAATCCTTTTTATTACCTGGATAATCAACCTTTTTAATAGGATTACCATCATCATCAACAAGAGTAGCTTTCCCATCAATAAGAAGCTTTTCAAACTCCCTAATTTTCTCAACAATAGGGGTAGGACCAACCTCGTTAGCTTCCATTGAATCACTCACACGCGGTTCTTGTGATACGTTACCGGTCTTAAGAGACCCAACCTCCTTTGATTCCATTGTACTACCAAAATCCACTACATCAGTAGGAGTGCCACATTCATCAGTATCGATCATATTAAGTGCAGCAAAAGGATTAGATGTAGCAATCTTCATCCCACTTATCCACCTTCTTGAGTTAAGGAGGAGGAGCTTTAGGTTGATACCTAAACTTAGGACCCACATCAGGTTTAGTAAAACCTCCCTTACCTGAAATATTTTGACCATCATTCCTACCCTTCTTCTTCTTGTTGACAGTTTGAAAACCATCATTAACACTCTGTGTAGGCAGAATAGGAGATGGGACAGATTTAGGACAATCACCCTAAGTATGACCAAAAAGCTTACACGTCTCACACCGAGGCGGTTTCCATTCATATTCAACCCGAATCTTTTCAATAGTAGAACCCGATCCATCAAGTAAGGGTATTTCAACAATGAGACTCTCCCTAAGCACCTCATCCGCTTTAACTTCAATCAAGCACCTAGCAAAACTACTGCGGCCACAAGATTCCAAGCACATTTGACTAGTGTAAGAGTCTAACATTTTCGGAGTACCAATCAATGTGGCAAGAAAACTAAGACCATCATCAGAGAACATAGCAAGGGGAACATCATGGAATTTAACCCACACCGGAATGTTAGTCAAATTCTCTTTAAGCAAATTAGTATTCAACGTTCAAGTTTTAAGAATAATAGGCACATTCCTAATCATCCACGGTCCGTTTTCCATAACATCATCAACACTTTTACGAGTGGAGAACTTAAATAAAAAGAATCCCTTCGCATTTATCATAACCTTTTGAATACCATACTTGGCCCACGTATTACAAACATAATAATCAACAACTAGAAAAGCAATACGTTTACCAAGAAAATAACCATAAAGATTATTCTCAAATCTGGAATTTACCTCTTCTACCACTTGCATAGGGACAACAAGATCTACTTCATTCATTTTCTTGCTACACTCCATCTTACAAAAATTAGACTTATGTGTCTTGGGATCATTATACATAAGACCCGCATATGAAACCGGCTTCACATTAGACACACTCTTATTATTAGGTTGATTCAAAACACTAGGATTCTTGTTAAGAGAAGCAACCTGAGGTGGTGTAGGCTTGTCCAAACCACTAAAAGTGTTTTTACCAGGATTATCCACACCGCTTGATACATGAGACACTATTGGAGCAGTAGGTAAACAAGAAGTTACATTTGGATCAATAGCATCCACATTAGTATCATGAGCATTAATCTCCACATTCATTAGCTTAACTTCATTCATAGCTGCCTCAAAATAAGTACAGGCATCCACAACAACCTGCTCAATACCAATATGTGGACTGCCATCCATAGTGAAAAGAGTAGGCTTACTCCCAAAAACAGTAGGGTTACTAGCAGCAGAAGTCGTACCAGTAACCACAGTAGCATTAAAATTTCCAGTAGGTATACTCTCAGGGATAGGTGTATTCGAACGTACACCATCTTCTTCATCAGGCCCAGTACCCAAACCAACAGTAGCAGCAACACCTGTCACGTCCACAGTAGCAGATGTAGTGGAATCAATCTCAATCGCATCATCAAGCAAAACCCTAATCGGCACAGGCTTGGTAATATAAGCGTTCCCTGCATCTTGTCCCTTCAACCGAGTCATACGTGTCTTAAGTTCATCAACATCAATGTTACCACTCACAGTAGTAGCCTTCTCTCCCGATCTTGTCATTAAAACAGTCAACTAAAGCTAACAAACCAGAAATAACACGAAGAATATTTAGGCCTTGACATCGGAAACAAAAACCAGCAAAACCTAGCTATAAAGCTAGAGTTTATTAAACGATACCAACACAACAATTAAACCATAATGATGATTGGGACAATAAGTACAATAATGAACCAAGTATAAACCCTAACTAACGATCGCAAGAAAGAACCCTAAACAGTCACAATCGAACCGACAACAAAGGCAAACTGATAACAAAAGTTATAAGGATGATTGAAGATCAAGAGGACTGAAGAACGATTTAAAGTTTTTGTTAGAGATCGCAGATCACCAGAGGGTTTTGGGAGAGTTTGGTTTTATATGTATGTGTGTATATATATATATATATATATATATATATATTTCTTCACTAATTTCTATGTTCTTGTACTAGTACGTTTACAGATGGCAGATGTTGTAGCTAGGTCTCACGGTGGCGATGGAGTTAATTCGCCACCTCGTGGTCCCTCGAGGAGGATAGGCACCAATTGCCAGCATAAGAATTTCTGAATTATTTTACTTAAACTGTATTTGATTACGTGTTATTTTAAATTGAAAACTTGTTATTTTATGCCATCATCACTTGAATTTGATTACTTGTAGGCCCTAAATCCAAAGCTGCCGACCCCAATGCAAAAATTGGGAAAGGCGGGAAGGTGGTGCGTGGTCCCACAAAGAACACGGCACTCAAGGCGAAGGTGGCACAGGATTTTCGTCCAGTATCGATCGAATTCTGGGTCAACCAGGAGGGTTTTTATTCGCATGTGGTTCGTCACGCTCCTTGGTTCTCCAACTATGTTTGGGAGCTGTTACGGGAATCGATTCCCATGTATTGCGATTCATGGGCTAAGGTTCCCGAAACGGCCAAGGCCCACATCTATGACCAGCTACACGTAAGTTTTTTTAACTTTTATTTTTTTTAACTATTGTGTTTATTTATTTAAATGTGTTTATTTATTCAAACTTGTTTGTTTATTTAAATTTGTATATTTGTTTTATTTATATTTTATTGCAGCATTACTTTGATCTCGACCCACACATTGCTGGCCCGAATGGAGACAAGATTGTCGACAGTATCGAGTTTTATCTCCAAAAGCGATACGATGAGAACAAACATAGATTCAAAAATGATCATTTTACAAAGAAAAGTGGGGTGGACAAGGTAGAGGAGATCAGAAGACAACGTCCAGCGAACAAGACGCAACATGATTGGGATGAGTTGGTATATTTCTGGATTGACACTTTATAATAATAATAATTATTATTATTATTGTTGTTGCTATAATAATAATAATAATAATAATAATAATAATAATAATAATAATTCATTTATATAATAGTTTTTATAATTTATAATACGCAGGTGAAGCATTGGACAAACCCAAAAAAGTTGAAGATATCGAAGGTCAACTGGCAAAAACGGCTGGCGAACACGAGTTCGAGCCTTCATGGATCAAATTCGTTAGCTGCTATACACCATAACTTCGTAAGAAATTATTTAACCTTTTTATTTATATATATACATGGTGTTAGGTGTGTCGTTATTGATTTTATTTCTAAACAATTGAGTAGCGACACCGAGGTCGCGGTCACTGAAAACTTGATCGAGCTATATAGGCGGAACCATTCCAGGGGCGATGACTTTGAGTCCCCATTGTCTGAGGCTAGATATGTAGATATAATTTATTTTCAAAGTCACCCACTTTGATGAAATATAATGCATCACGACTTATATATTACTTTTCTTGTTTTTTTGTAACTAAACAGAATCAAATGATAAGGATGCGGGAAGAGAGCACCTCAAATGGGACGACTATGACTGACCGCGAGATTCTGCGCAAGGTGATCGGTGGTAAGCAGCGCGGTCATGTTCCTGGTGTAGGTCAAGTGTTACCTGGCTGTGGAGTGAAGAAGACCTTCAGCGCCTCCCGAGCTCGTGATGAAGCCAACGTGTCCTCACTTCAAGAAACCGTGCAGAAACAAACCGAGGGACTCAGGTGGATCAGATTATGGAGTTTTTGAGGTCATTCCCGGGTTGGGTCGATCGTCTACCGCCCGCCTCGGGATCAGGTGCTACTCCACATGGTGAGTCGGGATCAGGTGCTACTCCACCAGGTGAGTCGAGATCAGATGCTACTCCATCGGGTGAGTCTCGAGATACCGGGGAGGGGAGTGGGGGTAGTGGGGTGTAGGATATCGGTTTATGTTTGTTTTTGAGTTATGGATATGTTTGTAGAGAATAACGTGGATTATTATGTGGTTTATGTGTATTATGTGTTAGGATTCCCGCTAAATGGATTATACGTATAGTTTTGGGCCATTTGCGGATAGCTAGCTTATGTATAGTTTCGTAGATGATCATGTGTTCACGGCTTTTGAACCGTTTTGGCGAATTTGGAAACATATGATTATGTTAGCGATTGATGGTTATATATGATATTATGTTTAGCGAATTTGTGTTGTAGCATAAAGTAGGTTCTGAAAACAAGTTGTTACATTGTAGAATTTTTCCCGAAAAATTCCGGAAATTACCCATTTTGTAGCAATATGCTGCAAAATGGGTCAGAGGGTTTCCCCGGGACATTTCCCCGGCGAAAGGCTAAGCCATAATTTTATTATCTAACTTTCCCAGGGGACATGTCCCCAGAAAAACCCTTTGCTCAACAGTCTTATTTACTTTTCTCCGGGGACATGTCCCTGGAAAAATCCCTTTGCTCAACGGTATTATTCACTTTTCGCCAGGGACATGTCCCCGGCAAAAGGTTAGATTAATTATTTTAATCACATAATTAGCTAATTAGCTAATTATTTGAAAAGGTTTTCCCCGGGGACATGTCCCCGGCGAAAAGTAGTGCCACGTCGGACATGTTTGACCCGCTCAAAATGGCTGCGGTACTCACATGTCCCCGGAAGAAGTGGACTTTTGTCCGCGGGGAAAGTAATCCCGAGAAGGTATTGGCGGGATACTTTCGCCGGAGACATGTCCCCGGGAAAAGGTTTCGTAGGGGGCATGTCCCCGGCGAAAGTCTCAAAATGTTCCCTACGATTCCAGTCATTGTCGTAGTTAAACACGAGAATGTTGTGAAAACAACAACATCAAACACAACCATTAATTCTCACTTGAGCTGCACGGATAAGTAACGCTGCACTATTACACACGTTTTGGACAAATGCAGCAGGTCTTGAGGTGCTGGTAGTTCTGATGTATCATAGAAAAGAGCTCCACCTTGAAAGGTTATGTACTTTCATCTCTTTGGGTATTATATTATATCATTTGTCCATTGCTTTTCCATCAGAACAATGTTTGGACACCTATATATATATATGCAGCCTATGCGTAATTTTCTGTCATGGTGGTTAAGGCATCTTGAATGGTGTCTTTGGGTATTTCATTGCAGCTACAACCAGCGAGTGAGGCCCCATGACATTGTGTTTCAGCTTACAGGTGATGGCCATAACAATTTTGGCTTTTATTGGTCTTTTAGCTTCGGTAAATGTGTTGTTGACAAACATTTGAAATGGAAATACAACTTGATAGCTATGTACAAACTTGAAATCTAATACCAACTATTCTGGGCTGTGCTTTAGCACAGCCTAAACCTTACCTAGTAATGTATACACATCATGGTAATAGCTGAATCATTAAAAGACAGATACACAACATAGTAAAAGAAATTGAAATATGATATTACATGATGAACACGCACGTGAAGCACGAACAAACCGAAAGTCGCATAAACCACAAATCAAACTCATCATTGCTAGGCCAAAGGTCTTTGATACTAAAGAACATTTTTTGCATTGTCTTTTTTGCATCGTCTTTTTCAGGAGTTTTGAAGAAAATGCAGCAAGTCATCTACACACTTGTCCTGAACATCTCTGTCACCAAACAAAGCCATCATCTCTTTAGCCTTTTCTCTATACACTTTACCCTCTTCTTTCACCATCACAAGACTTAATGAGTCAGCCACCGATTCGGGTTCAAATGAACCGTCCGTATCGTCCCTGTGAACCATATATGCCATCTGTTTCTCCACCAAATAAGTTGCAATGGTCCCTTGGTCCACCATGAATGGCAACAACACAAGTGGTTTACCGAGCTGAAACCCTTCCACCACTGAACTCATACCCGAGTGAATTAATAAGCCGCCCACTGAGTCATGATTCAGTATCTTAAACTGTGGTGCCCAAGTCCTACACACCACACCACGTCCACGTGTCCGCTCCTCAAACCCATTTGGCAACTCAATAACTTCATTATCTGATGACCCACGTTGATCAATTAACACCCAGTAAAACGGTAAACCACAAAGCTCTAAACCTAATGCCAGCTGAGTTAACTCGTATTGATTAGGTTTAGTTTCGGTTCCAAAAGCGATATAAACAACAGAACCTTTCTCATGCTGATCTAACCACTCTTTTGCAAACTGCCAATTTGTATCATTCTCTGCAGCCTCCGTGGTTGCGGGTAAAAGCCCCGTTGGAATGACGGGTTTTTTGTAAAGTTGGTCAAGGAGGCTTAACCATTCTGGCTCGAAATCCAGGCTGGTTCTAACAAACACCGCATCGCAGCCGTGGATTGTGGCTCCTAAGCGATACAAGTCTGTAACCTTTTCAATATTACCATCATCAGAGCTTCGATACCTTGAAAGCTGATAAAGACTCGCTCGAACATCTGTTTCAAACATAACCCAACTCGGTTTCTTAGTTAAATCTCTTGGTATTGCATGTGCATGCATCATGGCCTCTGGGTAACCTAAAATTCCGAGAATCACTGCTGGAAAAACACTAAAATAGGCCGTCCGAACGCCATGTTCTGCTGCTAATGGCCCCAACCAATATGTAACAAAATCATATATGATCCAATCTGGAGATGAGGTTTTAAGAAAATCCGTGACGGGTTCCTGGAACCCGTCACATGCAATTTTGAGGTACTTAACTTTGTTTAATGGTAAATCCTTAGTGGATTCGGCATTTTCAGGAAGATTTTCTACTTTTGGTAGATCGAGTTTGACGAATTTGATGGAAGACGTTAAGGATTTCGGTATTTGAGGGATGCGATCGATGTTTTTTGGAGTCGATAAGAAGGAAATCTTATGGCGTTTGCTGGCCATAAGCTTTGCAAGTTCAAGAAATGGAATAATGTGACCAAAGGCTAGCCATGGAAGCATTGCAATGTGAAGATTACCATCTCCATTTTTTGCCATGACCACAAATGCTGCTTCTGAGCAAATTTGTTGGTGTTTCCTAACATTAATTTATATAATATTCAATCTACATGGCCTTTCATTTAAGTTCACTATGAATAACACAATAATTGATTAGAAAAATTAGATAGGACAAAAGGGTAAGTAATTAGATAGTTGGTGGTTCTTTAATCATTGGGATTAGTAACAATATTAAATTCCCATGTGGCTTGATTAATTAATTGGCTTTCGTTTTAGAAAACTTTGCATTAAAGAAACTAGCAGGTTACACGCATGCTGCGACGGTTGATGCCATGCAATATAAATTACGAAGAAGATAATTGTTCAATCTTGGATAACAAGAATTTAATTTTTGAGTAACTTTAAGCAACATCAAAGAAGTTCGTATAAAAATTGTAAAATACTTGCATAATGTAGCAGCAATTCAAAGATGATTATCAGTAATATTATTGAGGCATGAAGTCAAAGTATGTTAAGAGTAAGTAGAATACCGTGTAATTTGATTATATTTATACGGTCTGAAAATGTACACATTTTTATCATTAAATGTAATATTTTTTTTTAAATATTCGACTTTTTTGCTTTTACATATTAGTCACATTATTTTCATAAGTTTTTCGTTGAAAACATACAACTATGTTTTTTATATGTAAAATGGTGAAACTTCAAGTATTAAAGATAAATTTAAGTTAAAATTGACATGTTCATTTAAATTTTTAGTTGAGCTAGGACCGAAATCGTTGAAAGCCTAATATCTCAATTAAAAAAAGTACACCAGCAAAAAAAAGAAAAGAAAAAAACACAATATTTCTCGTTCTCTAAACCTAGTCTTTAGCCACCACAACTACCATTATTAGCTGTTACGAACACGAGCCGCCAACCACAACATATACCATGCTATAACCACCAACTTAATCCGGAACCTTATAATCATCAAAAGTCACTCACTACATACAAACATAACGAGTATAGTTATTTCGATCCAAATGTTTTTCTTTATTTTAGGTCTAAATTTTTTTAGCTTTTTTTTTTCTAGTAAACTTATTTGTTGTTTTGTCAACTCTATAACTTTTTAGTGTTTGTTTTCGTAATACCAAAAGGTTTTTAATTTTGATATTGTTTGCTAGATGGATCTTCAAATGCATGTTATAGTACATATTTTTCAGTTAATATGCAAAAAAAAATTCAATTTGTTTAGCTTAGCATAACAAACTAAATATTTTTCTGTAAGAGGGTACATGTATAATACCCCAAATTTCTATTTAAACAAATTAAATATATATGTGTTAATATTTTATAATGAGTAAAAGTCGTAAATGAAAATGTTGTTGAATGCGTAGAACTGTTATTTTTTAGTGTGTTCTTTTAAATTTTACAACAAGCAATAATATGTATACTTCTTAGAATATGTTCTTTTTTATCTTCAAATAATTTTGGAGGGATGGGATTAATAGTTGTACAACGTCCAACATAGGGAAGCACTAGATCTATCGTCCCAACCCTATCACTAATGATTTACTTATGTCAAGGGTTGGTAAGTCTAACGGCCTTAGCACGCTATCCGACTTGTATGTGAAAAGCATTTCGTACTAGATGGAGCACCAGTGATTTTGTATCCGTTCAAAATCTTGGCTAATGTGTTTATAGCTTTGTATTAATTAATTAACAGCTTACATGACTTGTACTATTCATTTAATTATTTGTATTTATCATTTAAAGGGTATTTTACGAATTTATATTAATTATGCATCAATTAATTATAAAATTGTATGAGTAGTTCTCATGCCTCATTATATATATATTATACATTATTAATAGAATAATAATATAGTTAGCGAGTTTGATGTTAAATTTTTGGGGTGTCGTGAGCAGGTGTATGATCAAATTGCGTGTTCTTTTATATGAGATATTATATCACTGTCTTATAATGGATGAATAACTTTTCTTACATTAAATATCTTAAAATTAAGCAATAAAAGTATTAATGTAATTTTTACAATTTATTGATACATAATTAATATATATTATTAAAGCACTCATTTAATGATAAATACAAGTATTAAAATACATAATACAATTATACAAGTTGCTAGTTAATTATAATTTAAAATCCCATTTTAATGAAAAATACAATTAAACGAATACATTGTACAAGCCAAACAAGTGCTAAGCACAAAAAACAAACGAACAAAATAATATAAACTAAAAAAAGTTTCACCAAACTTTTAAACTAATCAGTAAAGCTATTGTTAAAAAAACGTACAAATAAAATAAATTATTGTCGGAAAAAATTAAATTACAAAGTACCCGTATCCGCATCGCGCGAAAATTGTGCTAAACTGCTAGTGGTCAAATGATGCATAACCATATTTCATCCTTAATACAAAATTACAAATCAGTAGCATTGTTCTTCCAGTTGATATCAATCAGATTTGTTGGATCTAATGATTGTGACATTTAGCTTATATATGTTTGGAATTAGTCAGCATACGAATAATTTATATAATTCATTTCGTATTCTATAAATAATGTACTTCATTAAAAAGAAAAATAGACGTGTTGATAATTGATCAACTAACATCTACCTAACCTGTTATTATATATCATAAGGAGCAAATAAAATATGTTATTAAAGTTATAAATTTCATAAGCAACATAACTTCACCATTATTAATTCGTCTTAACACATTCGTTCCATAATTTGTACCCGCTTAGTACGAATCGTAAATGTTACAGATATAAATACAACGGGTTTGAATGACAATTGATGGTTATCAAATCCCTAATGAGAATTAACAGTATAGTTAATATATGGTCAAGTCTAACGACCAAATTTAATTTGTGTTCATGAGCCATTAGTGTGATTATTAATTTGATCGTTTTCTCTCATCACCATTTTTCTATATATTGAGAGATCTTCTCTCATTTCTAGAACACCAGAAAAACACAACTCGATCACTCATCCCCTTTTGTTGCCATTCATATTTTTCTTGTGTATCCGTTCGTAATAGAGGAAAGACACGTATTGGTTCACCTTGATAACTCGGTTGTGCTAACAGAGTTATGCATTGTTATTGTATCTTGGAAGATAGACGTTCATTATTCTCAAGCACCGTGGAGATGATGAATTTTTCTAAAAGAAACTGTGAGCATCACATGCCTCAAGATTATCCTTGTTTGTGTGTTTTGAGTTTCCACATTCAAAAGATTTAAAGTATTGTTTTTTCTACACTTTATGTTTTCTTGTTATTATCATCATATTGGTTGTTTATCTCTCGTAGCAATACTGCAGGATACTAACTAACATAAACACATATGGACTTTGTGGTTTGGCCGTGTATAAAGAGAGAAAGAAAGGAGAATGGGAGACTTCTAGTGAGAGAAAGTAAAGTATATTAGGTTGTAACCAAATGAAGTTCCAACCCTCTTCCTTGGTGGGAAGATGGTATTTATAGGCTTACACAAAACCACCCTACGGGCTGTGGAGCAGGCTGACAGTGGGTAAAGACCCGACCCGACTCCACGGTGATACTTTACCTTAACTTTTACTAACAAGACTACGACCTAACTAGTGCTAGATGATACTCGGGGTGACCGCTGGGTGACCGAATCTTTAATATGGATTTTCATAATCCTAACAATCTCCCCCTAAGGGAGGTCACCCCGGAAATTACAAGTTGAATTCTAGCATTCTATCACATGAATTTAATTTCCTAGCTCGTAGTCTTTGATTCTTCAAAGTCCGCAATCTTTGTACTTCCAGTAGTGATATTTGATTGTTCCTTTGGCTTGGGTAATCTTTGAGCTTTCTTCTAGATCATCAGCCACTGTAAATCTCTATATTATCCTTTGTTGTATCGCCACCATGTGATGTTGTGATTTTCAGACCAACATGCTCACACTTTTCTAGATCATGATATTTTGCATCAGAGTTGGTGAAGCATTGTTGTATGTCTTTCAGTTATCATGATTTCTTTGATTGTGAGTGTGAAGTGTGAGCTTGTGGTTATGAATTGACGTCTCATTTTCCATCAGCTGCAACTGTCGGGAATTCCTGCAAACAGCAGTTACCAATAAACATACGAAAGTGTCTTTGTTCACTTTCGTTGAATAGGGTTGCAAGAACCATGGTTCTCCGTTGATCAATATAAATACTGCCTGTGATCAAGTAGACTTCCTAAGAATCTCCTTGACAGGGTTTCGCAGCTGTACTAGTTGTTCTCAAACCGGAGCATCTCAAAGTAGACAACACGGAGTGAGTGAACCAGCGAGTTGAGATTCACTGATTGATGAGAAATTGATTTGAAAAACAATCGCGTATTGCTGAATAAAGAGTTTTTGCAATACAACGAAAGTTTTATGAGCAAAATCAAGTTTCAATCACAAATACTTTTTTTTGAAAATTTATGCGCAGTCGATGTGCTTGAAAATAATTGTTGAGCATATCGAAGGGTTTTCCAAAAGTATACGTCAATTCCTTCACTGGAACAAGGTTGATTCAAAAGCGAATAGCCCCATCGTTGTTTTCCAGTTTTCACAAGTTTGATCCATGAAGGATCTCACATGTCACCCACCAAGAACTTTTTTGATGTTGGCTCTAGAAGGATTTCCATCTTCATTGTGAATACTTTACGTATCACTCGGATGTTTTGGCAATACCACAACGATAATGCGTAGGACTCTTAATATATATTCTCTTACTTTTCAAGGTAGGAAATAGCAAGCATATTGAAAGTGTGTCCTAATGAGATTTATGGATGATCTCTTGGCTCTAGACTCAATAGTGCCTTTAGTTTTCCTATGCGGAGACTAGGGAAAGGGTCTCATGCTTCAATATCAACTATCTCTAAGTGAAAGTCGATAGATTACACCATTTCCCCGTAAGATCTGAAATGTTTTGTAACTGGTAACTACTGTTGAAACAAATGTACGGTATGAATATATGATGTTATGCAATATGCCTTCTCAGTTACATCTCGTGTTTCCGTCATCCATGGAGTGTGACATCCATCCTTCACTGGAGAAAAATATTTTATCACCTTTATAGATGATTTTTCACGTTATGGGTATGTCTATTTATTGCATGAAAAATGTCAGTCTATAAATGCCCTTGAGGTATTTGTAAATGAGGTTGAGAGGGAACTTGACAGAAAAGTGAAAATCGTAAGATCTGATAGAGGTGGTGAATAGTTTGGAAAGTATGATGAATCTGGACAATGTCCTGGTCCCTTTGTAAAGTTCCTCGAAAATCGCGGCATATGTGCTCAATATACTATGTCGGGCACGCCACAACAAAATGTCGTGGCAGAAAGGCGAAACATAATATTAGTGGAGATGGTTAGGAGCATGCTAAGTAAATCCTCTTGACCCAAAAGTTTGTGGATGTATGCACTTAGAACCGAAGTATATCTATTAAATAGGGTTCCTAGTAAGTCAGTTCCAAAAAGTCCTTTTGAGTTATGGACCGGAAGAAAACCTAGTATGTGACACCTGCATGTTTGGGGGTTATCCAGGAGAAGCACGGGTTTATAATCCACAAGAAAAGAAATTGGATTCTCAAACCGTTAGCGGTTACTTTATTGGTTACACAGAGAAGTCCAAAGGGTATAGGTTTTATTGTCCAAATCACAGTTCTAGAATTGTTGAAACAGGCAATGCCAAATTTCTGGAAAATGGTGAAGTTAGTGAGAGTGTTGAAAATCAAGTTGTGGATATTAACGAAATAAGGTATGATGATCCATCACCCATGAATGTTCATAAATCCACAACTGCACCGAATGTTGTTCCTGTATTTCAAAATCAAGAACAACAATTGAATAAAGAAAAATCACCCCATGACGGAAATCAAACAAGTGAACCCGTTGGAATAGAATTAAACAAACCTACAAGGGTTAGAAAGTCAGCTATTTGTGACAATTATATAGTTTACTTGCAAGAGACAGATTCTGATATTGTCATTGATAATGATCCTGTAACTTTTTCACAAGCCATAGAAAGTGATAAGTCTGAAATGTGGATTAATGCTATGAAAAAAGAGTTAAAATCAATGGCTCAAAATAAAGTCCGGATCTCGTAAACTTTCCAGAAGGTTTTAAACTAATGGGTTGTAAATGGGTCTTTAAAACCAAACGTGACTCTAAAGGCAATGTTGAAAGATATAAAGCTAGACTTGTAGCCAAAGGTTATACTCAGAAAGACGACATTGATTACAACGAGACTTTTCACCCGTCTTAAAGAAAGAATCGTTGAGAATAATATTGGCATTAGTAGCTCATTTTGACTTACATTAAATGGATGTGAAAACCGCCTTTCTGAATGGAAATCTTGAGGAGGAAGTTTATATGAAACAACCTGAAGGGTTTTTCATTGAGGGTAAAGAAAAGATGGTGTGTAAATTGAAGAAATAAATATATGGACTTAAAAAAGCATCTAGGCAATGGTATATTAAGTTCAATGATACCATTAATCCTTTCGGTGTTGAAGAAATCATCGTTGATTGATGTATATACCGCAAGCTCAGTGAGAGCAAGTTTATATTTTTTGGTTCTATATGTTGATGATATTTTACTTGCGACTAATGACTTTGGTTTATTGAATAAGACTAAAGAAATCTCTCTAAGAATTTTGAAATGAAAGATATGGGTGAAGTATCTTATGTGATCGGAATTTCAATATTCCGTGACAGATCTGAAGGTCTATTAGGATTGTCTCAAAAAGCCTATATCGATAAGATTCTTGAGAGATTCAATATGAGCAAGTGCTTGGATGGTATAGTGCCTATTCAGAAGGGAGATAAATTTAGTCTTAAACAATGTCCAAAGAATGACGTGGAATTAAAGGAAATGAAAAGCATTCCATATTCTTCTGTTGTGGGCAATTTAGTGTATGTACAAACTTGCACTAGACACGACATCAGTTTTGCGATCAGGATGCTCTGTAGATATCAAAGTAATCATGGTATTCATCACTGGAAAGCTGCAAAGAAAGTATTGAGATATCCTCAAGGAACAAAGGATTACATGCTTACTTATAAAAGGTCTAACCACTTAGAAGTGGTTGGATATGCTGATTCTGATTATACTGGGTGCAAGGATAGTGGAAAGTCAATGTTTGGCTATGTGTTTCAATTGGCTGGAGGAACTATTTCCTGGAAAAGTGCCAAACAATCTAACATTGTTGCATTGACTATGCAAGCAGATTTTGTAGCTAGTTATGAGGCTACTATTCATGCATTATGGCTACGGAACTTTATTTCAAGGCTTGGGGTTGTCGTCGCTATAAGCAGCCGCTGAAAATTTATTGTGACAATACCGCAACAGTTTTCTTCTCTAAGAACGATAAATACTCTAAAGGTTCAAAACACATGAATATAAAGTTCTTTATCATGAAAGAGGAAATTCAGAAACAAAGAGTGTATCTAGAACATATTAGTACATATCTCATGATTGTTGATCCTCTAACCAAGGGTTTACCACCAAAGACATTTATGCAACATGTTCCTAGGTTGGGTCTTGGTTGTATTGATAACTAATTATGATGTTCTAAACACTCTTGAGCTCAATAAAATGTTTCTAATTTTATTTCTTATTCTTTATTTTATTATGCATGCATTTTCTTTTAATAAGAAATTTGTATGTATTATCATAAGAAATATATGGACAGTACTTTATTTGTATATAACTTATGAATCTAGCATGATGAGCTCTTAATGTTGTGATACGTGGAAGGGAGTATGCGAGAATTACTGTGTATGACCGCCATAATCCCCATTGTGTGGTTTGTTATGTTGAGATACTTATGGTGACGGTTAATAAGATTTTATTTGCTAGCATTGTGTTGTACCATATAGAAATATCATGTCAAGTGGGAGAATGTAAGAATGTGACATGTTATTAATGTGTCATGACTATCCTATTTTGGATTGTAGGTTACAAAACTTAAATGTAATCAAATAATTTCATTATTATGATATGATGAATGCTATAATGGTACATGAAGTCTTGACCATTTCATTTGTTAGTATTAATGGAGATACTAACTCTTAAGCCTATATATATACACCTAGTCCTCTCCCTACCTAACACAAAAAAAGGTAGAATCATTAGCTATACATCAAGCTCTCTATAATGAAGTGGGTTAAGGGAGAGAAACTATTTGTGCTAAAAGTGTTCTTTGCATCATGTCGACATCCGCTACGACTTCCGGTATGTTGTACTCGTTCATCTTATTTATGTGGTTATTATCGTATTCTAAGATTATTGTGGCATAATAGTTTAATGTGTTCATCATGTATAGTTGATGCTAATGTCTACACATATAATTGCTTACATGTTATAGATAAGTGTTTGATGTTGTCAGACACCTTATGGAATATTGTGTGTTAAGAGATAATTGTATGCACACAAACAAGAACTTCAACAATTGAATTCTTAAAATAAGTATTCTTAAAATTTTGATAGATCAAAACTAGTTGAATTTTATGCCTTGTCAACAAGTATGACTGTCATGTCTTGCGGCATAACTCATCAAACTATGATTATCATACATTGATCTATTTAGCATTTGGATAAGGGACGTTAAAATAATTATTATTTATGTAATGAATCCAAGTACTAGGTATGTTTGATTTTTTGATTCATTCAATAATAAGTTGTGTCTTATATTTGCATGTTTAAATCCATGAACGATTTATATTGTTCTAAATTGTCCATTGTCAATCAACTATATGAGAATATAGTTGAATTAAGACAAATATGAGAGATTGGTAATATTCTTTGAATCTTGTATGAGGAGTCCCGTCCGGTATTCAATAGTTTGCATCGGACTTTCCCCTACTAACAAGATTTTCACTTTATGGATCGGCATCATCAAGTGAATCTTGTAAATGATTTCTTTATTTCTCCTTAGACTTGAGACGCAAGCTGGAAGGGAGTGTTTGGATTCCATTTCTTGATTTTATTCTAACGCTATCCGTAACTGGTAGTTATAAGGGCTATTCATGTATATTAAACTCTTCAGTGGCATCACGAGCCTTGTATAACAAGTAATTAATTACTGAAACACATAAATAAAATAAACATGATTGTGTTATTATTTGTATGCGTAGATCTAGGGTTTGCAAAACCTAAACCCTAATTTTTTAGGGGGGGCGTTTTTTGGTGCCCTAATTAGGGTTTTGTAAACTTATGTTTTAATTGGATTAGAAACCCTAGGTTGCATGCAATTTTATGTGTATTGCGTAACTCTGTTTAATCGCATTAAGTGTTAAGTGTGATTTATATCCATGATAATTACATGCATGTTTTATCATGGATCTGCTTTTATTGTATGTTTTACTTGGTTAAGTGATATACACTAAATATTTTGATAGATCTAAAATTGGGGAAGACCTCAATTATTATTTAATCAATTATGTGCTATGTGGTATATGTTTTTATTTTGACTTACGCAATCGATGAACGATGCATGTGGCTCACCATGTACATAGCTGAAAACGGGTGAAAGTCTTAATTAAATATATACATATTGACAGATCTAGAATTGATTATTAATATGATTTATCAAAAGGTTTGCATGTGGCTATTTGATATGCATGACTTTTATTATGTTATGCATTCACTGTTTATTTGTTTATTTATTTTTTTTAAATACTTGCTTGTTTGTTATATGTAACAAGGGTATTTTTTATAAGAAAAATAAACTGACCTAAATAATTGTGAAACATGTATTTTTAAGCATAGTAATCGTAATCGTTTAATTGATTGATTTTTTGCACAAAATAGTTAGAACAGCTCACCCATTAATGACAAACTGTGTGATGGGTATAAGGTTGGTACGCATTAAATTGTGACCTTAAAGATGAGGGTATGTAATATGCTTCGCGCTGACCTAATTCTCCGCTCGTTTGTGCGTCTTAATGGAGCTACCAAGTATTCCTATATGTGTGCATAAAATCTTAAGGGTGATTTACTTTAAATTCTACGCGCCACTTTTGTGGTAATTATCCGAATAACTTGGGTCTTATGACTCATGCAGCAGTTGGATATAGTGGGAATTAAAGGTAATTCTTTAATTGGTTTACCAATACCTCGATTAAAGTTTGATGATGAAAAGCTTAACTATTAAAACAAGTATATATAAATTTTTTAATAAAACCTATGCTACGAAGATGAATGCATGACATCTTTTTACATATTTGATTTAATATCAAAAATTATTACCCTTAATTTAAGTTATATGCCATCCAACGAAACGGAAACACCTAAGATTACCTTTTATTTGGCTATATGTAAATCCCATAAATCTAGGAATTGCAATTGAAATTGGCAATTGAGCAAAAGCTCTACCATTTTGTATAAGGTTCATTACTAGCAGATCAACTCACGTGATGAGATTATGACAATTTGGATCCTAGTTTTCAATAATAATTAATTGGTTATATGAATATGAACCTTGGGTATTTAATTGTTTATTGAAAATGAAAATTATCAAAATACTAATTATGGTTTTTTGAACTTTTTCTGTAAATGGCTCATCAACCAGAAAACACTATGAGCTTAATGAGTTCTGCTTTCAAAGATATGATTGGAAGAGACAAGCTGACTGGCCATAATTTCAATGATTGGCATCGTGCACTTAGAATCATCCTTCGTGTTGCCAAAAGACTTGATATTTTGATTACACCTCTGCCTAATGCTCCTCTCGACACGGCTACTGCTCTTGAACAAGAGGCATATCGTGTTGAATATGAGAAGCATAATGATGTGGCGTGTCTAATGCTTTCGGGGATGTCTGCTCAATTGCAAAAACAATTTGAGCACTATCCGGCTATGAGCATGCTAGATGAACTCAAACGTATGTTTGAGAAGCCACCAGCAACTGAACTATATGAACTAATTGAAAAGGTTCATAGCTGCAAGCAGGAGGTTGGAAAATCTGTCTCCGACCACGTCCTCGAGATGAAACATCACTTGGACCAATTGGAGAAGCTCGGCTGTGGTTACTCCAACGATGTATGTGTCGGCCTCATCAATCACTCCCTTAATCAGGAACGATTTGGTGATTTTGTTTGAAATTTTAACATGCATTGCACGGGGAAGACAATGAATGAGTTACATGCAATGCTTGTAGACTTCGAGAAAAGATTGCCAAAGAAGGCTCCTACACCTGCTGTACTAGCAATAAGAGGTGGTAGGGTGAATAAGCCAAAGCCGCAAGCAGATAAGCAAGGGAAAGGAAAAGGAAAGGGGAAACAAGTTGTCATCCCACCAGCTCCTAAGAAGAACCCTGCAAAGAAAAAGGAGAATCATAAGAAGAATTTAACTTGCCACCACTGCAACTCACCAGGTCACTGGAAGCGGAACTGTCCAGTATTTCTGAATGAGTGCCTTCAGAATAAAAATAAGATGGTGCCTAGCTCATCAGGTATTTTTATGTTTGAATTATTTTCTTTTCCTCATAAGCAAAATTCCTAGATATATGATACAGGATATGGTACTCACATCTGTAATACATCAAAGGAACTTAGAGGAGCAAGGAAGCTGACCTGTGGAGAGAGATACTTGTACGTTGGAAATGGAAAGCGTGCAGTTGTCGAAGCCATAGGGACTTTTGATTTAGTGTTGCCTTCGGGCTTAATTTTGGAACTAAATAATTGTCATTATGCACCCTCCATTGTTAGGGGTGTTATTTCAGTTTCTTTGTTAAAAGATATTGGTTTTGTGCACACTTTTACCAGTTATGGAATTTCAGTTTCTTTAAATAATGTTTTTTATTTAATGCAATTCCTATGCTTGGTGTGTTTGAAATTGATATGGATGGTTGTATATCCAATGAAAATAATTCATTGTATAGTATTAGCAATAAGAAGAGCAAGTCGAACTGTGACTCTTCTTATCTTTGGCATTGTCGCCTTGCCCATATAGGCAAGAAACGCATGGAAAAGCTGCAACACGATGGGCTTTTACAAACGGTCGATGATGAATCATTTGACAAATGCGAGTCTTGCATAGCTGGGAAGATGACAAGGAAACCTTTTTCACCACAAGTGGAAAGGGCTTCTGATCTTCTTGGATTAATACACACTGATGTGTGTGGTCCACTTAGACATGTGTCAAAACGTGGTGCTATCTACTTCTTAACCTTTACGGATGATTTCAGTCGTTATGGTTATGTTTATTTACTTAAACATAAACATGAAGTCTTTGAAACATTTAAGGTTTTCAAAAGTGAAGTAGAATTACAACTCGGTAAGAAGATTAAAGCTCTTCGATCCGATAGAGGTGGTGAGTATATAAGTCAAGAGTTCAAAGATTACTTAGCTGAGTGTGGAATTATCCAGCAGCTCACATCTCCTTATACTCCACAACAAAATGGTGTATCTGAAAGGAGAAATCGTACTTTACTTGACATGGTACAATCAATGTTTGAACTTACGACTCTTCCTTTTACTTTTTGGGATTATTCCCTTGAAACTACTATTCGCATTTTGAATATGGTTCCAACGAAGAAAGTTGTTAAAACTCCATATGAAATATGGACAGGAAAAGCTCCCAACTTTTCTTACTTAAAGGTCTGGGGATGTGAGGCGTTTGTTAAACGTGACTCACCAGATAAGCTCCAAGCCAGATCTGTTAAGTGTATCTTTGTAAGATACCCTAAGGAAACTATGGGTTACTACTTCTACTACCCAGCTGAGAACAAAGTCATAGTGGCTAGGTATGGAGATTTCCTTGAAAGGAATCTCATATCTCAAGAACTCAGTGGGAGAGTATATGATCTGGAATATGATCAAGAAGATACAACACCTTCTGAAAATACTAGCCAACTTCAAGAAGAGCCTGAAAGCTTAGGCGCTCCCCCTGAAGTTGTTCCCATTCGTAGGTCTGAAAGGACTATACGTTCACCTGACCGTCTATGTCTTAACGTAGAGGTGGAGGAAAATATAGTTGGGGATCTTAATGAACCTGCTAACTATAAGGCTGCCATGGCTGATCCTGAAAAGGATAAATGGCAGATTGCTATGAATGGGGAAATTCAATCCATGAAAGATAATGATGTCTGGATTGAAGTTGATCTTCCTCCCAATGCTAAAGTCGTTGGAAGTAAGTGGATCTTCAAGAAGAAAACTGACATGGATGGCAATGTACACACCTACAAGGCTCGTCTAGTGGCTAAAGGTTTTACTCAAACCTATGGCATTGATTACGAGGAGACATTTTCTCCTGTAGCGGACATAAGAGCTATTAGGATTCTCATAGCTATAGCTGCACACTATGACTATGAGATTTGGAAGATGGATATCAAAACCGCCTTTCTGAATGGTCGTCTAGATGAAGACATCTATATGACACAGCCTGAGGGGTTTGTGAATCCATTATTTCCTAACCGTGTATGCAAGCTTAAAAGGTCCATTTATGGAATAAAGCAAGCATCAAGGCAATGGAATAAAAGATTCGATGGAGAAATCAAAAGTTTTAGATGTACTCAGAATCTTGATGAGCCATGTGTATATCACAAAGCTAGTGGGAGTCATGTTACTTTCCTTGTTATGTATGTCGATGACATATAAATCATGGGAAATCATATACCAAGTCTAAATGAGGTGAAAGCCTATATTGGTAAATGTTTTTCGATGAAGGACTTAGGGGAAGCAGCATACATACTTGGAATCAAGATCTATCTACAGAGATAGATCAAGGCGGCTAATTGGTTTAAGCTAAAGTGCTTACATTGACAAAATATTGAAGATATTCAATATGCAAAATTCCAAGAAGGGATTTTTGCCAATGCAAGTAAATCATGGTTTGAGCAGCCAAGGCTGTGCTTCAACATCTACAGAGGTGGCGCGTATGAAGAAAGTTCCTTATGCTTCGGCTGTAGGATCTATCATGTATGCGGTACGATGCACAAGGCCTGATATGGTGTTTGCTCAAAACTTGACCAGTCGGTATCAACAGAATCCGGGTGAAATTCACTGAACTGCCGTTAAACAAATTCTCAAGTACCTTAGGGCTACAAGAGATATGTTCATAGTGTATGGGGGAAATCCAGAAGCAAAACTGTCTGTTACAGGTTACTGCGATGCATCCTGGAAGTGTGACAAAGATGATACGAAGTCTTAGACGGGTTACATATTTGTCATCAATGGAGGTGTTGTGGATTGGAAGAGCAAGAATCAGACAACACTTGCGATGTCTGCTACAGAAAGTGAGTATATAGCGGCGTCTGAGGCTGCCATGGAAGTTGTTTGGATAAGGAAGTTTGTATCGGGGCTTGGTGTTATGACGTCGATTGAAAATCCTATTAATGTATATTGTGACAATTCTGCTGCAATTACTTTTGCCCATGAACCTGGAGTCATGAAGGGCACCAGACACTATCCTAGACAATATCACTATGTTCGAGAGCAAGTCGAGATAGGTGAAATTGAGTTGCTCAAAGTTCACACAGATGATAACCTAGCAGATCCTTTAACGAAGGCCTTACCTGGTGAAAAACTTAATCATTTGTCTGTTAAGTTTGGACTTCGTTTAGCTAGTAGTTTTATGCCCATCTGTGACTAAGTATTTTTGATAAAAGGATATTGTAAACATTGTTATTGAAATGAAATAAAGTATTTTGTTATGTTTATTATTCATTTATTATGATGTTATCCTATATTTGCATGTTTAAATCCTTGAATAACTTAAGTTATTCTAAATAGTCTGTTGTCAATCAATAACATGGGAATGATATTGAATTAAGACAAATCTGAGTATTAGTTAAAATATACTTGAAAGTATATTGATGCGTAGCATGACTAATTTTAGATGATATTCAATGGATTGAGTATAGGACTTATCCCACCCACATGATGATACTTTATGGATCTTAGTCATTAAGTACATCATGAATATTTATCCTCTGACTTGAGATACCAGAGATATGTCATGGATGTAGTGCATTTTGTGAAGCAATCAAACGCTATACATAACTGGTAGTTATAAGGGTTGTTTTCAGAAGTGAATCGAAATCTATGAATCCTGCTTGTAGTCAAAATAGGATTTGTTTCCTTCAAATTTATTTTGAAGTATAATACTGCTGGCCCCTCGTATGGTTGTCAAGATGTTTGCATGGTCATGCCCAAGGTCTTCTGGAATATGTTCAGAAGAATTGGTAATCTTGATCAATCACATAAAGCGAGAAACATAATAGTTAATTAAGAAATTAGTGAGATCCATATTCTTATTAACATGGTATTAGAAACAAAAGGATGAATATGATGATAAATCATCGAAACTTGGTTTTTCTCCAGAAAACCATACACGAGTTGACCGGGGGCATTGGCGTGTTGCTAGACGTTAACCAATGTCATTTCACGTTTTGTAAACATATCCAAGTGGGAGCTGTTGGAAATGTATATATTTATAAATACATAAATGTCCGGATTCGAACTCGTGACCACGGGATTGCACACATTAGCGAATGAGAATTAAAGTTAAATAATTAATGTTAATGATTGCGATTAATTATTACACATAAAGTCCGTCTAACGATCGTTAAGTATTTAACGGAAATAACTAACGACCGTTAAATGTTAAATGGGAGAATTTATGGTGAATATCTTGAAAAAAGGAAAAGATTTGGAATCCTTTTTCCTCCTCTTAGGGTGGCCGGCCAAGGGGGTCTCCCCATGCCCTAAACCCTAACTTTTCTTTCAAGTTTTCCATTCACTATATATATAAAGGCTAGGGTTAAGGTTTTTTCATAACTTTGTGCATTGAATTAACCCTAGATCTTTCCTCTCCTCCCTCTTGCTTAACTTCGGCCGAACCCCTCTCCATAGGGTGTTTTGGTTTTGTTTTTTCATAAAACAAGGACTTGTGTTAGATCTAGCAATCGCTTGATTCGTTGGTTAATTCGTGTGTACAAAACTGTGGTTGTAAGACACTATTCTTACACCTATTGGTTTGAGTTGTAAAACGGTAAGGGACAACTTTTTAAACCACTTCATCTGTTTTGTTCAAGAGATCTGACATTTGCAAGAGGTATGTTACGCATTTAATTCAGTTAATTCTTTATTTGTTATGATCTTAAGTCTTCCGCTGTGTACTCTGTGGTGTCTACATGTTTTATTGTATTCATGTATATTAAACTCTTCAGTTTTTGGGGTACTGTATTTTTTCCCGACCAAAATATGCAGTCCCGATCCCGGAACCGAAGGGTATACCGGTACCGGTTCGGTACCGGGTTCGGGTATTCGGTACTAAAAGTAACAAAAGAAAGAAATAAAGTCTTAGAAAACAGTCTTAGATAGACACATCAAACGACTATAAAAGATTTTGTTTCTATTTTTTTTACTGATAAAGCAACAGCAATCAAGAGGAGGTCAAGCTTGTTTATCCTTCTGAACTTTCATAACTAGTTTATAATGTAAGTATCAAAGTTTATATGCTAACAATTCAACCAATATACCCATCAATAGGCGTATTAAACTTGAGTTTCGTTGCTCCAATTCAACCATGCATATATAGCGAAGGACTGTTGTACATGATCATCATTAGACACATTTTTAAACTAAAGACTAAACTAAATAAGAACATAAAAAACAAAAAGAACTACTTTTTGTATATGAAAACCACAACATGTTTGGTTTAGATGGCCATTTTTTCGATGTTAATTGTGCATGGGACACATGCATGAATGTTTGAATCACGAGATTACTTCATAAACAAAGCCACTTGGTATTTCGGTACTAAAACCGGGATTTCCCGCTTTGGTACTGTACCGTTTTTATTGGTACCTATTATTTTTAACTAGTTTTGTAGTACCGGTACCATACCAATTAAAGATGAGCTGAACCCAACCTTGAGAAAAATCAGCGAAACAAACTCAAGCTGACTTTAAAGATGAGCTGAACCCAACCTTTAGAAAAATCAACGGACCCGATAACAGATAGCCCGCAAAATCAGAATCACTGACCTGTCGAGGCTCTTTAGATGGATTTGGACAAAAAAGTGAACTGATGAGATTTAAAACTTATAGTGAAAACATAGAAGTGAACTGATACAGTCACAACTCACATGGGAATCCATATTCTAAACAAGCATACATGTATCTCTTATTTGAAAAACAAGCCTATAGTTGGAATTGTCTCACGGGTTGGATCAAGTCAACCTGTTTAATATTAGGTCAAATTTGAGTTTCACATTTTAACCAAATTATATTAACATTATGGTTTGGGTTTGCGTAGGAAAATATCTCAACCCACCGACCGGACCGGACTGGACCCAACACGACACGACCCGATGGCCGCCCCTAGAATCCTAGATTCACTACTCTTCCATATACATAAAGCACATGCTCCAACCATTCTCACTTTTCTTTAACTAAGGTGACTCTCTCTGCAAACAGGACCACCCCATCACAATCACAATGCGGTTTCACAATCACAAAAGCACATGCAAACAAGACCACCCATCTCAATCTCATACTCCGAGAGTGTTGACAGTAATGAGTAGAGAGAAACACACAGTTCACACAGTGAAAATGATTCTCCTTCTTACTTCAAAAATGAAAGATACAAAGGTTTTATACAGCAGAAAAAACAGGAGAAAAAGAATAACAGAAAAGTTACAAAACAAACCCTACACTATTTCAATGTTCCAATATGAGTCCTTCAACTATTAACCAACCCCTCTTTTACACTCCCCCTCAAGTTGAGAGGTGGAAGGACTGCAAGCTCCCAACTTGGACATTAATTTAGAATGCTGATCTGCTGGAAGAACTTTAGTAAATACATCAGCCAGCTGGTCTTTAGTGGAAACATGAGAAGGTAGGACTTCCCCATTCTTGACTTGATCCCTTACATAATGGCAATCCACTTCTATATGCTTTGTTCTGGCATGAAAGACCGGATTGGCAGCTATATAAATGGCAGCTTGATTATCACATTTCAAATCTACAGGACCAAGATCTTTAAGCCCCAAATCTTTCAACAATGTCACCAGCCAAGTAACTTCACAACATGTTAGGGCCATAGCTCTGTATTCAGCTTCAGCTGATGATCTAGACACCACTTGTTGCTTCTTAGATTTCCATGAAATAGGTGATTGACCCAGCAAAATACAATAGCCAGTGGTGGACCTTCTTGTCATTGGATCTACAAAATCAAACTCAAAGCTGATGGTACACTTGACAAGAAGAAAGCTAGACTTGTAGTGAATGGGAATAGGCAAAGAAAAGGTGTTGACTATGAAGAAACTTTTGCTCCAGTGGCAAAAATGGTGACTGTTAGAGCTTTACTTGCAGTGGCAGCCATGAAAGGTTGGGAAATTTGTCAAATGGATGTGTCTAATGCCTTTCTCCATGGTGATCTCTTTGAAGAAGTGTATATGCAAATGCCTCAAGGGTATATTGGAAAGGGGGAGAGTGTGCAAAATGTTCCTGCTGATTCAAGTTTAGTATGCAAACTCAAGAAGTCCTTGTATGGCCTCAAACAAGCACCTAGACAGTGGTTTGCCAAACTCTCTTCAGCATTGTTGTCCTTTGGCTATACTCAATCTAAGGCTGATTACTCATTGTTCATCAAGACAGATGCTGAATCCTTTACAGCAGTCCTTGTTTATGTTGATGATCTTCTAATCACTGGTTCTAGCAACACTCAGATTCAAGCTCTTAAAACACAATTAAGTACTCATTTTCACATGAAGGATTTGGGTCAGATGAATTATTTCTTAGGACTGGAGGTGTGCAAAAGTGACCAAGGCATTTTCATCTCTCAAAAGAAGTACACTACTGATTTACTTCAAGAAGCTGGTTTGACTAATGCAAGACCATACAAGTTGCCTATGGATTCTCATATCAAGTTGCAAGCAGACATGGGAACTTCTTTACCTGATCCGAAGTATACGAAGATACATAGGCAAACTCATATATCTCACAATAACAAGACCTGATATTTGCTATACTGTGCAGTTGTTGAGCCAGTTTATGCAAAATCCTACATCAGTGCATATGCAAGCAGTGAAACATTTGATGAGATATTTGTTGAATTCACCAGGTCAAGGTATATTATTAGCTAATGATTCAGCTGTTCATTTGACTGCCTATTGTGACAGTGATTGGGCTAGTTGTCCTATGACAAGAAGGTCCACCACTGGCTATTGTATTTTGCCAGTAATACAATAATGAACAGTAATACAATAATGAACAGTAATACAGTAAACCTGGCTTTGATACCATGTTGACAGTAATGAGTAGAGAGAAACACACAGTTCACACAGTGAAAATGATTCTCCTTCTTACTTCAAAAATGAAAGATACAAAGGTTTTATACAGCAGAAAAAACAGGAGAAAAAGAATAACAGAAAAGTTACAAAACAAACCCTACACTATTTCAATGTTCCAATATGAGTCCTTCAACTATTAACCAACCCCTCTTTTACAGAGAGGCATATAAACACAGAGTCAATGTTCTTTTCTCATTTGCCAAGTTTCGTATATATAATTTTTGCTTGGTGATTTTACATTCTTTATTCTAAAGAAAAAGATAACAAAGTCTTTTACTAAATTAACCAACAATCTTTTTTCGTTAAAGCAAGGAAAAGTAAAAAATCACCGAGCAAAATAAATATATTCAAAACTTTGCAAATGAGTGAAGAATATATACTCATAAAATCAAGGGTAAGCCTGGCCTATAAAACCAACCAACCATGCACATTGACATTCAGAGACCACAAAACCTCATCTAGTTCCCCATTCTTAACTAGAACAATGAGACTATTATCGAGTCTTCTTGTTCTTCTCGCTGCAATTAACCTTCACCTTGGAGGTGTTCAGACATCAGATACTAAAGATGACAAGAATATTTTCTATTACAACAACGGATACAGTCCCAACATTGAAGCCTATGTAAAGCTTTTAGAAGAACTACGAAGTCGACTAGCAAGCGGAACCGACGCTCATGGAATTGCGGTAACACGGCCCCCCACGAATGTCCCTGCTCAAGAACGTTTCATCCAGGTTCAAGCGGTGGCGAGGTCATCACTGCAATAATCGACACAGTGAATGTCTATGTGGTGGGTTATCTTGTTGGCAGTGCTGTTCGCCCAACTTTACACTATATAGATGACATTCCGAGAGAAGCATTATTTCAGGCTTTCCCCAGCCCACAATATACTCATCGTCCGCTAGGTTTCGCTGGCAACTATGACAGTCTTCCGAATAGAGAGACTCATGAACTTGGACACGGTGCCCTAAATGACGCCATCAGAAATTTATTTTACTGACACTCTCAACCCAGCGCGCTGTTGGTGATCATTCAAATGGTGTCAGAAGCAGTAAGGATAAGGTACATTGAACATCTTATCCGACGAAACATGTTGGGGGAGAATCTAAACTTCATACCAGACCCCAGGGCCATAAGCATGGAGAACGAATGGTCGGATCTATCCGAGCAGATCCAGTGGTCAGGTGAGTCTGGAGTCTTTCTTAGGACCATTCTAGTTCGAAGTGTGTTAAACGTTCTAATGTTGTACCGATGTAACCCCAAAGCAATAAGAATGCCAGTTCCAGTTGCTGTTGGGGCTGACGAGCAGTGTCCGAATGGTGAGCCGACCACAAATATCATCGGAAGGGATGGGCAATGCATGGACGTGAAAGATGAGCGATACAATAATGGGAATCCCATTATTTTGTGGGCATGCGGAAATGCAAAACCTAACCAGCTCTGGACATTCAAATCTGATGGCACCATCCGGTCCAATCAAAAATGCTTGACAACCTATGGTTATGCCTCTGGAAACTATATCATGATATACGATTGTGATTCAGCTGTGCGTGAAGCCACCCAGTGGATTCTTTATAATGCTGGTACCATCATGAATCCTAAATCAGGCCTCGTCATAGCAGCTGAGACCTCCACTCAGGGGACCGTGCTGACGGTAGCTGTGGATAACAATTCTTCTAGGCAAGCTTGGAGTGCTGGAAACTATACTGAACCCACCATAAATTATATCAGTGGGTTTCGTGAAATGTGCTTGCAGGCCAACGGTGCCAATGCCCGTGTTTGGCTAGCAAACTGTGTTATTGGCACCGAGCCCAAGCAACAGTGGACACTCTATGGTGACAGCACTATTCGGCTCTACAGTGACCTCACTCTCTGTGTGACATCAGAGGGCCATGACAGCCTGGATAGCATCATCCTCCTTAAATGCCAAGGCTGGGGAAATCAGCGATGGACTTTCATGGCTGACGGCAGCATCTTAAACCCTAATGCTCGGCTAGTTATGGATGTCCGGGGTAGTGATGTGTCTCTTCAAGATATCATTCTGTATCAGCCTACAGGGAGACCTAACCAAAACTGGTTGGCATTCTAAAGTATATGGCTTCCATTGCATGCATCTAAGTGCGTATGTATGTCTACGAAGAATAAGACACATAGATGCAATCTAATAATGAATATCGATCTAAATAAGTGTGGGGCTTTGTTTAGTTCCTTAACACTCCATGCGGCTTACTGCATCCTACAATTCTAGCTAGTATGGTTTAGTGTCCGTGTGCATTTGTATAATTGTTATGAAGTTAATCAAGTTGTTTTAATACTTACATGAGTAGTCGTTACTGTTTTTATATGAATTTCTTATATGAGAAACCCTTAAGCAGGAAATAGCCAATTGAAACATTATTTGGTTTTAGGCTTATGTTTCGTAAGCTCACTTTTTGTGGCTCATTTTGAAACTGTTCGGCCAATTGAAACATTATTTTTATGAGCTGATTTGTGAACCCTTTCGAATTTTAACATAACCTATAGAATGCTACTTGTCCAGTATTTTCGAAAATATATACTGAAACATGTATGAAAGAGGCTGTCAGCAAAGGGAGCTTAACCGACCTTCATTTCATTTCACTTCATAATCACACAGGAGCTAATTAGTACACGATAACTCCACTTCTCACCAGTGTGCTCACACTAACACATTCACGGTAACTAATTCTCACCTATGTAATTTAAATTTTAACCGGCCATATCGAACTGATAATATTTTAAATTTGCTGTTTATTATATTTGTTCTTTATGGATAAGTAGTTCAATTACAAGACACTTTTTTTGGGTAACGGACAGTGGCGGAACCAGGATTAAAAGTGACCGGGTGCACAGCTATCTTTCTTTTTAAACTATAGGAGGTGTTTGTTTCGACTTATAAGCTGGCTTATCACTTATTTAGTTTTGGGCTTTTCGTAAGCTTACTTTTTTTGGCTTATTTTGAAACTTTTTCGGCTAAGTTTATTATGAATTCATAAACTTATATAAGCAGAAAAGTTTCAAAATAAGCCACAAAAAGTGAGCTTATGAAACATAACCCAAAACCAAATAAGCCATAAGCCGGCTACTATCAACGAACATGGCTGTTGTTGGCTGTTTCTGCTAATATTTTAGAAGAACCAAAAAAAAAGAGCAATCTTGGACTGCATGCAGTCATGAGACAACTCTCAAAAAAATAAATAATCCCAGATAATTATGGTATACATACTTCAAATCAGAGTTCAAAAAAAATTCGGCCCAGATCGTGAATATTCGCATTGAATACTAATTATTTATAATAATAGAAATATTAAGTCCAAGCCCAAGTCCAATTCCACTGGATTGTTTTCTTTCCGGAATATTCGTCGGAGTTCAACAATTTATTTTGAGAAAGACAACATATTATAGAGAACCTCGATAAAATGGACAAATGCTGTGAATATTCGCAAAATATATGTTTTCTGAACTATGCTTCAAATCAATTCTCCGAGACATTTTAACAAATCTACCAAACGAAGATACGATGATGAAGGCTTTATAACCTTATTATCCATAACAATTATTAATGATGATGATGAAGGCTTTAGAACCTTAATATAAAACGGTGAAACAATGGATGTGTAAGAGGGAAAGAGGAAAAAGAAGCCAAACGAAAAAGTGGATAAAAAATAAAAAGATGAAGAAAATAAAAAATATAAGTCGGCATAATTTATTTATTTTTTCTCCCCTACGGCTCTACCTAAGAGTAATGGGTATCACAACGCTTGATTGAGCATTATGCTGATTTGAACAGCGTTGGACTCGCGTTATGATACCGGATGGCTTGCTTTTTGCCTGGCATTATGCTGGGCGTTGCCACAGCAGTGTGAGAAGCAACGGACTAGAAGACAAATGAAATACACAAAATTTATATTTCGCCCCTGAAACGGCTATAATTGAGTTTCAAATTCAAAAAAAAATACATATGACCCCCTGGACGTTGTGCAACGGTAACTTTTATAAAAATAAAAAAAAATCTCAAAACCTTTAATGACTCAATATAAATACCCACTTTATACACAACTTTTTTTTTCACACTTCACAATTCAAACCTGATATACATACACTTCCATTTTCTCAAAAAAAAAATGTCGGGATTTTCTAATAATAACGAGAGTTTCTTGAAGCTCCTCGGGTTTAATAACCTGAGTGGGGTCTTCCTTTTCAAACCCGAACGCGGGGTCTTCTTCAATTACTTTCCCTAACCCACTCGGCTTGTCTTCAATTCGATCTTCGATATATAGGGAATATATTAGCTACAATTTATTGTAGCTAATTGGCTACAATTTCAAGCTAAAAAATATAGGTCCTAATTCTTTTTGTGGGTTCCTGATTCATTGTATGTGTATTTATTGTGAAGAGTTGTAGCTAATTAGCTACAAAAATTGTAGCCAAGATATCCCTATATATATATATATATATATATATATATATATATAGTGAAACTTTATTTTCAGAACCCACTTTAAATGCGAGAACTGCGAGAACCCATCTTTGACCGTTAAATAAAATGATCAATGGATGAAAGTACCTATGGCATTTTCGTAATAAAAACATATTAATAGTTATCTCAAAAAAGCAGGAAGGGCATTATGGGTATTTCAAAACTACCATTTTCTTGAAATTGTCCCACTCAATCAGTTGGTAATTCATTTTTTTAAAACCCTGCTTTTCTTTTTCGGCCGTCATCCACACACACATACAAAAAAAAAAAAAAAAAAAAACATGTAGAATCCGTCTGAACGCCCATCGCTTTGTGTGATATTGGTGGCCGTTTTTTGTGATACTGGTGGTTGCATCTGTCGCCGGAAGCTGTGGATGTGGTTGCATCTGTTGCCTTGTAGAATCCGTCCGAACTCCATTATTTAAATGAAGTTTACTGATTATGAAGAAAACACTAACATGGTTGGTATTTATTCTTGCTACTACGATTCGGGTATGTTTTGTATGTTATATGTCACTTATCGATTGTTTTGAATAAGGAATTGAATCATGGGGTTTTTTCTTAGATAATGATTGTTGATTATATAGTTTTTTTTTGTTTTGTTTTTTTGGTTAAATATGTGAAAATTAGTCTGCAAGATAAGGACCGTCCTTTTGCAGATTTTATACAATTGATATTTTACAAGTTTTATTCCATTGGTCAATTCTTTAACAAATAATTAAATTGTTATAAACGTGTTCCGTATTCCGATGTGCTTCATTTTTTTATTATTAATTTTTTTGGTGAAGATTAAAAAAGGATAACAAAGGCTTGTGTGGTGTTAGGTTCATGAAGAAAGAAATAAGCCAATCTTGGTGTGATTGAGATATAATTTCCGGCGTTTTGATTGGTAGTTTCCGACGTGTTCGTTTTGGAAAGATACATGTATGTTTACGTATAAAACATATATGTTTTGTGTTTTGGATTATAAAACATACACGTTTTGAAAAGATACATATATGTTTAAGTATAAAACATATATGTTTTGTGTTTTGTGTTTCGATTATAAAACATATACGTTTTGGAAAGATACATGTATGTTTACGTATAAAATATATATGTTTTGTGTTTTGGATTATAAAACATACACGTTTTGGAAAGATACATATATGTTTAAGTATAAAACATATATGTTTTGTGTTTTGGATTATAAAACATATATGTTTTGTGTTTATGATTAAAAAACATGTTTCATCATTAGTATAGATACACAAGATTGTACATATGCGTTATGCTAGTTGTTTCGATTAATTTTCGTTTCTTATTTGTTTGTGGTTTAATTGTTTTCGGGCATGCTTGTTTCAGATTGATTGATGAAGATGAAATCATTTAAGACCGGGAAGTGGATGAACACGATTATACATGAAGATAATTTGCGAATTTTGGAGATATATGGTTATTGCATGTGTTTTTGTACTTGTAATCAAGTGAAATGTAACACTTAAGTATATCAATCTTGTTTTTCTTTTTATAATGATTTATGTTATTTAATTTGTATTTCAATCTTTCAAAAAAATTATTGATCATGTAAAAATATTCGTATGTTGATTAAAAAAAGTGTTAGCTAAAAAAACATGTATGCAATTTGACTAATTGAAAACATGTATGCACCTTGACTATTTGAAAAGAAAAAACATGTATGCACCTTTGTCTTTTGGAAAAAAAAAACAAAAACTTGCATGCTCCTTGAGATTTTCAAAAAAATAATGATTAGGTATAAAAAAACATATATGCACCATGACTATTTAAAAACATGTAAGCATAAAAAAAAAAAAAAAAAAAAAATCCCAATTTTAATATTTATAAAAAACGGAAATTATAAAAAAACAAAAATAATATGAAAATGTCTTTTACTATTATACCATTTTGAATTAAATAAAAATAACAAAATGCTATAAAGCATTAAATAGTGTACATTGTGTATTATTAGTTGTAAAAAGGTGGTTCTCGCAGTTCTCGCACTTAAGGTGGGTTCTGAAAATAAAGTGCCTCTATATATATATATATATATATATATATATATATATATATATATATATATATATATATATATATATATATATATATATATATATATATATATATATATATATATATATATATACACTTTGTCGTACAATTAATAGATATTTACTCACTCGTTCGATTTCTTTCTCGTTCACTTATTTTTTTCGTTTATTCGTTTCACTCGTCTATTTTCTAATACTATATGTGATATATAATGTACACTTTGACGTCTTTTCTTTTCGACTTAAACTAAGAAACCACAACACAAACAGTGATACGAAACCAATGAAAACAAATAATTTTGAAAACTCATATGCACTATTATACTCATATGCGGCATATTTCTAAGACTAGACATTTATTACTAGGTTGTGACCAAGTACCATTACCTTCTTTCGTATGGCTACTATTTCCGATTTTATTATCATTACTTGAGGTGAGTTCTCGTAACCCCTTTTTCAATATGTTTTTCTTGAGGGTGGAAATGGTACTCAAACTATGTTTCAACTGTTTTTTGTGCAGTGATATATTTTTTTCATATTTTGGACAATCTGCGTGATTTGATTGCAATTATGTGCTTATTGAATGTTATATTGAGATGTGTGACAAGTATGCGCAACTGTTTAACTCCGTTTGGAGCCAAAGCATATGATATTTCCATCGGGGTAGCTCACCACAATTAGCAAATTTGTGTGTGTGCAATCATGGTAGGATCAATTGGCGCGAGAATTGCTTATTTATTTTGTACTTATAATTGTTTATCTTGTTCACTATTGTCCGACACTATATCATTCACAGCTTCATGGTTTTACACTTCAACTTACAAACTCACCACCATTATGTTGACGTTTTTTATACAATTTTCAGATGATCATTAATAAGGTATCTGAGGATTAGAGTCAGAATATTTTGTGGAAAACGTAGAGGGGGGTGAATAGGTTTCCGTTTTAAACTTAAAACTTTTGTATCAGATATAGTATAAACCATTACATTTGCTATTCTCGACGTGAGGATGCATTTAACACATTACGGCATGTAAGGCCAACCCCTTAATATCACATAAGATTCCGCAAGATTAATGGTTCATTATAAATCAAGTTTCACCATTATTAGTCTGGTTGCTTTTTCTTGATCAAGTGTGTCATAATATGTAAAGTGTTAAATACAGTTTATGACTATATGAAAGACCAAGTATGCATCACAAACATAAACATCAACCACATAGACAATCAACAATTTAAAGCAAGATTAAAAGTAAAGCGATAAGTAAAATGATACACAAACCAACACGGGGATTTATAGTGGTTCGGTTACAAAGCTCATCTTCGCCCTACTCCACTCCCCGAGTACCCGACTCGAGAGTTACTTCACTAGATCAACAAACTCCATTCTCGTCGGAGAAAACCTTACACAACGTAGCCTACACTTTATCCGGTATAAGGCTAGACATCGAGTTCTTCCACGAGGTAGAACCAAAGTATCACAACGTCGCCTACACTTTATCCGGTACAATTCTAGATACCGGGTTCTTTCACGAGGTAGAACCAAACCTATCACAACGTCTCCTACACTTTAACTGATACAAGGCTAGATACCGGGTTTCATTACAAAAGAGGACCATTACCCGACCGACATGACACATCTATGACACCCGTTATGTTTTGTATCCCAACATAACAAACCTTGTGTTTTATGGCACAAACACATAAACCATCTAATCTAGTTATAGATATAATAATATGATACAAGACAATGTCTAAGACAATGTGTCTAATGGATATGAAATCTTAAACAAAACATCAAGAACACAAAGCATGATGTAGTTAGTCTTTCATGAATGAAGATAATAAGTTTCCCAAGCTTTTTGTAGAAGATCTTCTGTTAATACAAATAAACCGTAAAAACGTTTATTAATATTTTGCGATCTCTTTGTGTTTTGTTGATAACAAATGTAATGTTATCTTAAGTAAAATTATAATGATACATGTTATTTTTGTAAAGCATTTACATATAGCCATTTAAATACAAAAATGTAATAATTAAGCATTTGTTGTAATAGTTTATTAGGATGGGTAAAAACCATAACCCATGGACCATAACCCATGGATCTTAAACCCATACCAAAGAAGACTTGATACAATGTATACTTAGATACATTGAATCTAGAGAAAACCCATGGACCAACCCATAACCAAAAAACCCATGGGCAAAGAGGAGCGTACCACGGATCCCTTGGATTACACTAGCCGGATCCCAAGTGGAAGGGATCCGTGGGATCCGTGGAGCAGAGGAGAAATTTGCCTATAAATAGAGAGCCATTTCTTCATTCTAATTTGCCCCTCTTCTTACTAAATCTCTCATACACTCTCATTCTCTTCTAACATATAGATCACTTGATCTAGAGAGTTGTTCTTCTTTCTTTCTATTTGTGATCCTCATATAGGTCCTTCTCTAAGGCGAGATCACGAGCATTCTACAAGTCATCCAAGCAAGGGGTCCTTGATTGATTTGTCACTCCGCAAGATTTCTGTAGCGGAGATCTTGTATTTGATATTTCACATATTTGTTGTATAATAGTTGTGTTGGTTTGGTCCACCGTGCTACGGACTCGGTATCTAGCTTTGTACCGGAAAAAGTGTAAGCAACGTTGTGAAGGCTTCTCCGCCAAGTGAAGGAGTTTGTTGACATAGTGCTTGAACTCTCGAGTACGTGACTCGGGGAGTGGAGTAGGGCAAGGAAGGTGACCTTGTAGCCGAACCACTATAAATCGTTTGTGTCATTTCTATCCCTTAACTTTATCTATTTGCTTGCATTATCATTAGATCTATACGTTCTCAAAATCCATACGATTTCACATAATATCGAATCTAAAAGTTTTTGAAATCAACTTAAAATCGGCAAAACTATTCAACCCCCCCTTCTAGTTTTCCACATCTTCATGTTCTTGTATGCTTGTGATGAAGGAAAACTTCATTAGGTAAGGATGCAAGATCTCTAGGCTTGCTTTGGAGGATTACATAGGGAGTATGCTTACAACAAATGAAAGTTATAAGCATTATGATCATATGAGATGAGGGTGTTTTACATGTTTCCTACTGATCTAAATATGTTAGAAATGGTGGAGAGAAAGTGTGTGAAAAGGTGCAAGAAACAAAGAGGAATGGCTTGCTATTTATAGACAAAATTAAGTTTCTGCCGAAGGATCCATTCTGAGAGGGAGCCGCCCTTTATAGCCCAAGGGATCCGTGGGATCCGGCCATCTGGATGAAATATGGATTTTGAGTTATGGAATCCGGGTATTGGGTTACGGGTTATGAACCATGGGTCATGGACTTTGGGTCATGGGTACCTAACAAGATACAATGTATCTAGACAATGGGTTATGGACTTTTGGTCATGATTCATGGGTTTTACCCAACATGATTTCATGCATGATGTCATGCAATGGGTCATGGGTTATGGATCATGGGTCATGGGCATGGGTTATGAATCATGGTATTTACCCGACATATTTACTTTTGTTTATGTATTTTATAAAATGTAAGTAACCAAGATTACTTAGGTGTTTTACAAAAATGGTTTTAGTTTTATATAAACTATTTAACTAAACATGTTTAATGGTTTGTTAGGGGTTTGATCATAACACAACATAACAAACATGTACGACCTATGTTGTAGCATACAAGGAATTGAGTCGTTAAGAGGTGTTGAAAGTATATTGAGACAAAATAATATTACGAGTAACTTATACATTTTACGTTATGTATTACAAGTTACATGTTTGTCATCAACAAAACAAACGAGACTGTATAGATTAAATATCGTAATATTTGCACTAACAATCTCCTCCTTTTTGATGATGACAAAATATATGTAAACGTAATAGATAGGCAAAATATCAAATTTACTTGTGTCTGTACTTCCTTTACATTACCTTCTCCATTTACACTCTTCTTCCCTTTTGTCGAAACAAAAAGGATGTGTCCTTGGAGTTTACACTTCATTTCTCCAAAGAATGGCGAGCTTGTATCATCCCTAGTGAAGTTAAATTGAAAACACCTTATTGCTCCTATTGTTGCAAACAATTGGCACACCACACCAATACCTTCAACGCAAAACACTAATGGAGGAAGAGAAGAATTATCAACAAGATGCACTTCAGTGGTCTTGATGATGACGAAGCTTAGCAACTCATGACCTTGAGTTTGCACATCTTTAAGAGGTTGTGATCTCGCCTTTAAGAGGAACCTAGAGAATCACAAAAAGAAAAAATACATAGAAAAATCCTTTGAATTATAACCGTTGTTTCCTACGGATTGATGGATCAAATTTTGAGGCTTAACTTACATCAAAGTTAGTGTTGTGAAATGAAATAAATAGAAAAAAAAAATATTATGAGAAAGAAATCTCCTTTTTGTTGAAACACAAAGGAATTTTGAAGAATGAATGTGTGCATGCTCCCCTTGACGGTTGCTCCCCCTTGTTAAGGGCGTCAAGTATTTTAAGAAGGCTAAGACAAAAGTATTGTAAAATTTGCAATGTTTTTTCTTTGACGAAAGCTTCCCTTTATTGACAGCATCAAGTGCTCCAAGTGTGTTTTGAAAACCTACAAAACAAAAAATTAGTGCAAAAATATATTCGTCCCTCGACGAGTAAGTCATATGATGCACTTTGTAGATGCTCGACAGAAGCTCCCCCTTGCTCGAGGGAGTCAAGAAGAACCTACAAAAAAATAGGTAAACATCGTCCAGAGACAAGTGTGCCATATACAAAACCATGTATATGAGTGAACCTACAAAGAAAAATATTAGTGTAAAATTTTGTCCAAAGACGAAAATCCTATACACATCAAAGTGTATATATATAAACCTACAAAGAAAGGATTAGTGTCAAAAAGAGAATAATCCTACTACTTGCATCATCGTGGTTGGTTTAGAGGTTGTAAGGTTGTTCAAGGTAAGAAAAAAAATGTATTTGGGGATGAGACGCATTTCATTACGAAATTCACTTGGCTTTTGATACACATAGATGTTTGTGGAGGATGGTTGAGTGGCCATGAATTTTAGTGGTAGTGAGACACTTGTAGGATGTGGTTGACACACGTAGGTTGTGGTTTGAAGTTGTGGTTGACACAAGTAGGATGTGGTAGAACATGAAACATACTTCATCATGTAGTTCATGAACTAGACCTTGGACACGGTGATAATGATAGCGATCATCATCATGACTTAGAGGTATGAAAGTTGTGGTAGAGGTGACGAGAGGTCAAGTTTTACTAGGTAAGAAAGTGAATCAAGAGTAGCAAGTGATGGTGATGAAAGGTATCAAGGTGACTCTTTTTGTTGACTCGGTTGATGACTTAATAGAGGTGGTAGACATGATAACTTTGTGAGTAGTGACAAAAGTGGAGGAAGATGATGAGGATGATGTAATATGAGGAATATGAAAAATGTGCGAATGAGCATAACTTGACTTGATAATGAAATCGACCATTGTCAACCTACACAAATTTAAATGAGTTAGTACAAAAGGAAAACAATTACACAAACGGATATATTGCTCACATAATATCATGGAAACAAGAGAACGCGTAAATTGTCACATACACGGAACTCAAAAAAAAGATTCTTCTTCCATAAGAAACTAATAATCCTATGTGTTGAGCAAATGTTTGACTGGAAAAAGGAAATTAGAAATAATTATTTCAAGTGATAATACAACTACTGTTTGCCCGGTTCCACTGGTTCCCTCACTAGAGGGATCCAACTAGCTTTAGGCTAGGGATCCGGCTAACAGTTGAGGTGAAAAGGAGATGATTGGGTTCTAGGAAGGTTTAGCACCTACATATCCTAAGTTAGTAAGTCCATTAAGTGTCTTACATGGTATGAGACCTAAATGGTCAAGACTAATGAGTGAGGTTTGTCAATGATGGCTTTTGTGGGGAAAATGGAGTTTTAGAAACACAAATGAGTGATCATGGATGACACTAAGTGTTTTGAGGATGGTGAATGGTTATATGAACTAGATGGTGGTTAAAGGAAAATTTAGAAAATTTCTTAAAAATCACAAGAAATGAAAAACTAATTTTTAGAGCATTTTAAGGTAAAGATGACTAAAATCAATTTGCTAAAATTCAAAGAAATATCAAACTAGGTGTTTTGACTTGAGAGGAACAATGTGTAAACATTGTAGCGGAAAGATTGTGAGTTTTGAAGTAATGATAAATCAAAAACACCTTGAATGTGATCCTAAGTCATCCATGAGTGAATGTGAGATCAACTGAGCCAAAGAAAAGTTTAAGTGATCCTAATGTAGCATGTTTAACTAGTCCAATAAGGTTTGAAAGGTTGGATTAATGCAAGGAAGCTAAAAAGGAACTTCTGTCCACCCAGATCCCACGGATCCTTCACTTGAGGGATCCGGCTAGTTATAGCCCAGCGATCCGGCGTCTGAGACAGATTTATTTAACAGAATGATTGCAACATTTTGCTCTATGTGCCGAATTTGAGACTAATGATTCTACAGCAAGCATACATGTATATAAGTTAATCATAGCAAGGAGAGCATGTAGAAATAACATATAGGCAATCAAATGAGATCGAGCTCACAAATAACACAGAGGTTTAGAAAACTTAACAAGCAATATTCAAGAAGCTCAAAACAGATTTACGATCTAGATTAGTAAATCATTTATACTAACAATGGCGTGTAAGGTATGTGTCCAAAAAGAAAAGAGCACATGATGGTGTTCAAGACAAAAGAGTTGTGAGGTGCTAGTATAGGACAATCTAGACTACATTTAGATCCAGAAGGTGGAGTTGTTGTTTGTGGAGATGAAGGAGTTGTGTTTAGAAGATTAAGTGTTGGATTTAGAAAGGCTTGAAGCAAGTACGGTTTTGTAAGTTGGTTTTAGCTAAGAGATGTTTACCTATGTGTTGGTATTGAAGAGTAAGAAATACATGTATATGCTTCCTTAAGAAAGTGAATTGTTTAGAAGGTTGTTTTGGTTAACAGAAGCAATGAACTATGTATAGTCATTACGGATGGTGATTAGCATATAGTGAACTTCACCTATGAAGTCATGTAGCTCTTCTCAATTAAAGCAAGATAATCGCTTGATGAGGCAAATGGTTATGATTGACTCACAAAAGAAAAATCAATTTTACAACTTGTTTGATTAGTAATCATAAGACAACACAAAGTATTTCCATTGTAAACTTACTTTAGGAAAAGATAGGAGTAGAGATTTCTCAAGTGAGAGAATGAATATGAGACTACTACTAGCGGTGCTCAATTACGGTTAAACACGACCATTTTTATGATTGATTCCACATACCCAACTTCTCTTAAGGAAGCAATTCAACCGTTAGGTCAAATTGAGTTTCTAGTGCAATAGTTCTCCAGTATTCATTCTCAAGTTAGGAAAATTTATATACCTACAATGGCCTATCGAAGAGTGATAATGATGATACTTTGCTTCATTTTATTAATATTAAGCCTGATGTAAATGCATAACAACTAAGTTGACGAAGGTGTCATGTTTAAACTTTAAAGAGGTCCATTGGATGAGCGAGTTCAACATATGCTGTTCGAAAGCTCTAGTTTTGATTTTTGGATATGACCATTTATATTTGTGTTGCAAAACAATTTACTTGAGTATCTTGGATAAATTAATCAAGTTGTCAATCCTATTATGAAGCTTGGAAAGCGATCATGGAAAATACGGGAAAGTACATCATCAACACAAGTGTAGGTTATGATCCGATGTACATTCTTGTTGTTTCAGAAACCGACACAAGAAACTATGAAATCAAGAAAACATTTAAGCACAAAATACACTTATGTTGCACACATGATAAATTAAACAATAAGTCATTTAGTATATTACATATTTTAAACATTACTCAACTAGATGTTATCCCAAACACTCCTTCAAATAGTACATTGATTAGTAAAAGATTACTAAATCGACAAACAAGAGAATGAATAGCAAGGTGAGGAAACCACATATGTTACTTAAACAAACAAGCACACAAACTATTTGAAATAAGCAAATGATCAAGTAATGCAAGTTAAGGCAATTAATCATTTAGCATAGCATACGAAAGTTATTTTCATCACTTTGTGTTAAATATAAACATGTATATCAAGCTTGATTAGTTTCTTTTATATTTGTAAATATAATCAAGACCTTAGTTTCAACAGAAGACACACTAATATTCAAAGACGAAAACATCCGTCTCTAATTAGACCAAAAGTTTGTGCAAATGTTATGACCCAAAAATGACTTTCCATCATAAATAAAAGATTCTGTAAATTTTTGTTTTGAATCGGTTTATTAAATAATTTTTAAATGAAAGTAGACTCAAATACTTTTCAAACGATAGGTGGCACGACTTCTACGGCCTTACGGTTAATTAGTTATGAATTTTTGAAATTTAACCAAAAACTATACTCTGTATATACGGATCCGCCGGATCCCTTCCAAAAGGGATCCGCCCTTTGATAACAAAGGGGTCCGCGGATCTGACACAGATTTACAATAATGCATGTTTTGACCTGATGAAAAGGTTGAACCTTTGTAGACTTTTTAGTTAAGTTATATTACCCATTTTAATCTTTATTCAAGCTTAATTAACAAGATATCTAAAAACAAAACTTCAAAGTAAAAAATCAACAAAACCACTTTTCATATTATGCTTGACTTCACCAAAAATTTGATACAAGGACCTTACTCGTTTTGAAAACTATTTGTTTTAAAAACTTGAGCCAACCCGCTCTAACACCAATTGTGGAAAACGTAGAGGGGGGTGAATACGTTTCCGTTTCAAACTTAAAACTTTTGTATCAAATATAGTATAAACCATTGCATTTTTTAATCTCGACACGAGGATGCATTTAACGCATTACGGCATGTACGGCCAACCCCTTAATATCACATAAGATTCTGCAAGATTAATGGTTCATTATAAATCAAGTATCACCATTATTAGTGTTGATCCGTTGTAGCTCGAGGTTGTTTAGACCTCATATTATCTAGGAAACACAATGACGAAAGCGGAATATTCAATAAAATAATTAATGTTATTATGAACAAGGTTTTTCTACATAACACTCCAAGCCCCAAATATTATTTGATCAGAATAATACGGTTACAATAAATCTGTAACAGGGATCAAAGATCCTTGAGGCTAAACTAAACAAACTCTAACCCTAGACGTTTATAGGAACACGTCTAGGTTACACACACACACTTTAATGACTACATATTGGAAGACATGTATATAAAACCTACACCTCATGTCCTCTTTATATACTAGAGGATTAGGGTTTACAAATCTTTATGAAAGACTAATAAGTAAATCTTCTTTTGCAAGCAAGTCCTTCCATCTTTTTGTAGATTTCTTCTTTGTCTCTTTAAGCACTTGATGTTTCATTCTTTATTTACTTTGTCTCATCAAATCAAGAATCCCAACAATTAGTTCGGTTGCTTTTTCTTGATCAAGCGTGTCATAATACGTAAAGTGTTAAATATAGTTTATTACTATATGAAAGACCAAGTATGCATCACAAACATAAACATCAACCACATAGACAATCAACAATATAAAGCAAGAAAAAAAGTAAAGCGATAAGTAAAAGGATACACAAACCAACACGGGGATTTATAGTGGTTCGGTCACGAAGCTACTCTTCGCCATACTCCACTCCCCGAGTACCCGGCTCGAGAGTTACTTTACCAGATCAACAAACTCCATTCTCGGCGGATAAAACCTTACACAACGTCGCCTACACTTTATCCGGTACAAGGCTAGACACTGAGTTCTTCCACGAGGTAGAACCAAACCTATCACAACGTCGCCTACACTTTATCTGGTACAAGGCTAGATACCGGGTTCTTCCACGAGGTAGAACCAAACCTATCACAACGTCGCCTGCACTTTATCCGGTACAAGGCTAGATATCGGGTTCCATCACAAAGAAGGAACCATTACCTGACCAACATGACACATCTATGACACCCGTTATGTTTTGTGGCCTAACATAACAAACCTTGTGTTTTATGGCACAAACATATAAACCATCTAATCTAGTTATAGATACAAGAATATGATACAAGACAATATCCAAAACAATGTGTCTAATGGATATGAAATCTTAAACCAAACATCAAGAACACAAAGCATGATGTAGTTAGTCTTCCATGAAAGAAGATGACAAGTTTCTCAAGCTTGTTGTAGAAGATCTTCATGTTCTTGTATGCTTGTGATGAAGGATAACTTCAGTAGGTAATGATGCAAGATCTCTAGGCTTGCTTTTGAGGATCACATCGGGAGTATGCTTACAAAAAATGAAAGTTAGAAGCATTATGATCATATGAGATGAGGGTGTTTTACATGTTTCCTAATGATCTAAATATCTTCAAAATGGTGGAGAGAAAGTGTGTGAAAAGTGCAAGAAACAAAGAGGAATGGTTTGCTATTTATAGACAAAATTAAGTTTCTGCCCAAGGATCCCTTCTGAGAGGGATCCGCCCCTTATAGCCAAAGGGATCCATGGGATCCGACCATCTGGATGAAACATGGATCTTGGGATATGGAATCCGGGTATTGGGTTATAGGTTACGAACCATGGGTCATGGACTTTGGGTCATGGGTACCTAACAAGATACAATGTATCTAGACAATGGGTTATGGACTTTGGGTCATTGGTCATGGGTCATGGGTTTTACCCAGCATGATTTCATGCATGATGTCATGCAATGGGTCATGGGTCATGGGCATGGGTTATGGATCATAGTATTTACCCAACATATTTTCTTTTGTTTATATATTTTATAAAATGTAAGTAACCAAGATTACTTAGGTGTTTTATAAAAATGGTTTTAGTTTTATATAAACTATTTAACTAAACATGTTTAATGGTTTGTTAGGGGTTTGATCATAACGCAACATAACAAACATGTACGAACCTGTGTTGTACATACAAGGACTTGAGTCGTTAAGAGGTGTTGAAAGTATGTTGAGATAAAATAATATTACGAGTAACTTATACATTTTACGAATGTATTACAAGTTACATGTTTGTCATCAACAAAACAAACGAGACTGTATAGATTAAATATCGTAATATTTGCACTAACATATTTGTTATCTTTGCTATCATGTTTTCAAGACAAAACTAATTCAAAAAATACATGAGTTTTATTTTCAAATTTTAGAACAAGAAATATTTGTAAACTTGTAAACTACTGTTGAAATATTGTAAGGTATGAAACTATAATGTTATGCTTGTGCCTTTCTTAGTTAAACCTCGTGTTTCCACCTTTGACAAGGTGTGACACATGGTTTACATTATGGCGCGATTATTTACATTATGGCGCGATTAATCCCTGATAATGATGTTCAATTATGTTAAATTCTAGTGTTTTTCTTTATCGTTTGTTGAATTCTAGTGTTTTAATTTGGATTTTGTCTAGGATTTATGTTTAGTTGAATTGACATATTATCTTAGTTTACTTTGTTGATTTTGACATTTGCAGCATTTATATATATTTTTTATTAAAAAAGTTATTGTAAAATTTTTCAATTTGTTGAAAAAATTTAGAAATGATTTTTTTTAAGTAAAATAGATTTACCAAAATGACAGATTGAGTTAAAAACATATATTTTTACTCTATATAAAGATATGTTGGATGCTTCTATAAAGACAGGTTGTGGGAGAATTAGTGTCAATGTCTAATAAAAATATGTTTGTTTACTCTATAATGGAGACCGATTTTAAGAAAAGAACTAGTGTCGATGCTTCTAATAGATATATGTTGCCAAACCGGTTTCTATATGTTTTGATCATGGAGATACCCCCTTTAGAGAGTGGTTCCAAAAACATTCTTCATGGGCCATTTTGATCGGTTTCTGTGAGAATTTTTGTAGTACTGGGTATTTCTTATACAGTGCAGCAAGTTTGTCTTTTTATGCATGATCCACGGGAGCCTCATTTTTTGGCTCTTAAGTGGATTTTACGTTATGTTTGTGGTACACTTGATCATGGGTTGTAGTTATTTTCATCCTCTACTACATCTTTGGTTGCTTACACAGATGCGGATTTGGTTGGTTGCCCTTCTACTCGACGTTCGACTTCTGGGTACTGTGTGTTTCTTGGTAACAACTTGCTTTCTTTGTCCTCCAAGCGTCAATTGACGCTTTATCGGTCTAGTGTGGAGGCTGAGTATCGTGGTGTTGCTAATGCTGTTGATGAGACTTGCTGGTTGAGGAATTTAATATGTAAGCTGCACACTCCTTTGTTTTCAGCTACTTTGGTGTATTGTGATAATGTCAGTACTGTATACTTGTCATCTAATCCAGTTCAACATCTATGTACAAAGTACATTGAGATTGATATTTATTTTGTTTGTGATTTGATTGCTGCTGGTCAGGTTCGGGTTCTTCATGTTCCTTCTCGCTATCAGCATGCTGATATCTTTACTAAAGGGCTACCTACTGCATTTTTTGAGGAGTTTCGTACCATCTTGAGTGTTCGGTCGCCTCCCTCTCAAACTGCGAGGGAGTGATAGACGTTGTCTTTTATATGTTTGGGTTTAGCCCATGTTTAGTGGGTTCTAGAATAATCTTTTAGTGACTATATATTGTATTTGATAATTAATGTAATGCAAGAAAAATTATACTTCCAACGATTGTCATCTCAGATGATGATAAAGATGAATAAGACATGGCAACGCCAATTGTTGAGAATCAAGTTTTGGTATTTGAATGGAAAAGGATTTACGGTTTATTTGATGAAAGTTAAAGTGATGAAGATTAACAGTGAATCATTGATATTTATGTTTCTTCTCAAAGTTCATGTTACACGAAATACTTAATCACAATATCAAAAGTATAATTGTTTACCGATAAAAAATCCCTTTACTATTCACAAGTACTCGTCTAGTAAGTTGTAAAGTAAGAACTCGTAATATCTATTTAAAGTAAATGTAGATTGTCTAGTGATATTTCACCAAAGTAGAAAACCATCAACGCTTGAGAAATGGGCTAGCTAGATCGAAAGCCCATGTTGAAAATCCATTACGTAGACTAATTAGTTGCCGACTTGTCGTTGTCGTGTGGCACCGTCCATACAAACTTACAGTAGTTAACTTTATATATAATGACCATCCTTCCATCTTAAGGAAGAGTAATATATAATCAACCCGCATTAATAATAATATCCTTATCATAATCAAATGGCCGAGATAACCAATAACCGTTCAAACAAAGGTGATGACATAGATGATCATTTGGTTGTAGATATCTATCCTCTTAGCAACTATTACTTCACCTCAAAACCAGCTTCTTCTCATGCTGCTTTTAAGGATGCTCAAACACTAGCTGATCATGCACTACGTTTGAAATCAAAGTACGTACGTAAGTAGTACTATTGTTATATGTATAGTATGCGGTGAAAATGATTTGTTGGTTGTATATATGATTTTGAAGGTAATTATTTTGTGTTTGATGTTTAGTTATGATGCTCGTGGCATGAGGACTTGTGTACAAGCAGTTCTTTTGGTAACTCTTTTTAGTATTTTGTGATAATTATTAAGCTACCATTCAGTTTTTGAGATCATTTACTCTTTGTTTGTGAATTAGCTAGCTTACAAGAGCTTTTTTAGATATAACATATATAAGATTCGAGAACCGGATTGACCTGGGTCACTTAAAACCTGGCGGGTCTTACTGGGTTTCGAGAATCGAAAACCACCCCCTTTTTTTTGGCCGGAACCGGTTGACCTAGCCGGGTCAAATCAGGTTTCAAAACATTGCTAAAAACGACCTCTTAAAATTAAATGGTACTTCAGCAAGTTTTTAAGAATGACACTTATAGCTCCAACTACGACGCGACTACGTGAGTATGAAGTAGTTAGTATAGTAGAAGAACGCGCGTGAGTATGGAGTAGTTAGTATAGTAGAAGAATAGAATATTAACCTCAAGGCTTCTGTTCATAAAAAAGTTGTGCTGAGTTGAAGTCTCGTTAAAAGCATTTGTGAGATATTATGTCGGAGATCAGATGTTTAGTGGGTAAAAAAGTTGCGGTTCTATTTCTATAAAACGAACAACATATTTCAAATAAAGCAGTTTCTAGAAAGTAATAGCCAAATGAGCAAATTTTATTTTTCAAACTGTATAATCAGGTTGAATTGTTCAAACATCCTCATTTGCTGTTGCTACAAGCTAATAACAACATATATAAGCTTCCTGGTGGACGTTTGAGACCCGGTGAATCAGGTAACAAATAATCTTCTTTCCCTTTAAAACCAATGTTTAATACAACATATATAAGAATTGTTATGCCTTAGATAGTTGATGGTTCACAGTTAATGTATTAATTATATAGATGTTGAAGGGTTGAAACGTAAGCTTTTAAGCAAGCTATCTGCTGATGACGATAATCACCGAACCAAATGGGAGGTATATATATGTTGTTTTTAAGTTGCATTTCCTGATCTATGTGACTATGTTTGATGTTGAGAAACATATAATCAACTTGCCTTACTTGATTAGGTTGGCGAGTGCCTTGGAACATGGTGGAAATCCGATTTTGAGACATTGCCTTATCCATATTTGCCTTCAAGTGGCAAAGCCCCCAAGGTAGAGTTGGTTTATTCGTTATGTTATCATGCCGTTTCTACTTGGCCTGATGATTAAATATCTTTTGATGGTATGCAGGAGTGCACTAAGCTATACCTTGTGAAGTTGCCATCAAGTCGAGATTTCGTAGTGCCAAAAAATTTCAAGTTACTAGCTGTTCCAATGTGCCAACTTCACGAAAGTCGCAAGGTATACTTCTTTTTCACCATCAAAAGTTGCATTAACTTGTTATTTTGAAATGCTTAGTCTGTTTCACATTTCGACAAGTGAAGTAAATCTTGATTTTGATATGCACAAACATGTATAGCAACATTGTTAATTATCATTTCTTTATATGTACGTTTTAGTTTGATCAATGTGTCGATGCTGTGATTAATTTGCAGACATATGGGTCGATAATAGCAGGGATCCCACAGCTGCTTTCAAGGTTCTCTATCAACATAGTACATACTTAAAAATACTACACGGGCTTGTTTTATGTAAGGCTTTAAGTCGAACATCCCTTTCAGAACAGAACATACGTCATAAAGATGGGTTGGTTTTTTTTTACACGCTCCCCTTACAGTGTCTTCAAACCAGTAGCTAATAGTTGAAAGTAGTTTTGTTGGTTTTTTGCTTATTTTTTGTGTAAGATATACAAACTTTCGCACACATCAGTAAGTACATATGTATATGTACATCGATACATGTATTAATGTGCTAATACTAATTGCTATGTATATCTATCTATGATTTATTTGGACACAAAACTAGGACATTTAGATCCTACGAAAGAATCCTAATTAAAGAACCGATAATGTGTCCAGATACAAGCTTTCATGCCCTTCTTGCACTAGATGTATATTACTTCATCTCGTGTATTTCTTTCGACAAGTATGTAACTAGAGTTAGTTTGGAAAGGGTGATCAAGACAACTTGATATCATAGATCTTTATCGTAGTAATTTTTTTTTTTTTTTGGTAAAGGGGAGTAATCCTGCACTCTGGTAAAGTATATTAACCAAAAAACAATGAAGTACAATGGATGAGAGTGAGTCCATCCATTTAATATGCAAGAGTTTTAGGTAATTACAGTAGCTTAAAGCACAACAAAACAATTATCGATGACTCGCTAGTGTTTTAGGTAATCTATACTACTAAAAGATTGAAGTGCTTAATTTAATATGCAAGAGTTTTTGTGTGCACAAAATTAAGTACGGTACAATCTATCTAAAGCCAGACAAAAACTATATCAATTATATCAAGTTATCAATATACCACATTCAATTCATATGCATAAAATGTCTGTTTCAATGCAGTCACCCAAAAGTCCTATAGTTTATTAGTTTTGCAACCTAAAAAATACAAGAACAACCTTCAATGCAGGCATATAGAAGGGATACAGTTTTGCAACATCAAATAATACAAAACGACCTGCAATTACTGTTGGAATTATATAACATGACTAATAATAAATATAAACAATAAACATCAAGTACACATGCGGAAGCGTATAGAAACATATAATGAATAATTAATTAACTAAAACATATAAGTATGCGTACCTTTGATTCTAGCTAAACAAGAATCAATTCCAATAGCAACTCTTCAATTAAGATGAACCCTAATTAGGGTGTATAAGGATTATTGGAATTACCCTTACCGTTTTGTAATTCAATCCAATATATAATCAATAGTGTGATTATATCACGTTCTTGTACACACGTACTATTAACGAATTAAAGTAAATGATAGTTTAAAAGAAAACACAAAACAATTTGTTTTAACAAAACAAAAATCGAAACCCTTATTTATAAGGGTGCTCGGCCAAGTTTAAGAACCAAATGAGAGAAACCAAAACCCATGATTAATTGTGTGTACAAGAGTTGTCAATAATGAATCCTTTGTTTTGTATTTATAGGATTAGAAAACTTAGAGAACAAGTTAGGTTGGGTTTGGGCTTCCCCTTACCCATGGTCGGTCGATCCTTAACCCACAAGGGTTTCTAGATCCTTCTTGTTCTCTTAAATAATCCATATACAATACTTTCCTTTTATTCGTCTAACAATCGTTAGTCATTATTCCGTTAAATACTAACGGTCGTTATGTTTTGTGTTTATTTAATAATTAACATAACATTTTATATTAATTATCAATCTTTAATTCCTATACGTAAAGTGTGCAATCCCGTGATCTCGAGTTCGATCCTAACACACATCTATTAATTTTTGTCCATTAAACCAATAGCTCCCACTTGAACATATCTTAATAGTGTGATCACATCGGTTAGCGTCTAGCAACACTTCGATGCCTCTAGTACAACTCGAGTAAGGTCTCCTGGAAAAACCTTTTAATGATTCATCATTATTATTATCCTTTTGTTTCTAATACCATGTTAAATAAAGATATGGATCTAAGTCATTCTTTATTCAACTATTATGTTTCTCGTTATCAGTGATTAAGCAAGATTACCAAATCTTCTGAACATATTCAGGGGAGATCTTGGGCATGGCCACAAAAACATCTTGTCAACCCTACGAGGGGCCCAACAGTATTAAACTCCAAAATAAATTTGAATGAACAAATTCTATCTTGACTACAAGAATAACTTACAAACTTTGTAACATTTCTGGAAACAACCCGTATGACTACCAATTACGTATAGCGTTAAGTTGTTCCACAGAAGTGCACTACATTCATGACACTTATCTGGTATCTCAAGTCTGAGGATAACTATTCATGATTTACTTAATAACAATATCCATAAAGTAAAATCATGTAGTTGGGATAAGTCCTATATTCTATTCATTGAATATCATCTGAAATTGGTATGTTTTCTCATCAATATACTTTTAAGTATATTCTTCCAAATCACATAGATTTGTCTTAGTTTAATGATACTCTCATATCATTAATTGACAACGGACGATTTAGAATAAATAAATTATTCACTGATTAAACATGCAAATATAGGATACAATATATTATAAAATCAAACATACCAAGTATTTGATTTATTATAACAATTGTTTAACATCCCTTATCCAAATACTAAATAGATCAATGCATGAAAATTTCAGTTGATGAATTATGCCTCAAGTAATGACAATCATACTTGTTGACAAGGCATAAATCAACCAACTTGATCTATCGTAATTTTGAGAATACTTATTTCAAGAATTCAATTAGTGAAGTTCTTGTATTTGTGCATTCAACAATCCACATAATAATTCATAAAGTGTGAAAATACATACCTAATATAGCATAGTATTACAACGGTTTTCTATCGCATAATTTTGAATAAACCACACCACACAATATTTTGCAAGCTATGAATATTACTATAATGGTTTTCTACATTTATATTTTCATAGGCTGTATTGTAAACATACATACAAACATCTAACAACCACTTATAATACACATAACCTCCTAAAATACGTTGATTCCAACATTGGAGTACCTTGAACACTTTTCTTACGGATGCCTAAATGAAGGTCTAAAAAGCAATACCAAAATGTTAATTACCCACCATGGCTGCAACCTTAACAGGCTGCCAAGCAAGATATGGGCAATCTCTTTTTTAAAACTACCCGTTAGAATTCATCAAAGCCTTGATTGTGTTGGTAAGCTTAACAAACAGAAAAGCCATTTCCCACAAAAGACCAGCTCAGATAGGGTAGCATTTTGCAAAAAATTGGATTGCCTACCATGGCTGCAACCTTAACATGTTGCCAATCCAAGATATGGGCAATCTCTTTTTTAAAACTACCCGTCATAATTCATTAAAGCCTTGATGGTGTTGGTGGAAGTTTGCAAAATGGATTGCCCACCATGGCTGCAACCTTAACATGCTGCCAAGCCAAGATATGGGCAATCTCATTTTTTAAATTACCCGTCAGAATTCATCATAGCCTTGATGGTGTTGGTAAGCTTAACAAAATGAAAAGCCATTTCTCACAAAAGACCGGCTCAGATAGGGTAGCATTTAGCAAAAATTGGATTGCCCACCATGGCTGCAACCTTAACATGCTGCCAAGCTAAGATATGGGCAATCTCTTTTTTAAAACTACCTGTCATAATTCATCAAAGCCTTGATGGTGTTGGTAAGCTTAACAAACAGAAAACCCATTTGTCGGAAAAAGACAGCTCGATAGGGTAGTAGTTTCCAAAAAATGGATTGCCCACCATGGCTGCAACCTTAACATGCTGTCAAGCCAAGATATGGGAAATCTCATTTTTTAAATTACCCGTCAGAATTCATCATAGCCTTGATGTTATTGGTAAGCTTACACCTTGAAAAAGTAATATGGATTGGATCCAGATCATACATAAGGTGCTTCACGACCGGTGAACGTAGCATGATCCGACACTGCAAGATATATAGTGATCTTTGTGAGTGCCAATTTTTTTTTTAACTATAGCAAGATAATAAATTTTGATCCACAAAATATATTTATAACTGTTTTATATAAATAAGAACTAAAACATGTACTGTCGAACACAGAAGTTGCATAAATAAAACGCAAAGTAGTCATGTGACATCCTAACGAATATAATTTGTGCCAACTGGTTCTTCAACTCCGTTGTCTAAAATAGTTAAATCTTGAACCATATTTGGTATTACTTATTTGAGAGTACAAAAAGTATGTTAAAGTTGCTTATTCAAAAGTGCTTAAAGTGTAACACCCCAACCCGACAAGGGTAGAAGTGTCACATTCTGGTGTCATATCAGAACATACAAATAAAATTCTTCAAGCGAAAGTCTTAAAGAATAACGTACCAAGTCATTTAAACAAAAGATTTACAAGGAAAATTACAAAATCCAAATGTCTAAAATAAACCAAAATTTCAAAACAATAGCCCGCCAAAATAAGTTCAACTAGAAAGGTAACTAGGGTTGGTCCACTCAGATAATCCAACTCTCAGCCCATCAAAGCCCATCTTCAAATCTAAAACCTGCCGCAGGAAAAGAAATGCGGCTGAGCTTAAAAAGCCCAGTGAACAGATATAACAAAACGAAAGCTAAATAAAAGCATAAACGAAATGAAACAAAGGAAACATATAACAAATTCGCAGCGAACTAAGAACAACGAGTCAATGAGGATCCTGCAGAACACAATTATACAGGTATCCAAAACGAACAGATAACAAGGAGAACAAAACAAAGCAAAGCATCGACGACATATAAACAAGCACATACAAACTAGACATACAAGAACTGAAACATAAGCAAGCATAGCAGGCGTAACATCCACACAACATATATGTCATACAATCAATTCAGGAAATTAGAAGGCATACAAGCCAAACAGATATCTACAGGAAAGCGGAAGCAATTAATTAATAAGTGAGCATGGCAATTCACACAGGTCAAAACCCTTAGTTGAAAACATAACCAATATCATAACAGCGGAAGTACTAACAGCAGTCAACACATGGCAGTCACACGTAATAAGTAGAAATACAATATAAACGATATAATTAAATGAATTAAAGACAAATCAGGGCAACTAAACAAATTAACAAGCCAGACGTCACAAGATGACCCATTTACCTAATCAAACCGTAGCATAGGCGGAAATGTAAACATGGCAGGTCAACAATAAACAGATAAGAATACAACGGAATAGTCATAGTCCACGAGATACCGAACAAAGCACACATAATAAACTGACAAAACTATCGTTTACACATTAGTATGGTCACCGACAAATCGAGAGAGTCACATAACGGTGAGATCACATATCATCGATGAAAATAGGTAACTCGGATAACCGCATAGAAATCACATCATAGCGGGATAATCGGTAGTCACATAAAACATGAATGGCATAATCAAATTCAATAAGCATATAATAACCCGGTACGTGAATGGAACGATAGTCTGAAGTAACGGACTGAGAGTGTGACAGATCAAAGCAATGGAATATATATATCTTGGTAGTAGAGTGAGTCATATAAGGGTACTGAGTAATGAACAATTTATACAGAATATGGTGCGTTGGGGAAAACAGAAAGTACAGTATAGGTATATCAAAAGTGTAAGGGTTATCAGAAATCTACCACGAGCCCGGAACATATCATATCATATCATATCATATCATAAGTAACCATTGTATTCGGAGGGGTGACCTCGGAATACCATACATAATAGGAGGGGAGACCTCAGTAACAAATGGAGTAGCTAGCTCCCAGAATGTGAAGACGCGTATTGCACACGACATCATTCACCATATAAATCATATCATGTTAAATCCACTAAAACATATCATATCTAGGATGCATCCATACGCCCCCCGGAAACATAGTGGCCAAATCATATACATATAGTGAGCTCATAATCATATCATAATGGGGACGGTGTGCAACATCACTCGTGCACACTGGAGTCATGCCATTGGTGCATCAATGACACGGTCATGTTACCTTCATGACTAGGAACACATATTTGGCTCGGGTATCAAACTGACGGGTCAAAGCATAATCATATCATATCATAAGGGTTCATATCAAAGTTCATATCAAAGGTTCAAAAGTCAAAGGTTCATATCAGATTTCCATAACATAAGTTCATAATCAGAGATTCATAATCAGATGGTTCATAATCATAAGGTTCATAATCAAAAGTTCAGAATCATAACAAACGAATATCATAGCGAATAGAATCATATCAAAGGATTATGTCGGAATCATATCAAAGGATCATAGCATAAGGAAAATCATAGCAAAGGAATATCATAAGTGAAGCAAAGTCAAGGATTGAAAAGTCAGGAGAAATCCCTACTGAAAAGGGATAGAATATCTGTACCTCAATCGAAGCAAGCAAAATAGGAAAGTAAGGCCACACGATGAATCAATCTCGCCGTCCGGAACCTATATGAATTAGGTAACGCTTATTAAGGTCGGATTACTCATTTTAGACGGCTTTCCATTTTTAGCAGGTTTCCATAATAAGCAGCTTTCTATAATTAGTAACTTTCCAAAAATAGCAGGTTTCTATATTTAGTAAGTTTAGCTATTTATGCAGCATTTAAAGACATATTAAGATAAATAAGTGATTTATATACTTTAAGGATCATTTATGCCAATTTACACAAGTTTAAAGACCAAAAAGAATGTATAATGAGGGATTTATATTACGTATATATAGGACCAGGTTTCAACCTTTTTAAAGCCATGTAAATCAAGGTTCAAGGCCTACTTTTAAGTGTTAGATATCATGTTATAATAGTCTTAGGTTTAACATTCAACTAACATGTTTTAGAGCTCAAAAATATGTGTGCGTATGGTATAAAACCCACGACCAGAAATATAGAACATGAGCAGATTTGAAAACACTTTTAACGCCATACAAATGAGGTTTTTAATCCATGTTTTAATGTGTTAAACATTAGGTTATACTATGCTAGGTTAGGCAAGTCAAATGCACAAGATTTAGGTACCCATGGTGCGCATGGTATACCCCAAGACCACGACCAGAAAACCAATTACATGACCAGGTTCATAAAGGCTCTTGTCGCCATATATAGAGGTTTGTTTCAAGGTTTTAACATAGCACGATTATCAGGTTTATACGACTTAGGTTTAGTACATGTTTATAACATGATTTTAACAACAAAAACACGCGTGAAAAGGGTCTTAAACCCACGTCCAGAAGCAGAAACATGTTGGAGGAAAACGAGTTATGAAGGTACCTTTTTATCGTGTTAACAAGTGAGCAAACAAGGGACGGAAAATCAACCCAAAGCACTCCTCTTGTGCCTTATAATCACAACAACAACAGCAGCAATAGCGACCCACAGAAAACTAGCAAAGCCTTGTAACAAACGCGTAACGGAAACAGTTTACAAGCACTCCTAACCCTTCATTGGACCTGGTTTTGTCGTGAAAATGGATGGATGGAGAGAGTAGTTTTTGTCGTATAATTGTTTTAGGAGACTAGGGTTTCTTTGTGATTTTTATGGTAAATGATAAGTTACTAATGAGAGATAAATGGAATTAAAAGGGGAAGGGGAGCGTCTATTGATTGCCGAAATCAAGGAGGAATTATTTTGGACTCAAACAATTTTTCTAATTACCATTATTATGATGATTATCTAGTTTAATTGTCTTTTAAGTTGCTTTTATGATTAGGTCCAAGTAAATTGTACAATGTGTAATATTTATTAAGTAGTTAAAATGTTTACTCTTATTTAATATTATTCTTTTAAGTGTCAATATAAAATAAACGAGTTTGATGTATATTACCTATTTCACATTTATAAAGCTTGAGGGGTAAAAAGGCCATTTAACACGTTTACGTTTTCGGGGTTTTACAACTCTTCCTCTCTAACAGAAAATTTTCGTCCTCGAAAATTGAAGTCGCAGAGGTATACATATACGTACAAGTTTAGGGCAGATGTAGCAATCCATAGTTTCACACAGATCATAACGATTTCGGTTCCAAAGCGTACAAAACTTATACGTAACAGATGTCGGTGAGAATCTCACAAGGAGGTACAGAATTCCAAACGAACATGAGGATTATCAAATAACGGATATGAGCTCTAGTCCATTCACGTACCAACCTCAGTCAATTCCCAAGATGTCGTATGATTTCAATAAGTTCAAATTATATGATCTCGGTATTATCACGTTGATCAGGCGTCATAATACTTGCATCACATAACAAGTTCTTATTGTCATTATATTTTGTCCCGGGTCATGACAAACCACATAATCAATATCACAGCAAAACATATCACATACAGATATCAAGTAACGTACCAAAGCAGACCAGATTCATATACACACAGCATAAACTACATCAAACAACTTACCATATCACCATGAAAGAAGGCCACCAGCTTGCTCAAAACGGTTCCTCATGACTCATTACTGACGATCCAAAAACAAAACTGAGATATACCTGAATGCTAAACGATAAAACTTCACGATTCAAACCGAGTTCTGAACGAATCAAAGAAAAGCAATACCGATCAAAATGACTTAACAAAATATCAACCGCCTCAAAAACGCATAACAACGAATCGGAGTAACACAAGTCGCGCCCAAAGCATATGAAGTAGATGAACCTTCTCAGCCACTGGTTGAATCTTGTCTTCGTGTGTTGCGTCTTTAGTTGATCCGTCCAGCTTCCTCCAGCAGCATCCTGATGTCTCCAGCAGCACGGCAGTCGGTGTGGCTTCTGCTTCACGAACCTTTCCAGGACAGGGACTATTGCAACAACGCAGGGTCGGCACTATCATCTTCGGCTCTACGAGAAATCTCCATCTAACGATCGACAGACGGATGTGCGAAGACAAAATAAACAAAATCAAATGCGAAGAGAAGCAGACCAAATTAGTAAAGACAAAAGAATATCGAAGTCAAATCGGAACGACAACCAAAAGGAATCGGAAGATATCAGAACAGACGGAAGCCTAGTGTCTACCCAAATCCTCACAGGTCAATCCTAAGGTCAACAAGACGAAACCTGGGCTCTGATACCATAATTGTAACACCCCAACCCGACAAGGGTAGAAGTGTCACATTCTGGTGTCATATCAGAACATACAAATAAAATTCTTCAAGCGGAAGTCTTAAAGAATAACGTACCAAGTCATTTAAACAAAAGATTTACAAGGAAAATTACAAAATCCAAATGTCTAAAATAAACCAAAATTTCAAAACAATAGCCCGCCAAAATAAGTCCAACTAGAAAGGTAACTAGGGTTGGTCCACTCAGATAATCCAACTCTCAGCCCATCAAAGCCCATCTTCAAATCTAAAACCTGCCAGGAAAATAAATGCGGTGAGCTTAAAAGCCCAGTGAATGATATAACAAAACGAAAGCTAAATAAAAGCATAAACGAAATGAAACAAAGGAAACATATAACAAATTCGCAGCGAACTAAGAACAACGAGTCAATGAGGATCCTGCAGAACACAATTATACAGGTATCCAAACGAACAGATAACAAGGAGAACAAAACAAAGCAAAGCATCGACGACATATAAACAAGCACATACAAACTAGACATACAAGAACTGAAACATAAGCAAGCATAGCAGGCGTCGCATCCACACAACATATATGTCATACAATCAATTCAGGAAATTAGAAGGCATACAAGCCAAACAGATATCTACAGAAAAGCGGAAGCAATTAATTAATAAGTGAGCATGGCAATTCATACAGGTCAAAACCCTTAGTTGAAAGCATAACCAGTATCATAACAGCGGAAGTACTAACAGCAACACATGGCAGGTCACACGTAATAAGTAGGAATACAATATAAACGATATAATTAAATGAATTAAAGATATATCAGGGCAACTAAACAAATTAACAAGCCAGACGTCACAAGATGACCCATTTACCTAATCAAACCGTAGCATAGGCATAAATGTAAACATGGCAGGTCAACAATAAACAGATAAGAATACAACGGAATAGTCATAGTCCACGAGATACCGAACAAAGCACACATAATAAACCGACAAAACTATCGTTTACACATTAGTATGGTCACTAGACAAATCAGAGAGTCACATAACAGTGAGATCACATATCATCAGATGAAAATAGGTAACTCAGATAACCGCATAGAAATCACATCATAGCAGGATAATCAGTAGTCACATAAAACATGAATAGCATAATCAAATTCAATAAGCATATAATAACCCGTGCGTGAATGGAGCGATAGTCCGAGTAATGGGTGAGAGTGTGACAGATCAAAGCAATGGAATATATATATATCTTGGTAGTAGAGTGAGTCATATAAGGGTACTGAGTAATGAACAATTTATACAGAATATGGTGCGTTGGGGAAAACAGAAAGTACAGTATAGGTATATCAAAAGTGTAAGGGTTGTCAGAAATCTACCATGAGCCCGGAACATATCATATCATATCATATCATATCATAAGTAACCATTGTATTCGGAGGGATGACCTCGGAATACCATACATAATAGGAGGGGAGACCTCAGTAACAAATGGAGTAGCTAGCTCCTGAAATTGTGAAGACGCGTATTGCACACGACATCATTCACCATATAAATCATATCATGTTAAATCCACTAAAACATATCATATCTAGGATGCATCCATCGCCCCGGAAACATAGTGGCCAAATCATATACATATAGTGAGCTCATAATCATATCATAATGGGGACGGTGTGCAACATCACTCGTGCACACTGGAGTCATGCCATTGGTGCATCAATGACACGGTCATGTTACCTTCATGACTAGGAACACATATTTGGCTCGGGTATCAAACTGACGGGTCAAAGCATAATCATATCATATCATAAGGGTTCATATCAAAGTTCATATCAAAGGTTCAAAAGTCAAAGGTTCATATCAGATTTCCATAACATAAGTTCATAATCGAGGTTCATAATCGATGGTTCATAATCATAAGGTTCATAATCAAAAGTTCAGAATCATAACAAACGAATATCATAGCGAATAGAATCATATCAAAGGATTATGTCGGAATCATATCAAAGGATCATAGCATAAGGAAAATCATAGCAAAGGAATATCATAAGTGAAGCAAAGTCAAGGATTGAAAAGTCGGGAGAAATCCCTACTGAAAAGGGATAGAATATCTGTACCTCAATCGAAGCAAGCAAAATAGGAAAGTAAGGCCACACGATGAATCAATCTCGCCGTCCGGAACCTATATGAATTAGGTAACGCTTATTAAGGTCGGATTACTCATTTTAGACGGCTTTCCATTTTTAGCAGTTTCCATAATAAGCGACTTTCTATAATTAGTAACTTTCCAAAAATAGCAGGTTTCTATATTTAGTAAGTTTAGCTATTTATGCAGCATTTAAAGACATATTAAGATAAATAAGTGATTTATATACTTTAAGGATCATTTATGCCAATTTACACAAGTTTAAAGACCAAAAAGAATGTATAATGAGGGATTTATATTACATTATATATAGGACCAGGTTTCAACCTTTTTAAAGCCATGTAAATCAAGGTTCAAGGCCTACTTTTAAGTGTTAGATATCATGTTATAATAGTCTTAGGTTTAACATTCAACTAACATGTTTTAGAGCTCAAAAATATGTGTGTGTATGGTATAAAACCCACGACCAGAAATATAGAACATGAGCAGATTTGAAAACACTTTTAACGCCATACAAATGAGGTTTTTAATCCATGTTTTAATGTGTTAAACATTAGGTTATACTATGCTAGGTTAGGCAAGTCAAATGCACAAGATTTAGGTACCCATGGTGCGCATGGTATACCCCAAGACCACGACCAGAAAACCAATTACATGACCAGGTTCATAAAGGCTCTTGTCGCCACATATAGAGGTTTGTTTCAAGGTTTTAACATAGCACGATTATCAGGTTTATACGAATTAGGTTTAGTACATGTTTATAACATGATTTTAACAACAAAAACATGCGTGAAAAGGGTCTTAAACCCACGTCCAGAAGCAGAAACATGTTGGAGGAAAACGAGTTATGAAGGTACCTTTTTATCGTGTTAACAAGTGAGCAAACAAGGGACGGAAAATCAACCCAAAGCACTCCTCTTGTGCCTTATAATCACAACAACAACAGCAGCAATAGCGACCCACAGAAAACTAGCAAAGCCTTGTAACAAACGCGTAACGGAAACAGTTTACAAGCACTCCTAACCCTTCATTGGACCTGGTTTTTGTCGACTGAAAATGGATGGATGGAGAGAGTAGTTTTTGCCGTATAATTGTTTTAGGAGACTAGGGTTTCTTTGTGATTTTTATGGTAAATGATAAGTTACTAATGAGAGATAAATGGAATTAAAAGGGGAAGGGGAGCGTCTATTGATTGCCGAAATCAAGGGGGAATTATTTTGGACTCAAACAATTTTCCTAATTACCATTATTATGATGATTATCTAGTTTAATTGTCTTTTAAGTTGCTTTTATGATTAGGTCCAAGTAAATTGTACAATGTGTAATATTTATTAAGTAGTTAAAATGTTTACTCTTATTTAATATTATTCTTTTAAGTGTCAATATAAAATAAACGAGTTTGATGTATATTACGTATTTCACATTTATAAAGCTTGAGGGGTAAAAAGGCCATTTAACACGTTTACGTTTTCAGGGTTTTACATAAAGCAATAAGCAAATATTCATTTTTAACATTCAAACTGAACCAAAGTCACGATGTGCAAACTAATTCTCCATCTAATCACATAACCTTCACCAAATCACACTAAAAACGTCATATAACACATTTCCAATCACAAATCATCAGTATTTCATTAACATTCAGTACTTCATTTGTAAATATTGACATACGATGTTGACCATATCTGCGTATTCTGATTTTCTCCTTGAATTTATTTTGATATCTTAACGGTCTAGTAAAATGTCTGGTGCAGACCTTTGCACGAAGCCTGTTTAGATAGAAAAAGGGATCAGAGAAGGATATCCGATGTCCCATCTACATTAATAGTTGTCTCTTACAACTTCCTGAATAAACTAAACAATAAGTGTTTAAGTTTAATGTTTGCATTATAAGCTGATAATGGAGGTGCAAGATCTGATTGGACCAAGCATAAAATAATTGCAACTTTATGGCACTTTCAGTCAAAGTATTATTATTCGATGTCAAATTCTAGCCCATTCTACTACGACTATATACATAGATGCTTAACATCTTCGAGCCAATCATGGTTCATTGGGACGGGCGTCTGCTAGGGACCAATGATTATATCTTCTCATAGAAAATATATATTCATGTGACACCAACGGATGCCAGCCACAATGAAACATGATTGACTTGAAGAAATTTACCAACTTTTTATAAAATTGTGTTGACATTCATTAACCGTTATACTATTATGCATATAAAATAAAATGGTAACGAACATGCAACATAATCCTCTATACATTGCTATAAACCAGGTCAAGATATGGGCAATCTCAATTTTCAAACTACCCGTCAGAATTCATCAAACCCTTGATGGTGTTAGTAAGCTTAACAAACAGAAAAGCCATTTGTCACAAAAAACAGGCTCATATAGGGTAGCAGTTTGCAAAAACTGGATTGCCCACCATGGCTGCAACCTTAACATGTTGCCAAGCCAAGATATGGGCATTCTCATTTTTAAAATTACCCGTCAGAATTTATCATAGCCTTGATGTTGTTGGTAAGCTTACACCGTGGTTAAAGCAATAAGCAAATAATCAATTTTAACATTCAATTTGAACCAAAGTCACGATGTGCAAACTAATTGTCCATCTAATCACATAACCTTCACCAAATCACACTAAAATCATCATATAACACATTTCCAATCACAAGTCATCAGTATTTCATAAAACCACAAAAAAAAAATAAACCTAACTGGGAAATTCATTAATCAAAATCAATAACACAAATCCCAGATTGTAACAAGCTTAGATTTTGACAACTGGGTCATCATTAAAACATAAAATATTGGTCAAACAGGTATCAATTTATCAAAATTAAACATAAAAATCAGAGATTTACCTTTATAATTCTTTGATGAACATGTATTCATCGCTTCACAATTCAACCCCAACACAACCATACGATTATCAACTATATATGATCATTTCATCAAAATTGAATCAACAATTTCAATACACAAACACCGGATGAGTTAAATTTATGTTTTAATTTAATAAATATGTTGTATATTAGAAAACCCTAATTTCATTTGGAAACCCTATTTCGTTTTTGCAAGTTTTCATGATTGTATGTTTGACCCATGTGTGTGTGAGAGAAAACTAAATATCCTTTATAGTTTAAACTATAAAAGAAAAAATTGCAAACACTTAAATAAATAAAAACATATAAACATATTCTAAACTATTATATATAATTATATATACGCATCACCATTGTCATTGTTAGTACCTACAGCAACCTAACATCACCACCCATAACCATCTGCACCATCAGTTCAAATAGTACCCCCAAAAGACAACCATAACAGACCACCAAGATGACAAAAGACAATACACATACATAAACAACATAAACATAAACATGTGACCTAATCATAAAAATCCATGATGTCCATATGCTCCTCCTTCTCAGTCAAACCTTCACGGACTTCAACCAACAAGCCCCTCAAAACCTCCAGCCTCCTGCGCATCCTGATCATCTGCAACCTCAAGCACTCATAGACATACCCACCAGCTTCTTCATCATCATGGTTAAGAGACCACACCTCAGCCATCCTTTCAGTTTACACATCTATCTTCCTCTGCAACTCATTGCAGCTCTCCCCAATAAACCTCAGCAATGCTTCATCCTCTGTGTGATCTTGAATGAAAAGAAACTTGAAGCTTTTATGTAGCATTTCTGATCTGGACATGTCTTTCAACTCATTGATGTAAAGAGTGTTCGCCATTGAAATTATTGGTGGTGGGTGAAAGTCTTGGTCTTGATAGTCAGAGATTAAGGGAGAAAATTAACTTTATATTCTAAGTATATGTAACTAAACCAGTGTCTAACTAACTCTCTAACTAAACTGCTAAGGAACCCAACAGGTTTCATCATTGCAATTGTTAATTAAACTATTAATTCACATCTTTTGTTTTCCCATGCAGAAATATCAATTACGTTTTGGACAATATAAACTTTGTAGTAACACATAAAACACTTCCAGTATTGATAAAAATATTTACAAAATGTACACATGAATTTGACAATATAACATAACTTACCCTGGACATTTGACAATTATGATAAAGATAACACAAATACACTTACAAAAATATTATCATACCAAAACAACTATGATATTAAATAAATATATAACAAAGACTGTAGAAATGTTAATAAAAATAAAAACGTCATTCACTCCAACTTCTTGAAAAAAATTCATCAAAACGAATACATATATATCTATTCTTGAGCAATAACACTATGAACATTTATATCAAGTCCGTGTGCATCAGCAAAATCGATACGTATATTTATTTCACCTATCATCAACCCAAAAACAAACAAAACATTGAAATTATTAGAACCAACAAAAGTACCTAAAACCAAACAACTACTTAAACTCATTCATCTTAATAGCATTAGCTTCTTCCTCAATCCTCACGGGCACCAGCTTTCGCTTCATCTAACAAATGGTTTAACTTTGCGAGCAATAACCGATGTCTCTCTTGGGTTTTTCTTAAAGCTTCAAGTGACTCCAAAAGCAACCCCGTTAGCACCATAAGCTTCCATGTTTGCCATCATGGTATGGTTCTTCGCTATTACCCGCCTCAAATGTTGGCAACAACCAAAAAACATTTTGGATAATCCATCATCTTCACTTGCCTGTTGCACAAACCACAAACGCATGCAATTATGCAATTTTGAAGAACAAGCAACATTCGATAAATTCACTATCAACTCGAAATTTGCAATTAAAAATAAAATATATAAAAAAACAAATGGTTCTATAACTCACTATGCAAAATTACCAAATAAATAGGACAAACATAATTTATGTAACCTACTAATATTAAAGTATTACATATGAAAAGTCTCATCTAAATATAACATATTAGAAGAAACCTCTTCACATGTACTCTTATAAGGTTAAGTAACTATCTAAAATAATATTAGGAACCTAATAACCAAACATTTAGTTATGAAATATTAGTCATAATCGGTGCATCGAACGGGTTGTATAAAGCCTCATTTTGATTAATGATGTAACCAATTAACAATAAGTATACCCCGCCCCACCTTAAGAAGTCAGAGTTTCAGGTTTCCCGGATTTTTGCCATCCTTACCGCCCCACCTTAAAAAGTCCGAGTTTCGGGTTTCCCCGTCAAGACTGGATTTTTGCCATCCTTACCGCGAATACCAGCAAACCGTAAGAATTAAATAAGTTAGTAGGTTGTAACTTTTAAGTAAATTATTGTTTTTCACGTACAACTATTCTTTAGTTTTATTAGATCGACAACTAATTATTTCACAATATATATACATAAATTTATCTCGCATGTTTTGAGCATAAGTATTTGATTGTGTAGCTTTTTATACTGCATGAGATACTATTAGACAAAAGTCGTGAAAATAAAAGTTTATAAAATAATCAAGAGTAAATTACATGGATGATCCCTGTGGTATGTCAAAAGTAACAACTTTCGTCTCTGGAAGTTTGAAGTTGCACTGGTAATCCCTAAGTTGGTAAACAAATAACACCACTGATCCTTTGGTTTAACTACCGTTAAGTAAGTTCGTTATAATTTACACGTTAGCCCCTTTGGTTAAAGATCGTTGCATCGTCTATCCTTAATAATAACGACTGATTATAATTTAAAATTTTCATACGCTTTTAACCGTTTTTGTCAATTTTTATACATTTTCGTCCGTTTTTCTTACGTTTTCGCCTATTTTCATACATTATGAAACGTTTTTTTCCTTTTTTTACGTTTTCTCCCGTTTTCTTACATTCTCATACAATTTTGTTCGTTTTTTACGTTTTCGCCCGTTTCTTTCATTATCATACGTTTTTGTCCGTTTTTTTACGTTTTCGCCCGTTTTCTTACATTTTCATACGTTTTTTTTACGTTTTCGCTTGCTTTCTTTCATTTTCATAAGTTTTTGTCCGTTTTTTACGTTTTCGCCTGTTTTCTTATACCTTCATACGTTTTCGCTCGTTTTCTTTCATTTTCTTATGTTTTTGTCCTTTTTTTTCGTTTTCGCCCGTTTTCTTAAAATTTCATACGCTTTTGTCCGTTTTTTTACGTTTTCGCACGTTTTCTTTCATTTTCATACGTTATTGTCCATTTTTTTTTACGTTTCCGCACTTTTTCTTACACTTTCATATGTTTTTTTACATTTTCGCCCGTTTTCTTTCATTCTCATACACTATTTTCCCTTTTTTTACGTTTTCGCCCGTTTTCTTTCTTTATCATACATTTTCGTCCGTTTTTTTTACGTTTCCGTCCGTTTTATTTCATTTTCGTACGTTTTTGTCCGTTTTTTTATGTTTCTCCCGTTTTCTTACATTTCCATACGTTTTTGTCCGTTTTTACGTTTTCGCCCGTTTTCTTTCATTTTCATACGTTTTTGTCCGTTTTTTTAGTTTTCGCCCGTTTTCTTATGTTTTTATTCATTTTCACTCGGATGAAAAAGTATACAATTAATGACGAAAACGTATGAAGATGGATAAAAACGTAAGAAAACGGATAAAAACGGAAGAAAATGGGTAAAAACGTGAGAATACGTATAAAAACGGACGAAAACGTATACAGATGGATTAAAACGTAAGAAACGGATAAAAATGTAAGAATGCGTATAAAAACAGACGAAAGCGTATAAAGATGGATAAAAACGTAATAAAACGAATAAAAAACGTATGAAAATGTAATAAAAACGTAAGAAAATATACAAAAACGTATGAAAATGAAAGAAGACAGGTGATAACGTAAAAAACGGGACAAAAACGTATGGAAATGTAAGAAAACGGGCGAAAACGTAAAAAAACTGAAAAAACGTATGATAGTGTAAGAAAACGGGCGAAAAAGTAAAAAAAAGACAAAAACGTATGAAAAATGAAAGAAAATGGGTGAAAACGTAAAAAAAAGGGAGAAAAACGTATGAAAATGTAAGAAAACGAGCAAAAACGTCTAAAACGTAAGAAAATCGGACGAAAATGTATAAAAATGGACGAAAACGGATAAAAATGTATGAAAACTGTAAGTTATAAACAGCCGTTACTATTAAAGATAAACGATGCAACGATCTTCAACTAAAGGGGCTAACGTGTAATCTATAACGAACTTACTTAACGCCAGTTAAACCAAATGACCGGTAGTGTTATTTGTTTACCGACTTAGGGACTACCAGTGCAACTTCAAACTTCCAAGGACGAAAGTTGTTACTTTTGACATACCACAGGGACCATCCATGTAATTTACTCAATAATCAACGAATTAACCTTTGAGGAGGGTTATTTTACATATCAAATATTTCTCACATACTAAGGGACTCATCTCCACCATTCATTTACAAAGAAATCAATTCTTTGAGATTAAAAGCATTTTTATTATTTCACATATTTTTTATAATTTAAATATCTCTTAAACCATTAATCGTTATGCGAAAATATTTACACCGTCGCGACGAGTATTTAATTATCTTTCTATATATGGGCACTTTGATATACTTTCAAAAAAGAAAAAAATTTGTATTTTTCACTTTTTTCGTTTTTTTATGTTACTAAAATTTGCATGAAAAAAATCATATATAATTAAACATTAAATTGAATATCACATGTGATATTAGTGTTAAATCATATATGATATGTAATATTACATATGATATGATATGTATATCATATGTGATTTTACACTAATATCACATGTGATATTACATATCATATATGATTTAACACTAATATCACATGCGATATTCAAATTAGTGTTTAATCATATATGATTTTTTAATGCAAATTTCAGTAACGTAAAAAAACGAAAAAACTTTAAAAAAAACGTGAAAAATATGAAGAGAAAAAAAATTTGTCGAAATGATATATATTTAAATGCTCGTCGCAATGATATATATTTTTTTGGCTTAAGGATTAACGGTTTGAAAAAAAAATAATGAAAGTGGGTTTTTAAATTGTTGAGATTAATCTCATCCATTAGATCAAATAAAAATGGAGGGTGAAGATTGAATCTTTTGTCCTGAAATAATCTTAAATCTCAACCTTTTCCTAATTTTGTTTGTTTTTATGCTATACTTTATAGCAATAATTCTTTTTTTTTTTTGAACAATTTATAGCAATAATTCAAGCTGGCCCGGCAAGGTAGATATTTTCGCATGTCACCTTTTTATTTATTTGTTTGTTTTTTTTCCTTTTTAACTTTTTCATGTCTCCTGTGGGACAAACCTTTTAGTCACACAATGACAAACGGTCATTGGGAGCTAGCTCCAAAAGTGGAACTTTCCTTCTTCAATAACAATTCCCAAAAATTGTTATAATTAAAAATGAAAATGTGTTTAGCGAGTTATATATACCAACTGTATTTAAGAAAATCAAGTTATCAACATAAATAGATATATTATGCTACGTTCATTAGGCCCGAGCTTATCCCTCAAGAGTTTCTATGTAATTTATCACTATTAATATAACATTGAGGGGGAATTTTATCAGTTTACACTTTACATTATATAAGGAGTGTCAAAAAGTCCGACCCGACCAAAACCCGATTAAGTCTATTCAGGTCTGGTTATTTGGGTCAATAATTTTATTCGGATCAAACCGACTAACTCGAATACTAAATAGGGCCGGGTATCAGGTTGAAAATATTTGGCTAACTCGGGTTTCGGGTAAACCCGATTGACTCGAATAAATGTTATCTTTCTAAATATTACATTTATAAATTATCTGTAAAAAAAAATATGCAATTTTATTACATTTTAGGGTGAAGGTTGAATATACGTAACAAACTTTCTCAAATTTGCCAATATACGTAACATACTTATTTTAATCTCCGCATACGTAATATACTTTCAAATCTTTACCAATATACGTAATATTGACAGGTTATCACTTTAAAAAGTTACAATAATGGTCCCTGCCGTTTGTGTTGGCTTTCACCATTAGTCCTTTGACATTTTTTCACTTAAAAAAGTTATAATAATTGTCCCTTTGGTTTGATTTGACTTTTACCGTTAGTCCTTTGACTTTCATTTGTTTCATACAAATTTTTTACACATTTTTATACATGATTTTTACATGTTTTATACACGTTTTTATACACCTTTTTACACACGTTTTTATATACGTTTTTTACACGATTTTATGCACGTTTTTATACACGATTTTATATACATTTTTTTACACGTTTTTATACACATTTTTATACACGTTTTTCACACACATTTTTATACATGTTTTTATACACGTGTGAAAAACGTGTATAAAAACGTATATAAAACTGTGTATAAAAACGTGCATATATTCATGTAAAAAAACGTATATAAACACGTGTGTAAAATACGTGTAAAAAACTTGTATAAAAACGTGTAAAAGGCGTATATAAAATCGTGTATAAAAACATGCATAAAATCGTGTAAAAAACGTATATAAAAACGTTTTTTTAAAATATGTATAAAAACGTGCATAAAGGTACATAAAACCGTGTATAAAAATATGCATAAAAACGTGTAAAAAACATGTATAAAAATGTGTAAAAAACGTGTATAAAATCATGTAAAAATGTATATAAAAATGTGTAAAGAACATGTATAAAAACATGTAAAAAAACGTGTATAAAAACGTGTGAAAAACGTATATACAACCGTATATAAAAACGTGCATAAAATTGTGTAAAAAACGTATATAAAAATGTTTTTAAAAAGCGTGTAAAAATATATATAAAAATGTGTAAAGAACGTGTAAAAAAACCTGTATAAAAACGTGTGAAAAACGTATATACAACCGTATATAAAAACGTGCATAGAATTGTGTAAAAAACGAATATAAAAACGTTTTTAAAAAGCGTGTATAAAAACGTGTAAAAAAAAGTACATAAAACCGTGTATAAAAACGTGTAAAAAAGTATATAAAAACGTTTTCAGCAGCTTGAATTCAAGTTATTGGTTATAGTCACTGGCAACGCTCATATGATATAATCTACCTTTTATGTTATATAAATTAATGTTCTCTGCATAAACTGTAGACAAACATGCAAAGACATACCTAATATAGCATAGTATTACAACGGTTTTCTATCGCATAATTTTGAATAAACCACACCACACAATATTTTGCAAGCTATGAATATTACTATAATGGTTTTCTACATTTATATTTTCATATTTGTAAACATACATACAAACATCTAACAACCACTTATAATACACATAACCTCCTGAAATATGTTGATTCCAACATTGGAGTACCTTGAACACTTTTCTTATGGATTCCTAAATGAAGGTCTAAAAAGCAATACCAAAATGTTAATTACCCACCATGGCTGCAACCTTAACAGGGTGCCAAGCAAGATATGGGCAATCTCTTTTTTAAAACTACCCGTTAGAATTCATCAAAGCCTTGATTGTGTTGGTAAGCTTAACAAACAGAAAAGCCATTTCTCACAAAAGACCGGCTCAGATAGGGTAGCATTTTGCAAAAAAATGGATTGCCTACCATGGCTGCAACCTTAACATGCTGCCAATCCAAGATATGGGCAATCTCTTTTTTAAAACTACCCGTCATAATTCATCAAAGCCGGTTTTGGTAAGCTTAACAAACAGAAAACCCATTTGTCAGAAAAGACAGGCTCAGATAGGGTAGCAGTTTGCAAAAAATAGATTGCCCACCATGGCTGCAACCTTAACATGCTGCCAAGACAAGATATGGGCAATCTCATTTTTTAAATTACCCGTCAGAATTCATCATAGCCTTGATGGTGTTGGTAAGCTTAACAAACAGAAAAGCCATTTCTCACAAAAGACCGGCTCAGATAGGGTAGCATTTAGCAAAAATTGGATTGCCCACCATGGCTGCAACCTTAACATGCTGCCAAGCTAAGATATGGGCAATCTCTTTTTTAAAACTACCTGTCATAATTCATCAAAGCCTTGATGGTGTTGGTAAGCTTAACAAACAGAAAACCCATTTGTCAGAAAAGACAGGCTCAGATAGGGTAGCAGTTTGCAAAAAATGGATTGCCCACCATGGCTGCAACCTTAACATGCTGCCAAGCCAAGATATGGGCAATCTCATTTTTTAAATTACCCGTCAGAATTCATCATAGCCTTGATGTTATTGGTAAGCTTACACCTTGAAAAAGTAATATGGATTGGATCCAGATCATACATAAGGTGCTTCACGACCGGTGAACGTAGCATGATCCGACACTGCAAGATATATAGTGATCTTTGTGAGTGCCAATTTTTTTTAACTATAGCAAGATAATAAATTTTGATCCACAAAATATATTTATAACTGTTTTATATAAATAAGAAATAAAACATGTACTGTCGAACACAGAAGTTGCATAAATAAAACGCAAAGTAGTCATGTGACATCCTAACGAATATAATTTGTGTCAACTTGTTCTTCAACTCCGTAGTCTAAAATAGTTAAATCTTGAACCATATTTGGTATTACTTATTTGAGAGTACAAAAAGTATGTTAAAGTTGCTTATTCAAAAGTGCTTAAAGCAATAAGCAAATATTCATTTTTAACATTCAAACTGAACCAAAGTCACGATGTGCAAACTAATTCTCCATCTAATCACATAACCTTCACCAAATCACACTAAAATTGTCATATAACACATTTCCAATCACAAATCATCAGTATTTCATTAACATTCAGTACTTCATTTGTAAATATTGACATACGATGTTGAACATATCTGCGTATTCTGATTTTCTCCTTGAATTTATTTTGATATCTTAACGGTCTAGCAAAATGTCTGGTGCAGACCTTTGCACAAAGCCTGTTTAGATAGAAAAAGGGATCAGAGAGGGATATCCGATGTCCCATCTACGTTAATAGTTGTCTCTTACAACTTCCTGAATAAACTAAACAATAAGTGTTTAAGTTTAATGTTTGCATTATAAGCTGATAATGGAGGTGCAAGATCTGATAGGACCAAGCATAAAATAATTGCAACTTTATGGCACTTTCAGTCAAAGTATTATTATTCGAAGTCAAATTCTAGCCCATTCTACTACGACTATATACATAGATGCTTAACATCTTCGAGCCAATCATGGTTCATTGGGACGGGCGTCTGCTAGGGACCAATGATTATATCTTCTCATAGAAAATATATATTCATGTGACGCCAACGGATGCCAGCCACAATGAAACATGATTGACTTGAAGAAATTTACCAACTTTTTATAAAATTGTGTTGACATTCATTAACTACATAGTTGTTATACTATTATGCATATAAAATAAAATGGTAACGAACATGCGACATAATCCTCTATACATTGCTATAAACCAAGTCAAGATATGGGCAATTTCAATTTTCAAACTACCTGTCAGAATTCATCAAAGCCTTGATGGTGTTAGTAAGCTTAACAAACAGAAAAGCCATTTGTCACAAAAAACAGGCTCAGAAAGGGTAGCAGTTTGCAAAAATTGGATTGCCCACCATGGCTGCAACCTTAACATGTTGCCAAGCCAAGATATGGGCATTCTCATTTTTAAAATTACCCGTCAGAATTCATCATAGCCTTGATGTTGTTGGTAAGCTTACACCGTGGTTAAAGCAATAAGCAAATAATCAATTTTAACATTCAATATGAACCAAAGTCACGATGTGCAAACTAATTGTCCATCTAATCATATAACCTTCACCAAATCACACTAAAATCATCATATAACACATTTCCAATCACAAGTCATCAGTATTTCATAAACCCACAAAAAAAATAAACCTAACTGGGATATTCATTAATCAAAATCAATAACACAAATCTCAGATTGTAACAAGCTTAGATTTTGACAACTGGGTCATCATTAAAACATCAAATATTGGACAAACAAGTATCAATTTATCAAAATTAAACATAAAAATCAGAGATTTACCTTTATAATTCTTTGATGAACATGTATTCATCGCTTCACAATTCAACCCCAACACAACCATACGATTATCAACTATATATGATCATTTCATCAAAATTGAATCAACAATTTCAATACACAAACACCGGATGAGTTAAATTTATGTTTTAATTTGATAAATATGTTGTATATTAGAAAACCCTAATTTCATTTGGAAACCCTATTTCATTTTTGCAAGTTTTCATGACTGTGTGTGTGTGTGAGAGAAAACTAAATATCCTTTATAGTTTAAACTATAAAAGAAAAAATTACAAACACTTAAATAAATAAAAGCATATAAACATATGCTAAACTATTATATATAATTATATATACGCATCACCATTGTCATTGTTAGTACCTACAGCAACCTAACATCACCACCCATAACCATCTGCACCATCAGTTCAAATAGTACCCCCAAAAGACAACCATAACAGACCACCAAGATGACAAAACACAATACACATACATAAACAACATAAACATAAACATATGACCTAATCATAAAAATCCATGATGTCCATATGCTCCTCCTTCTCACATGTGCAACCTCAAGCACTCATAGTCATCCCCACCAGCTTCTTCATCATCATGGTTAAGAGACCACACCTCAGCCATCCTTTCAGTTTACACATCTATCTTCCTCTGCAACTCATTGCAGAGCTCCCCAATAAACCTCAGCAATGCTTCATCCTTTGTGTGATCTTGAATGAAAAGAAACTTGAAGCTTTGATGTAGCATTTCTGATCCGAACATGTCTTTCAACTCATTGATGTAAGGAGTGTTCGCATTGAAATTATTGGTGGTGTGTGAAAGTCTTGGTCTTGATAGTCAGAGATTAAGTGAGAAAATTAAATATATATTCTAAGTATATGTAACTAAACCAGTGTCTAACTAACTCTCTAACTAAACTGCTAAAGAACCCAACAGGTTTCATCATTGCAATTGTTAATTAAACTATTAATTCACATCTTTTGTTTTCCCATGCAGAAATATCAATTACGTTTTGGACAATATAAACTTTGTAGTAACACATAAAACACTTCCAGTATTGATAAAAATATTTATAAAATGTACACATGAATTTGACAATATAACATAACTCACCCTAGACATTTGACAATTATGATAGAGATAACACAAATACACTTACAAAAATATTATCATACCAAAACAACTATGATATTAAATAAATATATAACAAAGACTGTAAAAATGTTAATAAAAATGAAAACGTCATTCACTCCAACTTCTCGAAAAAAATTCATCAAAACGAATACATATATATCTATTCTTGAGCAATAACACTATGAACATTTATATCAAGTCCGTGTGCATCAGCAAAAACGATACGTATATTTATTTCCCCTATCATCAACCCAAAAACAAACACAACATTGAAATTATTAGAACCAACAAAAGTACCTAAAACCAAACAACTACTTAAACTCATTCATCTTAATAGCATTAGCTTCTTCCTCACGGGCACCAACTTTCGCTTCATCTAACAAATGGTTTAACTCTGTGAGCAATAACCGATGTCTCTCTTGGGTTTTTCTTAAAGCTTCAAGTGACTCCAAAGCAACCCCGTTAGCACCATAAGCTTCCATGTTTGCCATCATGGTATGGTTCTTCGCTATTAGCCGCCTCAAATTTTGGCAACAACCAAAAAACATTTTGGATAATGCATCATCTTCACTTGCCTGTTGCACAAACCGCAAACGCATGCAATTATGCAATTTTGAAGAATAAGCTACATTCGATAAACTCACTATCAACTCGAATTTTGCAATTAAAACTAAAATATATAAAAAAACAAATGGTTCTATAACTCACTATGAAAAAAGTACCAAATAAATAGGACAAACATAATTTATGTAACCTACTAGTAATATTAGAAGAAACCTCTTCACGTGTACTCTTATAAGGTTAAGTAACTATCTAAAATAATATTAGGAACCTAATAACCAAACATTTAGTTATGAAATATTAGTCATAATAGGTGCATCGCACGGGTTGTATAAAGCCTCATTTTGATTAATGATGTAACCAATTAACAATAAGTATACCCCGCCCCACCTTAAGAAGTCAGAGTTTCGGGTTTCCCCGTCAAGACTGGATTTTTCCCATCCTTACCGCGAATACCAGCAAACCGTAAGAATTAAATAAGTTAGTAGGTTGTAACTTTTAAGTAAATTATTGTTTTTCACGTACAACTATTCTTTAGTTTTATTAGATCGACAACTAATTATTTCACAATATATATACATAAATTTATCTCGCATGTTTTGAGCATAAGTATTTGATTGTGTAGCTTTTTATACTGCATGAGATACTATTAGACAAAATTTCTTTGATTCACGTGAAAATAAAAGTTTATAAAATAATCAAGAGTAATTTACATGGATGGTCCATGTGGTATGTCAAAAGTAAAAAATTTCGTCTCTGGAAGTTTGAAGTTGCACTGGTAGTCCCTAAGTTGGTAAACAAATAACACCACCGATCCTTTGGTTTAACTGGCGTTAAGTAAGTTCGTTATAATTTACACGTTAGCCCCTTTGGTTAATGATCGTTGCATCGTGTATCCTTAATAATAACGACTGTTTAAAATTTAAAATTTTCATACGTTTTTATCCGTTTTCGTCAATTTTTATACATTTTCGTCCGTTTTTCTTACGTTTTATACGTTTTCGCCCGTTTTCATACATTATGATACGTTTTTGTCCCTTTTTTACGTTTTCTCCCCGTTTTCTTACATTCTCATACAATTTTGTTCGTTTTTTACGTTTTCGCCCGTTTCTTTCATTTTCATACGTTTTTGTCCGTTTTTTCACGTTTTCGCCCGTTTTCTTACATTTTCATACGTTTTTTTTACGTTTTCGCCTGCTTTCTTTCATTTTCATACGTTTTTTTTTCTGTTTTTTACGTTTTCGCCTGTTTTCTTATATTTACATACGTTTTTTACGTTTTCGCCCGTTCTTGTCCCTTTTTTTTTCGTTTTCGCCCGTTTTCTTAAAATTTCATACGCTTTTGTCCATTTTTTTACGTTTTCGCAAGTTTTCTTTCATTTTCATACGTTATTGTCCATTTTTTTACGTTTCCGCACGTTTTCTTACACCTTCATATGTTTTTTTACGTTTTCGCCCGTTTTCTTTTATTCTCATACACTATTTTCCATTTTTTTACATTTTCGCCCGTTTTCTTACATTTTCATACGTTTTTGTCTCTTTTTTTACGTTTTCGGCCGTTTCTTTTCATTTTCGTACGTTTTTGTCCGTTTTTTTATGTTTCTCCCGTTTTCTTACATTTCCATACGTTTTTGTCCGTTTTTACGTTTTCGCCCGTTTTCTTACATGGTCATACGTTTTTGTCCGTTTTTTACGTTTTCGCCCGTTTTCTTTCATTTTCATATGTTTTTGTCCGTTTTTTAAGTTTTCGCCCGTTTTCTTTCATTTTCATATGTTTTTGTCCGTTTTTTAAGTTTTCGCCCGTTTTCTTATGTTTTTATTCATTTTCGCTCAGATGAAAACGTATACAATTAATGACGAAAACGTATGAAGATGGATAAAAACGTAAGAAAACGGAAGAAAATGGGTAAAAACGTAAGAATACGTATAAAAACGGACGAAAACGTATACAGATGGATTAAAACGTAAGAAAACGGATAAAAATGTAAGAATACGTATAAAAACAGACGAAAACGTATAAAGATGGATAAAAACGTAATAACAGGAATAAAAAACGTATGAAAACGTAATAAAAACGTAAGAAAATATACAAAAACGTATGAAAATGAAAGAAGACGGTTGATAACGTAAAAAACGGGACAAAAACGTATGGAAATGTAAGAAAACGGGCGAAAGCATAAAAAAACTGACAAAAACGTATGAGAGTGTAAGAAAACGGGCGAAAACGTAAAAAAAACAGACAAAAACGTTTGAAAAATGAAAGAAAATGGGTGAAAACGTAAAAAAAACGGAGAAAAACGTATGAACATGTAAGAAAACGAGCAAAAACGTCTAAAACGTAAGAAAACCGGACGAAAATGTATAAACATTGACGAAAACGGATAAAAACGTATGAAAACTATAAGTTATAAACAGCCGTTATTATTAAGGATAGACGATGCAACGATCTTCAACTAAAGGGGTTAACGTGTAAACTATAACGAACTTACTTAACGCCAGTTAAACCAAAGGACCGGTAGTGTTATTTGTTTACCGACTTAGGGACTACCAGTGCAACTTCAAACTTCCAAGGATGAAAGTTGTTACTTTTGACATACCACAGGGACCATCCATGTAATTTACTCAATAATCAACGAATTAACCTTTGAGGAGTGTTATTTTACATATCAAAATTTTCTCACATACTAAGGGACTCATCTCCACCATTCATTTAAAAAGAAATCAATCGCTGAGATTAAAGGCATTTTATTATTTCACATATTTTTTATAATTTAAATATTTCTTAAACCATTAATCGTTAAGCGAAAATATTTACACCGTCGCGACGAGTATTTAATTATCTTTCTATAGATGGGTACTTTGATATACTTTCAAAAAATAAAAAAATTTGTATTTTTCACTTTTTTTCGTTTTTTTATGTTACTAAAATTTGTATGAAAAAAATCAAATATGATTAAACACTAAATTGAATATCACATGTGATATTAGTGTTAAATCATATATAAAATGTAATATCACATGTGATATGATATGTATATCATATGTGATTTTACACTAATATTACATGTGATATTACATATCATATATGATTTAACACTAATATCACATGCGATATTCAAATTAGTGTTTAATCATTTATGATTTTTTAATGCAAATTTCAGTAACGTAAAAAAAACAAAAAAACTTTAAAAAACGTGAAAAATATGAAGAAAAAAAAATTTGTCGAAATGATATATATTTAAATGCTCGTCGCAATGATATATATTTTTTTGCCTTAAGGATTAACGGTTTGAAAAATATTAATATTTGAAAAAAAAAATGATGAAAGTGGGTTTTTAAATTGTTGGGATTAATCTCATATATTAGATCAAATAAAAATGAAGAGTGAAGATTGATCACTTGTATGTAAATAATCTTTTATCCTCAAATAATCTTAAATCTCAACCTTTTCCTAATTTTGTTTGTTTTTATGCTATACTTTATAGCAATAATTTTTTTTTTTTTTTAACAATTTATAGCAATAATTCAAGCTGGCCCGGCAAGGTAGATATTTTCGCATGTCACCTTTTTATTTATTTGTTTTGTTTTTTTTTTTCCTTTTTAACTTTTTCATGTCTCCTGTGGGACAAACCTTTTAGTCACACAATGACAAACGGTCCTTGGGAGCTAGCTCCAAAAGTGGCACTTTCCTTCTTCAATAACAATTCCAAAAAATTGTTATAATTAAAAATGAAAATGTGTTTAGCGAGTTATATATACCAACTGTATTTAAGAAAATCAAGTTATCAACATAAATAGATATATTATGCTACGTTCATTAGGCCCGAGCTTATCCCTCAAGAGTTTCTATGTAATTTAATCACTATTAATATAACATTGAGGGGGAATTTTATCAGTTTACATTATATAAGGAGTGTCAAAAAGCCCGACTCGACCAGAACCCGAATAAATCTATTCGGGTCTGGTTATTCGGGTCAATAATTTTATTCGGGTCAAACCGACTAGCTCGAATACTAAATAGGGCCGGGTATCAGGTTGAAAATATTTGGCTAACTCGGGTTTCGGGTAAACCCGATTGACTCGAATAAATGTTATCTTTCTAAATATTACATTTATAAATTATCTATAAAAAAAATATGCAATTCTATTACATTTTAGGGTGAAGGCTGAATATACGTAACAAACTTTCTCAAATTTGCCAATATACGTAACATACTTATTTTAATCTCCGCATACGTAATATACTTTCAAATCTTTACCAATATACGTAATATTGACATGTTATCACTTTAAAAAGTTACAATAATGGTCCCTGCCGTTTGCGTTGGCTTTCACCATTAGTCCTTTAACATTTTTTCACTTAAAAAAGTTATAATAATTGTCCCTTTGGTTTGATTTGACTTTTACCGTTAGTCCTTTGACTTTCATTTGTTTCATACACATTTTTTACACATTTTTATACATGATTTTTACATGTTTTATACACGTTTTTATACACCTTTTTACACACGTTTTTATATACGTTTTTTACACGATTTTATGCACGTTTTTATACACGATTTTATATACATTTTTTACACATTTTTATACACGTTATTTACACATTTTTATACACGTTTTTCACACACATTTTTATACATGTTTTTATACACGTGTGAAAAACGTGTATAAAAACGTATATAAAACTGTGTATAAAAACGTGTATATATTCATGTAAAAAAACGTATATAAAGACGTGTGTAAAATACGTGTATAAAAACGTGTAAAAAACTTGTTTAAAAACGTGTAAAAGGCGTATATAAAATCGTGTATAAAAACGTGCATAAAATCGTGTAAAAAACGTATATAAAAACGTTTTTTTTAAATATGTATAAAAACGTGCATAAAGGTACATAAAACCGTGTATAAAAATATGCATAAAAACGTGTAAAAAACATGTATAAAAATGTGTAAAAAACGTGTATAAAATCATGTAAAAATGTATATAAAAATGTGTAAAGAACATGTATAAAAACATGTAAAAAAACGTGTATAAAAACGTATATACAACCGTATATAAAAACGTGCATAGAATTGTGTAAAAAACGTATATAAAAATGTTATTAAAAAGCGTGTAAAAATATATATAAAAATGTGTAAAGAACGTGTATAAAAACGTGTAAAAAAACCTGTATAAAAACGTGTGAAAAACGTATATACAACCGTATATAAAAACGTGCATAGAATTGTGTAAAAAACGTATATAAAAACGTTTTTAAAAAGCGTGTATAAAAACATGTAAAAAAAAGTACATAAAACCGTGTAAAAAAGTGTATAAAAATGTGTAAAAAAAATGTATATAAAAACGTGTGTTAAAACATGTTTAAAAACGTGTATAAAAACGTGTATGAAAAAAGATAAAGTCAAAGGACTAACGGTGAAAGTCAAAGCAAACCACATGGACCATTACTGTAACTTTTTTAAGTGAAAAAATTTCAAAGGACTAACGGTGAAAGCCAATGCAAACGGCAGGGACCATTATTATAACTTTTTAAAGTGGTAACCTGTCAATATTACGTATATTGGTAAAGATTTGAAAGTATATTACGTATGTGGAGATTAAAATGAGATTAAAATAAGTTGTTACGTATATTGGGAAATTTGAGAGAAGTTTGTTACGTATATTCAGCCTTCACCCTACATTTTATTCATATTCAGGTTGACCCGAACCCGAATTGACTCGGACCCGATTAACCCGAATTCAAATAAGGTCTGGTTTGGGTATGTTATTTATAGCTTTGACCCGACCCGAATTGACCCGAACCCGACCAACCCAACTCGATTAACACCCCTAGCTGCCTATATGTCACCTCGTCAAATCCTAACCGTCACATTTATCCCTTCTAAAAAACTAGAACAAAACAAAAAAAATGCAGCCTACTATTTTGGCCATAAGTGCCAAACCGTTTAGAGTTAACTGACATCATCGAAGCCATTACCTTCGTATTAAGATTCCACATCAAACCCACTAAAATCACAGCCATCTTTGGCTTGGCGCGCCGTCATGTGCCGCAGAAAGCCGTCATCTGTATTGATTTAGATAAAACGTTTGCATTTTTGTGGAAATAACAAAAGTATTTATGTAAAACTTTTTTAAAAAGAGTCAACAATGTCCAACAACAATCAACACTTGGTCAACTCGATTCCTTGTCAAAGAGCCATTGTTACCGGCTATCGGCATAAAGTGTTATTCTGCTTTTCCTCATTCCTTTCCCTGTAGTCGTGTGGCTTCGCTCCTATAAGCTAGTTCTCATCTGCAATTTAAAGATTTATATCGGCTTGCTATCCCTATAACAACAAATTAACTATTGTTCTAATGCTCTTCGTTTTGCTACTGTTTGAATATTTGTCTTCACTTGTTATCGGATGTCTTCGTTAACAAGTTTATTATTGATTTAATGTTATCAAATTTTTAATTCAATTTGAGCTCTCGCGATTTCATCGCTCAAATTACGAGAGAATGTTAGATGAAATATTATGTTAGGTTTATTAGGTCTGATCCGTCTATGGTCTTAAGTACATTAAAACTACTCTGTAGTTTAGCATTATAAATAGTTATCAATAAAGACATTTGGGAGTCTTTTACTTCTCAATTTACTACCAAAATGTCTCAACAAAACACTCCCCGCAACACAAAACGTCAACAAAGAAACACTACCCGAAACACTCCCCCGACACCCGAAAGAACAATCAATCTTGGAAATACTCCACCGTCAAACCAACAAATTAACTTATGACCACAATCAGTCTTTTATAACCAACCTTACCAAATTCAACCATACCGAAACCCACACCCTCAAGAAAACGCTTTTAGCCAATTCTCCCAACAAAACGCTTTTACCCAATTCTCACAACAAAATGCGTTCCCATTCGACAACCCCAACTACAACTTATATGGGCGGTTCGTTATCACATCCAAATGTGAACCAACCTATTTCTCCCATTCCTCAACTTAATCTCAACGAAATGTACTCACCTCAATTTTCGGAGACCATGGCTCTCATTCGTGAGGAGTCTCCCGTCGAAGAAGCCCCCTTAGTTCAGACAAAAAAGGTGATAAGAAGATGCCAAAAGAAGGTAGTTCGAAATAACGAAGAAGTAAGGTCTACTCCATGGACACCTGAAGAAGAAAATGAATTGTGCCAAGCTTGGGCTTGTATATTCGAAGATAGGGTTGTTGGTAATGTCAGAAAGGATGCTAGATTTTGGAATGGGTTTTAGACCACATGCATATAGATAGTCCTATAACCTAATGTCGTACCTACGATATGATAAACAGGAAATGGATGACGGTGCATCTAAAAGTTTCTCAATTTTATGGTGTGTACGGTAACGTCTTTTGGACGGCGGTGAGTGGAGCCGGAGATGATGATTACATCCAAAAAGCACTTGTGGAATATCAAGTTAAATATGTAACCGCGTTTACACTTCTTCATTGTTGGGAGGTATTGAAGGAATGTCCGAAATGGAGACATGTTAGTTTCAAACTTTGAAGCAATGCAACACGAAAAGTGCAAGAAATACAAGTCTTCGGGCTCTAGTTCAGGATTCAACACATCGCAGTCTATGCAGGGTGGTTTTAATTTGAATACGCAAGCTGAAGACGACGAGGATAAAGAACTGCGGGAAGTTCGACGTCCGATGGGCAGAGACAGAGCAAAGGCGCCGGATAAGAAAGGGTTGACGTCATCGGCAAGTTCAAGGTTTTTGAATGAGGAAGCATTGGATAGGTTGATGAACGAATATACAAGTGCCAACGAGACGTACTACGCCAAAAAAGTCAGAGACCCTTACAGCGTTTATAGACATCAAAAGAAAAGAGCTGGAATTTAAGCAACAAGTTTTAAAAATCCGAGAAATAGAATAACGTAAAAAAGATGAAGCGTTCTATTTCCAGCCTACTAATCACTTGACTCTAGAAGAACGTGAACATGTCAAGTTGCAAAGGTGGGTGATCTAGGCGAGGTGGAATTTACCAATTTAGTTTGCGCCTTTAATTATATATGTAATGTTTACGTTATTCATTTCGTGCGTTTACGATTTTAATTATCTATGTAACGTTTTTATTAATTTAATGAATAAACGTTATAGATTTTAAAAAAATAGGTTGAAAGGTGAACATACGTGAGTTACTGGGATGAAAAATGAGAGGGTGTGAAATGAGAGAGAAAACTGATGTGACAATGAGATGGAAGATGCAATGGTGTTATTGATGAGAGTAGCTTTAGGTGCAAATAAGCTCTTTGATGTGTGGTGTTTGCCATATATTGCAACTTGGTGTTTGAATAATTCTATCTTTCTGTTGTGTTTTAAGAAGTCATAAAACATTAATTGAATCAAGTGGTTTTGAGAGTTTTAGCCTAATAGAAATGATGACTCTTCAAGAAAATAGAAACAAGTGGACTAAATTTTTGCCAAAAAAAAGGATGAAGTCTTTTAGAATAAGGTCTAATATGTACTTAGCATATAACTTTGTTAATTATTGACCACTAAGGTGGTATTATGATAAAAAGTAGAAGATAAAAAAAAAATATGATTGTCACCGGACACTAAGGTTGTCAATCGGATAAACTCGACCTGAATGGCTTATTCGGGTCGAGTTAATCGGGTTTTCAAGAAAAATATCATACCCGTACTCGACGCTAATCCGGTTCAGGTTTTGTGTTATTTAAGTACGGTTATTCGGATTCGGGTTATTCGGTTAAACCGAAACCATATTTTACATTAAAAAAAGTGTGTTAGTTTTCTTTAGAAACTAGATAAATATGTGAAAAAAGTTTAAAAATCTCTTGCGCGAGTTATTCGGGTTAACCCGTAACCCGAAAAAGCTCACAACTCTCACCCGCAACCCGACCATAATTAAAGTTCGGGTTAATCGGGTTACCTTGAATAACCCGCATAAGGGTTTTCAACCTGTTTAACCTGACTTAAATAAGCTTATTCGGGTACGAGTTAGGTCGGTTAGTTGGATTCGGTTATGATTATTTTTAACAACCCTAATGTTACCATTAATCAACTAATATGTTAAGTGCAAACAATTTTAAAGTGGCACTTCAACTTTATGATTAAAAGAGAAGACTTTACCTGCTTTTTTTTACATCAAAGCGGTTACAAATTATGGAACGCATGTGTTGAGTCGAATTAATAATGGTGAAGTTAAGTTGCTTATGAAATCTACAACATTTATAAAATATTTTATTTGCTCCTTAGGATATATAATAATAACAGGTTAAGATGTTGGTTGATCAATTATCAACACGTTTATTTTTTTAATGAAGTACATTATTTAAATCCAACAAATCTGATTGGTTCCATGGGAATATATATCAATGCCCTACTGATTTGTAATTTTGTATTGAGGATGAAATATGGCTATGCATGCATCATTTGAACATAATATATAGAAGAACACGCAAATAATGAGGCCTGACTTTTCTTTAGTTAAATGCACTAGGACAATACAAATATAAAAAACTAAGCAATACAATCTTGAGTATTGAATTAATAGGTGTATTACTTAATATTTGTTTACAATTAACTGAAGCATGATTAATGTGTATTTTTAAAATATCCTTTTATTGATAAAGATTCAGATCTTCTCATGTTCCATTTAAACATGAGAGGTCATGTTGGTTTTGTTTTGAATGAAAGCTTATTTTTTTTAATAAAATAGAGGTCTCACAATAAATGATTTTTTTTCTCTCTACTCACATAAATCTCAACATAACGGCTCATGTTCAAATTAAGGATGAGAGGATCTCAATCCTAATGATAAATACAAATAATTAAAAACATTGTACAAGCCATGAAAGCTGCTAACTTAAGTAATACAAAACTATAAGCTCATTTTACAACTATTAATCCCATCGCTCCAAAATTATTTTAAGATAAAAAAAGAACAAATTTTAAGTAGCACATATACACAAGGTTCTAAAAGGCGCGTCATAGAGGCGCAAAGGCTCCGCCAAAACGCGAGGCTTGACAGATTATTGCTTGTTGTAAACTTATAAAAACACACTAAAAAATAGCAGTCTAACAACATTTTCATTTACGACTTTTATCTCAATATAAAATATTAAGTTATCAATACATATATTTAATTTGTTTAAATAGAGATTCAGGGTATTATACATGCATCTTCTTACAAAGCAAATATATAGTTTGTCATGCTAAGCTAAAAAATAGAAAAAATTGCATATTAACTGAAAAATATGTAGTATAACATGCATATGAATATCAATCTAGCAAACAATATCAAAATGTTAAACCTTTTGATATTACGAAAACGAACACTAAAAGTTGTAGATTTGACAACAAATAAGTTTACTAGCAAAATAAATAAATAAATAAAATAAAAGAAAAATAAAAAATCTAGACCTATAATATAAATCATTTGAATCGAAATAATTATATGTCGTATGTTTTTGTGTAATGAGTGACTTTCGGTGGTTATAAGGTTCCAAATTAAGGTGGTGGTTATAGGATGGTATATGTTGTGGCTGGCGGCTGGTGTTTGTGATGGCTAATAATGGTAGTTTTGGTGACTAAAGACTAGGTTTAGAGAAAGAGAAAGATAATAATAATTATTATTATTATTATTTTATTTTTACTTGAGATAATAAGCTTTCAACGATTTCAGTACTAGCCCAACTAAAACTTTAACTGAACATCTCAATTTTAACTGAAGGTATATATGTTTAATATTACATATAAAAAGTATAGTTCTATGTTTTCAACGAAAAAAATTATAAAAATAACGTGAATAATATGTAAAAGCAAAAGAGTCGAGTATTTAAAATAAAATATCAATTTAATGATTAGGATTGTAGAGTTTTATACCGTCTAAATATAACCAAGTTACACGGTATTTTACCTACTTTTAACATATTTTGACTTCATGTCTCAATGATATTATACACCGACAAATCTAAGCAAGTGGATGGTTTGTGTGGATTCTATTAATAACCATTTGCTCGAAAGCACCATTTGTGGTCATGGCAAAAAATGGAGATGGTAATCTTCACATTGCAATGCTTCCATGGCTAGCCTTTGGTCACATTATTCCATTTCTTGAACTTGCAAAGCTTATGGCCAGCAAAGGCCATAAGATTTCCTTCTTATCGACTCCAAAAAACATCGATCGCATCCCTCAAATACCGAAATCCTTAACGTCTTCCATCAAATTCGTCAAACTCGATCTACCGAAAGTTGAAAATCTTCCTGAAAATGCCGAATCCACTAAGGATTTACCATTAAACAAAGTTAAGTACCTCAAAATTGCATGTGACGGGTTCCAGGAACCCGTCACGGATTTTCTTAAAACCTCATCTCCAGATTGGATCATATATGATTTTGTTACGTATTGGTTGGGGCCATTAGCAGCAGAACATGGCGTTCGGACGGCCTATTTTAGTGTTTTTCCAGCAGTAGTTCTCGGATGTGCAGGTTACCCGGAGGACATGATGCATGCACATGCAATACCAAGAGATTTTACTAAGAAACCGAGTTGGGTTACGTTTGAAACCGATGTTCGAGCGAGTCTTTATCAGCTTTCGAGGTATCTAAGCTCAGATGATGGTAATATTGTAAAGGTTTCTGACTCGTATCGCTTTGGAGCCACATTCCACGGCTGCGATGCGATGTTTGTTAGAACTAGTCTGGATTTCGAGCCAGAATGGTTAAACCTCCTTGACCAACTTTACCAAAAACCCGTCATTCCAACGGGGCTTTTACCCGCAACCACGGCGGCTGCAGAGAATGATACAAGTTGGCAGTTTACAAAAGAGTGGTTAGATCAGCATGAGAAAGGTTCTGTTGTTTATATCGCTTTTGGAACCGAAACTAAACCTAATCAATACGAGTTAACTCAGCTGGCATTAGGTTTAGAGCTTTGTGGTTTACCGTTTTACTGGGTGTTAATTGATCAACGTGGGTCATCAGATAATGAACTTATTGAGCTGCCAAATGGGTTTGAGGAGCGGACACGTGGACGTGGTGTGGTGTGTAGGACTTGGGCACCACAATTTAAGATACTAAATCATGACTCAGTGGGCGGCTTATTAATTCACTCGGGTATGAGTTCAGTGGTGGAAGGGTTTCAGCTCGGTAAACCACTTGTGTTGTTGCCATTCATGTTTGACCAAGGGATGATTGCAAGCTATTTGGTGGAGAAAAAGATGGCATATATGGTTCACAGGGACGAAACGGACGGTTCATTTGAACCCGAATCGGTGGCTGACTCACTGAGTCTTGTGATGGTGAAAGAAGAGGGTAAAGTGTATAGAGAAAAGGCTAAAGAGATGATGGCTTTATTTGGGGACAGAGATGTTCAGGACAAGTGTGTAGATGACTTGCTGCATTTTCTCCGAAACTCCTCAAAATAGTTGTTCCATAAGTTTAAACTCAACTACACTACTCAAGCATCTCCTACAAGACGATGTAAAAAATGTTCTTTAGTATCAAAGGCCTTTGGCCTAGCAATCAGTTTGATTTGTGGTTTATGCGACTTTTGGTTTATTCGTGCCTCGTGTGTTCATCATGTAATATCATATTTCAATTTCTTTTACTATGTTGTGTATCTGTCTTTATAAGATTCAGGTATTACTATAAGGTGTACAGATTATGCTACTAGTCTATCTCACATGTCCTAAGCAGGACTTGAACCCACAACCATTTGGTCGGGGAGCTTCTCACACAACAGGGGGTACCATTGGGGCACAAGCCCTTTGGTGTATTTACGTGATTATTGAACTGGAATGCTTGAGAGTCGGTAAGTTAACCGAACGCCTGTTCAGGGGTGTTTGTTTTTGGTGTCAAAAGTTATTTGAAGAGTTATTAGAGGAGTGGGAGAATACATTAAATTTAGTGAAGACATCATAAGAGTTTGGTTATTTGCAGTTTAGGCAGCGTTTGGATTGGGAGGATAGAGTTATAATACTTGAAGTGGAGTTTCCAAAGCTTGTTTTACCATTTAGCTTAGTATATTTTTTATCTGTTCTAAGTTGCCTGAGAGAATTGCGAGAACATGTTACACTGAACTACCGTAAGCAGGCGTACACGTTTTGTTGTTTTTACTTTAGGCCAGGTCCAATTGTTCCGCTCCACAAACTTTCGTCTTTAACCTTGCTGCCTTTACAAACCTGCAACTCAAAATTGAAGGTAACCGATGATTCAGTTATCTGTTGCATATCTGTATTTGTTATGCTAATATATGGTAAACAAATTTTGTGGCTGCGTAAAATATTTCCAGTAGTAACCATTATATTGGATAACAGTAACAATATTTTTAAATGAATGTTATGCTATATTACTTATTGAACTTATCACAAGCAGTTGTCTACACGTACGATATGGATTCATAGTTGCAGTAGCAATCACACTTTTTAGTCTGTTGTTGTTTCTGCCTACTGCATTAGATATTACTAGCCGTGCATAAATACGTAATTGTACCAAATTCGCTATAAATAGAATGTGAAACTGATATTTGACAACTTTATAACGAGATGATCATATAACTAAGGAAAAAGTATTGGCGAGACAGTAAAATTATGCACCCTTGGGGAAACCTTTTGCTATTGCTATTAGAAAATGTCTTTACCTGTAAGAGATTATAGCATCTGCGTAGATTACTCGATATTTGATGGTTGATATTCTTTAGTCATCTTACTCTCTTATATTAATAACACCAAGATTACGAGCTGCAAATTAAGTAACCCTAGTTACATACTTGTCGAAAGAAATACACGAGATGCAGTAATATGGATCGAGTGCAAGAAGGGCATGAAAACTTGTATCTGGACATTATCGGCTTCCTTTATTAGGATTCTTTCGTTGGATCTAATATCCGAGTTTTGTGTCCAAATAAAAGCATAGATATACATAGCAATTAGTATTAGCACATTAATACATATATCGATGTACATATACATATGTACTTACTGATGTGTCCGAAATTTTGTATATCTTAAACAAAAAATAAGCAAAAAACCAACAAAACTACTTTCACCTATTAGCTATTGGTTTGAAGACACCGTAAGGGGAGCGTGTAAAAAAAACCAAACCATCTGTATGACGTATGTTCTGTTCTGAAAGGGATGTTCGACTTAAAGCCTTACATAAAACAAGCCCGTGTAGTATTTTTAAGTATGTACTATGTTGATAGAGAACCTTGAAAGCAGCTGTGGGATCCCTGCTATTATCGACCCATATGTCTGCAAATTAATCACAACACCGACACATTGATCAAACTAAAACGTACATATATAGAAATGATAATTAATAATGTTGCTATACATGTTTGTGCATATCACACTCAAGATTTACTTCACTTGTCGAAATGTGAAACAATCTAAGCATTTCAAAATAGTTAATGCAACTTTTGATGGTGAAAAAGAAGTATACCTTGCGACTTTCGTGAAGTTGGGACATTGGGACAGCTAGTAACTTGTAATTTTGTGGCACTACGAAATCTCGACTTGATGGCAACTTCACAAGGTATAGCTTAGTGCACTCCTGCATACCATAAAAAGATATTTGTATCATCATGCCCACTAGAAACGGCATGATAACATAACGAATAAACCAAGTCTACCTTGGGGGCTTTGCCACTTGAAGGCAAGTATGGATAAGGCAATGTCTCAAAATCGGATTTCCACCATGTTCCAAGGCACTCGCCAACCTAATCAAGTAAGGCAAGTTGATTATATGTTTCTCGACATCAAACATAGTCACATAGACCAGGAAATGCAACTTAAAAAACAATATATATATACCTCCCATTTGGTTCGGTGGTTATCGTCATCAGCAGATAGCTTGCTTAAAAGCTTACGTTTCAACCCATCAACATCTATATAATTAATACATTATCTGTGAACCGTCAACTATCTAAGGCATAACAATTCTTATATCTGTTGTATTAAACATTGATTTTAAAGGACAAGAAGATTATTTATTACCTGATTCACCGGGTCTCAAACGTCCACAAGGAAGCTTATATATGTTGTTATTAGCTTGTAGCAACAGCAAATGAGGATGTTTGAACAATTCAACCTGATTATACAGTTTGAAAAATAAAATTTGCTCATTTGGCTATTACTTTCTAGAAACTGCTTTATTTGAAATATGTTGTTCGTTTTATAGAAATAGAACGGCAACTTTTTACCCACCAAACAACTAATCTCAAACATAATATCTCACAATTGCTTTTCACGAGACTTGAACTCAGCACAACTTTTTTATGAACAAAAGCCTTGAGGTTAATATTCTGTTCTTCTACTATACTAACTACTCCATACTCACGTAGTCGCGACGTAGTTGGAGCTATAGGTGTCATTCTAAAAACACACTAGCTGAAGTACCTTTTAATTTTTAAAGAGGTCGTTTTTAACAATGTTTTGAAACCTGGTTTGACCCGGCCGGGTCAACCGCTTCCGGCAAAAAAACGGGTCATATTAAACCGGGTTTTCAATTCTCGAAACCCAGTTACACCAGTCAGGTTTTAAGTGACCCGGGTCAGCCCGGTTCTCGAATCTTATATATGTTATATTTAAAAAAAGCTCTTGTAAGCTAGCCAATTCACAAACAAAAAGTAAATGATCTCAAAAACTGCATGGTAGCCTAATAATTAGTGAAGTATCACAAAATACTAAAAAGAGTTACCAAAAGAACTGCTTGTACACAAGTCCTCATGCCACGAGCATCATAGCTAAACATCAAACACAAAATAATTACCTTCAAAATCATACAAACAACAAATCATTTTCACCACATACTATACATATATATAAGGGCTAAAGTCACCGTAACGTATTATTTTGTGTACTTTATGACAACTATGATACATATATTAGCAAAAAAATAGGGGCAAAATACAAAAAAATACAATAAAATCAAGTTTAGTAAAAGAAATTGTTCTTTACGTATAAAAGCTGCGAGTGACAAGTACGATATATTACGGTACCATTAGCCCTATATATAATACTGTACTATACAAATAACAATATATAGTACTATACTTACGTACTTTGATTTGAAACGTAGTGCATGATCAGCTAGTGTTTGATCATCCTTAAAAGCAACGTGAGAAGAAGCTGGTTTTGAGGCGAAGTAATAGTTACTAAGAGGATAGATATTCACAATCAAATGATCTTCTATATCATCACCTTTGTTTGAACGTTTATTTGTTATCTCGGCCATTTGATTAGGATAAGGATATTATTATTAATGAAGGATGGTCATTAATTCATTATATAAAAGTTAACTACTGTAACTTTGTATGGAACGTGGCAGTTGAAGAACAAACGTCGGTGGAATGGACGGTGCCACACGACAACAAGTCGGCAACTACATAATTAGTTTAAGTTTTTAATTTATTGGACTTACGTACCTAAATGGATTTTCAACATGGGCTTTCGATCTAGCTAGCCCGTTAATTTCTCAAGTGTTGATATAATTGTTTGTCTTCTGAAAACAAAATATATCCGACCATATAGAAATCTAGCTAGGTTGGTTAAATATCACTAGACAATCTACATTTACTTTGAAAAGATATTACGAGTTCTACTTTAAAACTTACTAGACGAGTGTCAGTGCATATCAATGAGGATTTTTAGCGGCAAACAACTATAGTTGTGATATTATTGTTAAGTGTTTCGTATAACGAAACTTTGAGAAAAAACATAAATATCAACATGACTCAATTAGACTGTAAATCCTTTTCTGTTCAAATACCAAAACTTGATTCTCAACAATTGGCGCCGCCATGTCTTATTCATCTTTATATTCATCCGAGATGAAAATTGTTGGAAGTATAATTTGTCTTGCATTCCATTAATTGTCAAATACAATATATAGTCACTATAAGATTATTCTAGAACCCACTAAACATGGGCTAAGCCCAAACTTATAAAAGATAAAGTCTAACACTCTCTCGCAGTTTGAGCAGGAGGTGACCGAACACTCAAGATGGTACAAAACTCCTCAAACAACGCAGTAGGTAGCCCTTTAGTAAATATATCAGTATATTGATAGCGCGAAGGAATATGAAGAACCCGAACCTGACCAGCAGCAATCAAGTCACGAACAAAATGTGAAATATGTCACTTGCTTGTCAACATATCCTTGTTGCGAGGTTGGAATTTTTTTCTTATTGAACTCGTTCAAAAGCCGATACCAAAACGTGTTGCCCGGTTCAGTACAACACAAGTGGGCTAATGCTACGGTAGGAATCAGTTGCAAATGGCCATTTGCAACAGATACCTACCGTAGCGTTGATGCTCCATGGAAACTTTAATTGCAACGGATTTCTAACGGGCTTAAAAATATTCCAACGATTTTCCAACCAAGAAAAGTCCGTTCTAGATTAGCAATCGTTTTTGGAACGGATCATATTCCAACAGTTTTTCTACAGTTTTGTTACGGTACATATTGCAAGAAAATTGCAACGGTATAACTTTGTAATTGATTTGCAATATAAAGTAGCAATGGATTTTTGCAACGGTATGCAATTGTATTGGATATGAAACGGTGTAAAATTGTTACAAGTTTTCAACGGAGTGTCAACGAAATGATCCTGTTACAAAGAGACGTTATCAGGGAATAAGTATTGGATGTACACAATTGATTGGTTCATAATTTGACTTCCAACGTGTATTGGTATGTTCATATTATTTCTTTTTTAGGAGAATTGCATATTTTGAATGTCCGTTATATCCTTGTGGTTGATCATCATCATCCCATATTATGTGATCACTAGCAGGTAATTCGCCGCAAGTGCGGCACTTAATAAAAATATATGGCGATGAATGATATTCGATCATATGCTTCTCAAGAAAATAAATATATGTATGGCAAAGATTTTAGCTTGAAATAACTTTATGTAACAACAAAACATTTTATGTAACAACTATAAAAAACGATAATCGATAATATATGAAACAATAAGAATTATGAGGGTAAATTAGTAAGATTGCTAATGTAATATACTAATATCGGTATCATATACCACGTTATTTAAAGTTATAAGAATATAGTATGATACCCACGTGATGAAACTACTACAAATTTGCAAATAACTCTTGGGGCATTGTTTTCCGATGAAAATTATTCGTGATAATAATTATTTAGGTAAGTAACATTTTTCGCTTATTAAACAAAATTGTACCGTCAAGCGAGGAAAAGACTTTGTATTTGTAAATGCTTGTATAGTTACACATGGACTGTTAACACCTCACAACCGTATCTCGCCCATTTATTAAATTTGTAGGTGGATGCCATAATTTTACCCTAATCCGTTAGCATATCTCAAATCTATATGTTTTTGTGTCAATTTCGAAGTCGGTTCATGTCTGTCTAACATTACACTCTTAGGGAACAGATACATATAAGTGCAAAAATAGTTAAAACTTCAATCAATATATATCTGTATATAGAGCTAGTAATTTGCTTATGGTTTAATAAAGAAGAAACTCAAATATAGATATGATTTAGTTCACCAATAAATATGAAACTAATCTTTCAAAATTAATGCTCCATTGGTACTCAAATTCAAAAACAATAAATGATTATCAAAAGAGAATATCTTTTACGTTTCAAGCCATCTAGCACATTTGCATACACATTTTATCATCACTATTATTCTTATATACCATCTCATTTCTTCTTCATCAAACCTAACTCCTGAGGCTACATCACAAATGCCGCACCGCCGCCACTAATAATTACACCGTGATCCATTTTATCATCTAACAACCCGACCACCTAACCCCACCCCCCACTCCCTCTTCTTTGTTATAAAACCACTATTTATGTTATTTATCGTCAACCACTTCCTCCTATCCGTCAGCCTCTTCACTCTCTACCACGGTTGAGATCTGTAATCAGATCCATATTACGGCCTGGAAGTGAACCATTGGATATGTATGTGTGACTCTTAAATCCACACTAAAAAAAGGTTGATTTTATTGTGTGCAAATTTTATGTACGTTAGTATTATGTCTTTCCGTGATGCTTAAAAAACAAGTATTCTGTCTTTCCGTATGGCATGTCTTGTTCAATAGAGTAGAAAGAAAAAAATATCTCAATGCATTTTAAGTTGCTACATGAATGTGTACATTGTGCTTAGAGAATTGTAATTATTTGTGAAGGGGTGTTTTAAGTTATGCATTGATTGTAGTTTGATATGTGCTTTACATACTTGTAAATTATGTTTGATGACTTGTATTTGCTTAAAATCTATTTTAAGAAATCTTAAAATAATTAATATGAGGGAAGTGCATCCCTCTATTATAAGATAGTAATATAAGATAAGATTCCTTCTCATAAATCAACTTTTACTTTTCCGTAAACTCAAACAATGACTCGGCTAACTGATATTTTCATTAATACTGATTGTATCAATTTGGTTCAAAATAATGTTTCTCGTTAATTTTTTGTGTTTCACTTATTGATTTGTTGCCACTAGTGAGTTATTAATGAGATCTTTATATTGCAATTTAAGCATACATTAAATAATATTAATTAGTTTAAGTATGAATTCAGGCTACATATGAATGTAAACGAAGTGTGAGTTTAGCAACGATGATGCAGCTTGTTGATGCATTGAAGCAGTTGACAAGGTTTAAGGATCGGTTACATTTTTTTATGTTGATATACTTGTAGTTATGAGAAATGATAAGAACAAGGGTAAAATAGACATTTTAAAATTTTATTATAGCTATAATGTATTTTGGGTATTTAAATATATATAAAAAATAATTATTTTGATATATTTGACATTTTTAAAGGTTTGAAAGTATATATATGTAATTATAAGTTTTGGTTGAATATATATACAATTTTAAGTCTTTAGAAAAATATATACGGTTGTATGATTGTGTCTAGCCTTCAAGATCAAAACATATAGTTTATGACACTCAATGTATTCAAAACACAAGTTGACTTGCCATCTTCCTTATTTATCTGATTAGACATTAAGAACAATACAACCAATTTCAACAAATAAAGACTAAATATAACCATGATAAGGATTTAAAACATACGTTTTTAGGAGGTCATTTAAGGCCTAAATCAACACATTTTATATCCGTTACTACTTAAAATTGTTCCTTTTCACATTTTAGGTCTTTTGAAAGGAGCGAAAACATGAAGAAAATGGAAAAGGCAAGATCAAAGGCCCTCCAGCAGACCTGACGGAGTCCCAACCAAAGGCGACCCGCCCCTATATAGAAGTTTTGGTCAAAATACAAGTGACGGCTCAGGTGAAATTCTAGTTCTAAAGAATGACGGCGTCACGCCTAAACTCTAGAAGGTGTCACTCTTATTTTCCACACCAGACGCCCAAGAACCAATCTTAGACGACGTCCTTCATGAAGACTGACGGCGTTACAATCATAAGCTGACGCCGTCCCAACGATGGCTTGGCCCAGACGAAACCCTAATGACAGCGACCTGACGGCGTCACTAGCAAAAGGTGACGCCGTCGCATTTGTAAATCTATATATAGAATTCGATTTTTCTGTTTTAAAAAAGGTATAACTTTGAAGAGCAAACCCTAATTCAGTTGTAGTCCGACTTGGATAGTATCTAAGGGTCTCATACCCTTCTTTACATCATAAGATAAGTTTGATAATCCATATTATCATTATGTCTACCCCATGTTCAATTATATGTGTGTATGCTTGCTTGTTTAACGTGAGTAGCAAAATTATCCTTGTGTTTGCTTAGATATATGAAACCTAGTTGTTAATTATAGTTAGGTTGTCTCTTGTCTTAATTGGTAGATGCTAGAGTAAAGAAAACTGGCTTCTTCTTTAATTGTTGCGAGCTTGAACGTCCTTAATAGCAAAAAAACTTAAGAGTGCACTTAGGCCATTCGTTGTGTTTATTTCGTTAGTTGCAGCTTAACGATAGTAGAGTATTCGGGGGAGATACCATTGTACTCGCCGATCCCGGATATTCTAGAGGAGAGTTGCAATTTATAGAACTAGGGAATTAGGCACCACCCAACGACCAAACGGAATACAACGCACCAATTAAGATGAGGATGTGACAATTCAACCGACCAATAAGAGATAACTAGGGAGTAAGAACATCTAAGTAAACACATCTTTAATCATCATACGAGCACATGTACAATTAAGCATAATCTATCCTTAGTTTAATTATTTAATTAGTATGTCGTTATTAAAAGTAGTTAAAATTGGTAGAAGTACCACCCCCACTCCTATACCCCGAGATATTTACCTTGCTTTCAAAAAACCATAAAAAGACTAAAAAGAATCTCCCTCAGCCTCACCTTCTTGTCATATATCTCTTTCTAGCATTCATATTCCCTAGAGAACGAATCAATCCACTGGGCTTACCCCATACTACACTACAACGATTAGGTTCACTGCCTAGAGGGTTGAAAAACTTGCTCGTAGAAAAGGAAGCCTTCTCGACCCCGAACCCTCCGTATCAAGTTTTTGGCGCCGCTGCCGGGGAATGGAATAGCTAGTTAGATTTCTATCTCGTTTAGGTCTACTCGCTTGATTCCTATCAAGTGAGCGTTTTTTCTCTTTTTCATTAACTTCCTTTTAGTCTATCCCCCTTCTTTGTATTTTTGTTCGTAATCTCGTCACTTTTCATCATGGAAGGTGATAACCCACCCAACAACGATCCACCAAACCATCCAGTACCACCACCCAATCCACCACATGACTCGCCAAGAGGTTGTACTCTTGGTGAATACTCTAGACCGAGCCATCAAGGATATAGGAATACCATTGAGCTCCCACTTCAAGCTCAAACTACGACCCTGCGATCTGACACCATCTGGTTGTAGGAATACCATTGAGCTCCCACTTCAAGCTCAAACTATGGCCCTGCAATATGACACCATCTGGTTGGTGCAAAATGGATGTTCATTCCATGGACTTCGTTCCGAAGATCCTAATTAGCATCTCAAGGATTTCCTAAAAATCGTTGACTCTATTGACCTTGATGCTACCACTCGGGAGACCACGCGCTTGTGTCTCTTCCAATTCTCTCTATGGGACCAAGCTAGTAATCGGCTTGAGCGACTTCCCAAAGGATCCATCTCAAGTTGGGATGATCTCACCACTCGTTTCCTCGCCCAATTTTTCCCACCAGGGAGAACAACCAAGCTAAGGAATGACATCTTGATGTTCCAACAACGTCAAGGCGAAACTCTCTACAAGGCATGGACTCGATTCAAAGACTTATTCCATAAAGTCCCTCATCACGGCATTGATCTTTGGCTTCAAATCCAAATCTTCTATGATCATGTCACTCCCTCCACTCGACAAACTATTGATTATGCCGCTGGTGGAAGATTGAGTAACCTCGATGTTGAAACATGTTGGGAGGTATCGAGGAGTTAGCACAATACGAAGAAGAAGAATGGGAGGATCCGGTACTCCCTGATGAAAGTAGTTTGGATGCCCAAGAATAACTATTCAAAAGCATGGAGGCACAAGTGAATGAGTTGATGGAAATGGAAAGGCCCACACATGATCATAAGGAAAAATTTCGTGAACATGTGGACGTAGTCAAAGAGTTTTTGCTTCCGGAAAAATTGCGACAAGACGAATTCGAGGAAATAAAGTTGACATTTTTCAAAAACCAAGAGAAATAAATACAACGCCTCGAAGTTCACATGAGAAAAACTCGCGACACTTTCTTGGAACTAGCTGACAATTTCATGATGAAACTCCGTGAAGAAATCGCAAAGCATGTTATACCTAGAAAGATCGAAAAGGTATTTGCGATACCGGAGCTCGTAAGGGTGGTTACTGAATCCTATCCAAGCCCAAAAAAATGAGACAATCCCTCTCGTGAACTCTCAATATAGCAAAAGCTCTCGTCTCGACACTCCTTGCATAAAAGAAATGTTTCTTATAGACATTTTCATTGGAAGAGTGCAAGTTGCGCTTTCCATAACATAAGGAAACGTTCTTTCGAGTTTAAACCAGGCCCGCGAGGTGCTTGCACCCGACTTCCAAATATTCCTGGAATTCCCTTTGAAAGACAAGTTGAAACATTTATTGCTCACCATTGTGGAGATTGCAAGTGGATTGACAAAATGAATTTCAAAATAAAAACCAAAATACTTGTCAAAAATAGTAAAACAGTTTTCGATCCGGGCGGATTCACAAAAACAGCCGCTTTTTGAAAAATTTGGTCGTGAAGCCGTCACCACGTAAAAGGTGACGCCGTCGCTACGCCAGATCAGATGAATAAAAACACCACCCATCTCTTTCACTCTCTACCCTACACATTTTATCCGCCCCACACTCACAAAATCCAATTTCTCAAAGTCAATTTCTCCACTTTGCATCATCAATCTCCACGTGGTAAATAGTTTTCATTGATCTTTGTCTACTCAATTGCTTTATTCCTCTCTCAATTTTGGTTTCCCCTTTGATCCGAAACCCTTCCAATTAGTTTGATTAATGCTTAATTTTGCCCATGAATCTTGTTAATTAGACAATAGATTAAGCGAATGGTAGTGTTATCATGTGGGTTTGTTATTGCGAGAAGCTTTGGAAAGCTTGGTGACTACACCACCTTGCCATTGCACCATATTTACAGCAGCAAGGGTGTTTTGGTTAAGGGTTATGGTTAAAAACCTTGATTTTTCCCTCGCAAATACCGGATTTGAAAATATTCTGGTCAGGACAGCGTCCAGCCGCTGGCGTGACACCGTCAGAACTGTCTGTTTCCATTTTCGCTTTGCTCACTACTTATTCGTTCCCATTGTTTGATTCTTTGTTTCTGAAAATGAGAAAACGATCAAGATGAAGCAGGGGACAATCATCCGGGTCACAAGAGAATGTTGCTGAGACCGTATTAAGCTGGGGATTCTTTGATACAGATGCACCCCAAAGCCGGTATAACAAACTACTTCACCAGACCATCGATTCAGGAGCGGTTCTTGATTGGTATTTCCTTCGTGATCACGGGCTTGAAAGAGATTTTCGAGATAGCATTAGGAGGGATAAGTTTCCCGACCCTCAGTGGGAAAGGTTTTTCCGAATTCGTGAGCCAGTGTACATCGAGTTGGTGCGTGAATTTCACGCTTCTTATTCTATGAATGTGAGAAGTTGTAGGGGAATATTGATGCCCAAGGGATCTGGTTTAGGCTGGGCGGAGTCTGGCGGGATTTGTCAGTTTTAGAGTTTGGTTGGAGAGTGGGGTTGTACTCTTTGAGGGATGCTGAGTGCGATGTTTTTAGGACTAGCTTGAGTCAGGGGTTGACTGCTAGGGATGATACATGGGTAATGCAGGTTTTACTAACCAGGTTTTAATATTTATAAGTGGCTCGTTTACCTATGGTCTACCTTATGCACTAACGGGCAGTGTACCCGATCGTGTGTAGTGTAGTAATCGGTAAAACCGAGGTCGTCCCAAGATCTATGCGAGCGGATCCTAATTAAGTCTAATTATCACTAGTTTTAATGGTTTTGAAATAATTAATTAACTAATAAGACAAGAAATGAAAGAAAGAAAATAAAGGCAAAGGTGTGATCAATAGAGGAGAAGTGTGATAACCTAGTTACTCATCCTATCAAGTTATGTTCACATCTAATTACTTCCAATTGCTTCAAGTGGGGGTTTAGGTCGCTAGGACAGCATTTGTTCAGTTCGTCCTAACCTATCAGCAAAGGTTTCCACCGGAGATCAAACTACTACCCTTGAAAGTCTAGTTATTTTTAGTCCCCTAAGCCAAGTCATTAAGTTCCACTACATGCAAGATTCATAACAATGAGTGCCCGGGCGCTAACATCTTAGACACTCATCCCTAACTTTTTAAGTTCATCCAAACGGGAGGTGATCATTTGGTCAGTTCGCACAAGCGAAGAAGGGTCGTCAGTTGGTCAATTCTTACCCTTCCCACTCAGTCTACCTACTTAGGGTCAGTTGGTCAATTCTCCTGAGCAACTAGACACAACCGCCATTCAAAACTACTGAAACAAGGGTAGCTACCAACAAACTATGCATGCATACACTAGAAACAATTATACGGAAGCAATGTAAACATAAACATAACAATTAAGGAATCATAACTAGGCTAGCACTAGAGGTGCTTAGCCGATCATATTAAATGAACAATCAATTCAATGTTTAACATATTGAAATACATGAATCGAAAGTAAAAAGAAAGATAATCGCTAATGCTTATCGTTAGGGAGTGATTTCTCCCTTGGAGATGGCTCCGTATGCTCCTCAAGATCTGCCTTCAGTACCCTACTCACGTTCTCTGCTTTTTGGTGTGGAGTGAATGATGTGAAATGCAGAATTTAGGGCTGGTATTTATAGGTGAGATCTAGTTACGACGTAACTTAAGTTGAGAGTTACGCCGTAACCTATATAAATCCATAATAATGCTCTTGTTATAGCTGGTTACGGCGTAACACATGGAATGAGTTACGCCGTATCTTCAATACAGGTTACAAAATCATGATTACGCCATAATTGTTGGAAAGAGTTATGGCGTAGCTTGCAGCGGCGTGGAAATTCATTTGACCTAATGGGTTACGGCGTAATCCTTGATGGGAGTTACGCCGTAATATTCTGCTGAGCTGGTCTTCTGAGTCACGCAATAGTTATGGCGTAATGTGAGAGTTGAGTTACGCCGTAACTTCATCACAGTGGGCATACTATCATTATTCTCTTATAAAATCTCCAAATCCGCGTCTCTTTAGCTCCAATGCTCGTAATTTACCTGAAAGTGAAATATAGAGGAAAACAAGCGTAAATCCATATAAATTATATAAAATACGAGCATTATCGGGGGAAATTGACACTTAATATTCACGACTATTTGATGTAATCAAATATCCCCCACTTGAACCCTACTTGCCCTCAAGTAGACCTTATTAGATAAATTCCTAAAAAGATATCTCCCATTATCCGGAAAATATAAGTTTAAAAATCCCTTATGCTAGAATAAAACAAAGCCGAACACCTCACGAAATGGGAACAAAACACTCAAAATCTCTCAACTAATCTAAGTGTCAATTTCGGGGTGATCACTCAACGCACAGTCATAACATTTATTCTATCATAAGCTTGGCGGTTACACAAGAATTAAAGACTAAACAATTCTCGAAGGCAATATGGGTAGACACAACAAAGGTTAAGGGTGAATCGTCATTACTAACATGTCACGACGAAGTGGACAAAATCAATGATACATGACCAAATCCATGGCCAAGACACAAAAGATTGCTCGCTTCATCACCTAGACACGCTTCATGACTAAAGGGTAGGATAAGACATGAGATATAATTGGTGTAAAGTAAAAATAACCAAAAAATAGTCTAAACCTATAACCAAGTCATCACCGATTACCGTTCATCCAAAGTTCAAGTTTCAAGGGTAAGAAACCGGATCATGATATACCAAGAAGATGTGCCATTAGAGGACGTCATGATGGGCACATTACCTCTTCTTCAATTGTTGGCGCAATAATTGCCAACTTCATTCTTCATTTGTGACCGAGGTAGCCTCCTCGATACTAAGTCTTTGATGAGCTCTAAAACATATTGCTTATAATTTTGCACTTTATAATCAATAACTACAACTAATTTTTATTTTTTTATTTTTTTTATTTTGTTATTATTTTTTTAATCACTTCATTTTTTTTTCATAACTACTAAACATAGCATCCCCCCACTTGAGATAAACAATATGAGAATTTGGGGGTCTTCAATGATCTTCAAATATATGTCTTTGACGAAAGCGTGATTCCTGAACCTTTCCACTTGAACCTTGAACTTAGGCAACCAATGACTTCCCGATCACAAATAAAGACTACACGGTAGGCTAAGGTGTATGGGTGTAACGAAAAAATATATTGGGTGAACAAAATGAAAGGAATGGCTCAGACGGGTGTATCTAGGGGTATCTTGCACTAAAGATGAGTGCAACAAAATGGTTTAACATGGGGGTCGAGAAGTCGAGGTGACTAATCGATAGACACACAAGGATAGGCTTTTTGGTTGATAATCCTATAATATTGCCTTCTTAAACTGAATAATCTAAATACATTAAGCTAACTCAATATTCCTCGTCTATGGTCTCGAAATGATGCAAAGGCTAAGTTCTAAAGTTTACAAGCTACCGGCACACTCATAATTTGGTGGATTTGGGGTAAATATTTGGAAACGGATAAGGCTAATCTCACCATATACAATCAAGGGTTATAATGTGCTCGGCTAAGGTCTAATCTAGTTAGGTCAAGAAAAACATGTCAAAATTTTAAAAATGGCATAATTTTTCAAAGTAAACTAGAAAAACGAGTGCAAAAAATAGTTCAAGAGATAATTCTACTCCCGCCCCCCCACTTGAAATGTACAAAGTCCCTTTTGTACTAAACGTTAAATAAAGGTGAAGAAAAAGTAGAATTAGAGCGAGAACTTCCCTGAATTCGCTCCTAAAAAGATAGAAGGCCCACGAAAAGAATCGTGCCTTCGCTTAAGCATTCACGAGCAAACTTCATTCCCTGAACTCACACTACCAACAAGCGAAATTCTAAAAAAGAAAAATAAAAACGAAAAGAAATCTAACTCACTTTCCTAGGAATCACGGTTGCATTTAGCGTATGCAACAAGCCTTTTAAACCACTTGGTGTCCCAAGTGGACGAGTGTAGTCTCGTGAGGGCTTAAAGGGAACATACCCACAAAGTTCATTAAAAACTAATACAAGGTTATTGCGTTTAAAAACTAATACTGAGGATAGTTACGTCGTAACTCCTAGAAGGAGTTACGCCGTAATTATGGCAAAACCTGGCAGACGCTACTGGAGTTTAGCTATGGCGTAACCATTGCATGGGATTAGGCCGTAATCGGTAATGCTCTGGGAAGATCGCTACTGGATGTGTGTTACGGCGTAATTAATGGGGTTAGTTATGCCGTAACTGATGGACAGACCTTGTCCCCGTTTTAGTTGTTGCTGTAATCTTCTCCAATTCCTGCAAAAATGGTTAAAAACACAAAACCCAACAGAAAAAGAAACAAAAAAAATAAAAAGGATAATTCGGGTTGTCTCCCGAAAGAGCACTTTTCTTTATTAACGAGTCTTTAAGTTAGACTCAAATCCATGGGCTAGAAATGTTTGTTTGTCATTTCGTGGATATGGCAATCCCCACGTTGAATCCAACTGATGAGATTCTCGTCCCTTTTATAGTCCGCACTAAGCTCTAAGCACCCCAGATAAAAAAAATTTATCTTTTGGTACGGGTGGTCAATCCCTTTGGCCTTATCTTCGTCACTTACGTCAAGTAGTGGCCGAGCATTGCTTAATTGCTTCTTTGTCCAAATTTTAAAGTTCTTAACAATTCTTGGCATTCTAAAAACTGTTTTATCGTCGCTAATTTTTAACCACACTAACCCTTCCTTTTCATTCTTATCTAGCCCAAATAATTCTTGAAAAGGTTTACCGAAAATTACCCCGGTGAGTCCATCCTCCAGGAACTCGCTAGTGTCATCTAATACCACAAAATCTACCAAGAATGAATGTGCACCAACAAAGACATGAATATTTGTTGCAATCCCTAGAAAATTGTTCCCGTTATACTCCAGTTCTTTTACCATAACTTGGTTGTAACATTCTTTCGATATGATGTTTACCGGGGAATTTGTGTTGATGAAGGGGTGGAAGTTAATGAACCCAATTTTACATGAAATTATCAGGTTATAGGGGTTCCTATGATGGATTCGAGTTCCCATCTCGTAAAACTTAGGTTGGTTAGATTGTGAAAGAGTCTCCTCAGAATTACTATGCCAATGGACCATGTCGATGTCACTAGAAAAATCATCGGCACCAATTCCCAAACCATCTTCTTCCTCAAAGTTAACAAACACATCAAAATATTTTCCCGAAGCGATATCAACAAGGTTTGAAGGTGTCTTTAGGGCATCACTTAGAAATTCCTCCAACGCATCACCAAAATCGCCGATAGGGTCAATTGCGCAAACCTTTTGAGGGATGGACAGAAGTTCATTTGATCTGAATGTAGAAAATTCCCAATTAGCTTCAAGTGTCATCTTTCGAGCAAAGACATCAACCTTCGTATGCACAGTAGCGAGCATGGGTCTACCTAGAATGATAGGTATCCTATTATCTTCGGGAATATCCAAGATAACGAAATCCACCGGGAAGAGGAACTTGTTGATTTTTACCAATACGTTTTCTACAATCACCAAAGGTGATTGCATGGATCGATCAGCCATTTCTATTTTCATTTTTGCCGGCTTAAGATTTCCGATTCCCATGCGTAAGAACATTGAACGAGGCATTATGCTAATGCTTGCTCCAAGATCAGCTAAGGCGTTACACATGTTAAGATTCCCAATCAAGCATGGGAGAGTGAAGCAACCTGGATATTTTTCTTTTTGTGGTAGTTCATTTCTTAGAATTTCTGAACATCTTTCATTTAGTTGAACCGTCTCATCGAGATCATTCTTCTCATTACTTAATTCCTGCAAAACATTGTTAGGATTAGTTCTAATAGAATTAATTAGATGGATGTTTACCGGAAGAGCTTCAATATCATGAAGCAAGAGTTTCTCCTTCCTAATTCTTCTTTTGACCTTCTCAGAGAAGGTAGTTGGCTCCTCAGGATCTGTCTCAACTGAATTGAAAATTTCTTCATTTCGTGCAACAAGATAATATGTAATGGCTTTTGAGCATAAGTCCACATTCTTTTCCAAGCCTTTGATCCGGACTTCATGAATCTTAAGAGAAGATACCGTGCTCTCTACGAATTTTCTCATCATTTTTTCTATCCTCTCGTCACGTTCCTTTGATTCTTCAATGTGATCAAGAATCATCTTTTCCAAGCTATTTTCAATATTTGCCCCAAATACACTTTTTACTTTTTCTACCCTACAAGCTTCACTTTCACTAGCTCTTTCCAGTCTCTACTTTTCAAACATTGCACCGTAGTCATTTTCCCTCTTGGTTAATGTTTTCATCACCTTGTATTCGAAATTATCTTTTGGTCCATACCTGGTCTCCACATGCCATTTATAGCAATGGTCAGATATCCGTCGAGTAGATTCCAAAGGTTTGCTCAGGTGCCATGCTTGGAATAGGTCTAGGAGAATCGAGAAGTTCACGGGTCTCTGGATTAATCCCTCTATAGAAACATAGCAAAAGCAGATAAAGGTGATGGTGATTACAGTGGAGGTTGTTCGTGATGATGGTTTTTGGCAGACGGCAGTGATTGGTGGCCAGGAGAATGGATCGGGTAAGAGAGATGTTAGAGTTTGTGTGTGCTTTGAAGGTGTATACTATGTGTTTTGGAGGCTTATATATGTTGGAAATATTAAGTAGGACGAGAAAAAAATAGAGAATACTCACACCCGGTTGTTTGTTCAAAAACGTTGTCTATAACATAAATACATAGAGACATGTTGTTAGCTACATACCAGTGTCTTTGATTGTGTAAAAAGACCGGGTTTTACCTTCAAACCCAGTTTTTATGCGTTACGTATTATGAAACTGGTTTTTTCAAGAAAACCGATCTCAGTTCCTTCCATTCTTGCTAGTTTTGTATCATAGGAACAAGGTTTTATATAACCAGTCTCTATTTTGGGGTGTTTATAGCCTTTTGTGTAGTAGTGGCACCGATAAAGCAGCTCATTGTATCTTTCTCATGTTTGATACAATGTTTCTTCTCTCTCTTGAATGAACTGATGGATTTTTCCGAGAAGTTTAGCAATCTTTGAAGGAGGGCAAAACTGTTGAACAAACTCCCTTCTTAATTGATCCCACGTTCCCTTGCATTCGGCAGGGATTCTATTAAACCACCATTTTGCAGTTCCTGTAAGAGTCATAGGAAATTTTTTTGCTGTAACAGAATAACTAGGGATATTTCGAACGCTAAAAAGGGAAGACAAGTTAAGCACTTCTTCCACATAACTTTGCACATCTTCATTCTCGTCACCCTGAAAACTGTAGCTTGCGTAGTTCCCGGATAAATTGGTCCGGAATGGAGAATTCTCCCATCTCGGAGTCCTGCGTGAAAGCTCTTTGATAGTCTACGTTGGTTTGTTCCATATACTGTTCCATAGTCATTCCTTCAATACCAACTTCCTCAGTTACTTCAGGTTCTGCATCAGATTCGTCAGATTCATAAAATGAGAAAATATTATGTATTGGAATTGGTGAGTAATCTTTTTTTTGTCCGAAACTGCTTTTCCGGATTGTCGAATGGAGTAGCCAGAAATGGCTTGGAGCTTCTTGTTTTGAATCCTAACATTACAAAAAAGAAAGAAAATTAAAAATAGACTTAATAAAAACCCTAATATAACTCCCCGGCAGCGGCGCCAAAAACTTGATGCATGTTTTAATGACCAGATATTAATATTTGTAAGTGTATCGTTTACCTATGGTCTACCTTATGCACTAACGAGCAGTATACTCGATCGTGTGTAGTGTAGTAATCGGTAAAACCGAGGTGGTCTCAAGAGCTATGTGAGCGGATCCTAATTAAGTCTAATTGTTACTAGTTTTAATGGTTTTGAAATAATTAATTAACTAATAAGAAAAGAAATGAAAGAAAGCAAATAAAGGCAAAGGTGTGATCAATAGAGGAGAAGTGTTCTAACCTAGTTACTCATCCTATCAAGTTATGTTCACGTCTAATTACTTCCAATTGCTTCAAGTGAGGATTTAGATCTCTAGGACAGCATTTGGTCAGTTCGTCCTAACCTATCAGCAAAGGTTTCCACCGGAGATCAAGCTACTACCCTGTAAATTCTAGTTGTTTTTATTCCCCTAAGCATCTTAGACACTCATCCCTAACTTCTTAAGTTCATCCAAACGACAGGTGATCATTTGGTCAGTTCGCACAAGCGAAGAAGGGTCGTCAGTTGGTCAATTCTTACCCTTCCCACTCAGTCTACCTACTTAGGGTCAGTTGGTCAATTCTTCTAAGCAACTAGACACTACCGCCATTCAAAACTACCGAAACAAAGGTAGCTACCAACAAACTATGCATGCATACACTAGAAACAATTATACGGAAACAATGTAAAAATAAACATAACAATTAAAGAATCATAACTAGGCTAGCACCAGAGGTGCTTAGCCGATCATATTAAATGAAATAATCAATTCAATGTTTAACATATTGAAATACATGAATCGAAAGTAAAAAGAAAGATAATCGCTAATTCGCCCACTTTTATATCCGTTACTGCTTAATTCCGTTCCTTTTCACTTTTTAGGTCTCTTGAAAGCAAAATGCTGGAATGATGCATATTTGGACGAAAAGGAGTGAATATATGAAGAAAAAGGCTAAGTCAAGATCGAAGACACTCAAGCTGCTGAAAGTGAACCTGACGGCGTCCCAATCAAAGGGCGACGCCGTCCCTTTATACGTAATAAAATCTCTGACGGCTCAGTAGAATTTTTGCTAAAATACACCTGACGGTGTCAGGCTTTGAAGAGGAAGGGCATCACGAAGACTTTTCACCTCAGACGGCCTAGATCCAGAATCAGAAGACTTCACTACTGAAGCCCGACGGCGTCATAGCTACAACGTGACGCCGTCCCAACGATTACTTGGCCAAGAAGAAAACCCTAATGACGGCGATCTGATGGCGTCCCAACTATAAGGCGACGCCATCGCAAGTGTAAAATTATATATAGAAATCAAATTTTCAGAATTTTAAGAGGTAGACTTGTGGAGTAAAAACCCTAAACATTTGTAGTCCGACTTGGACAGTATCTTAGGGTCCCCAAACCCTATTTTACATCAAGATAAAAGATAAGTGTTTTACTTCATTAATTTCATTATGTCTTCCATTGAATGTGTGTATGCTTACGTGTTTAACATGTCCGGCTAAATTTCTTGTGTATTTACTTAGATCTATGTAACCTAGTTATTAATTATTGATTGGTTGTCTCTTATCTTAACTGTAATTGGCCTAGGAGTGCGATTAGGCTATCGTTGTGTTTAAATGCTTGAGCAATCTTTGTGAACCTTAGTTTATAAATCACTTATCGGATTTCGTAGGCTAAACATCCAAAGATAACCTTAAAGTTGGTTTATGATTAATCTAGAGTATTTCGTAGGCAATAACCTTAAGGTAGTCTCAAAGAGTTAGGGAAAAAGTCACACCCTACGACCTTAGAAAACACAACGCGTTAAGAATAAGGACGTGGCAATTCAACCACCAATAAAAGATAACTAGGGAGTAATAGTATATAGGTTAACACATTTCTAATCATCATACGAGCACACATCAATAGACATAAGACTACCCGTAGTTTAGATAATTAGATAGAAGAGTAATCGGTAGAAGTACCAACTCCCAAATCCAAACCCTGAGATTTTACCCTTAGCTTTCTAAAAAATATAAAAAGATAAAAAAAGAATCTTCCCCAACCTCAACCTTAGCGTAGTACACTTCTTACTAGCATTCCTATTCCCCTAGAGAATGATATCAATACCCGAGTTTACCCAATACTACACTACAACGATTAGGTTCACTGTCTAGGGTGTTGATAAACTTGCTCGACGAAGAGGAAGTTCCTTCGACCCCGAACGCGCCTTGCACGCGCATCAAGTTTTTGGTGCCACTTCCAGGGAATAGAATAGCTAGTTAGATTTTTATCTCGTTTAGGTTCCCTTGCTTGATTCCTATCAAGTAATATTTTTTCTCATTTTTAGCTTCCTTGTAGTCTATCCCCCTTCTTCGTGACTTTGTTAGTAATCCCATCACTTTTCGTCATGGAAGGTGATAACCCATAAAACAATAACCCACCACCAAACAAACCACTTCCACTCAAACCGCATCCCATTGACCAACACCCCTCTAACAATCGTCGTAACAGATATGTTAGTAGAAACAACGATCTTCAAGATTTGCATAGGGTATTTGAGAGCACAATTAGGGACGCTGTTGAAAAAGCGGTTTGTGCCTCGATTGTTGGCTCCATGATTAGCAATAGTTTGGGTAATGATTTAGCAAATGAAAAATTGAATGAGGAAAATAGTGCTTACTTCAGTCTTTACCCCCACTAAGGAAGAAGTTGCTTACCACCAATACATAATCGACAATCCTCGATCACCCATCATTAGGATATGCCCAAATATTAGGAGAGGAAATCTTTGGAACATCAAAATCCCTTGTATGATTGGATACAGGAATGTCGATCACGCCTAATAGATACGGAATCTCCTATTAATGTGATGTCATCAGCAGTTTACAATGACATAATGAATGAGCGGCTTAAGATTAGGAGAGACCCTAAGTATCCTGGTGGGGTTTGAAATTTGTGGGAAGAGTCAAGGATGTACACGTCTTTATAGGAAACTTCACCTACCTAGTTGATTTTATGGTCCTAGAAGACATAGGATGTGTCATTGACTATAGCTTGTCCCAAGTTGTGTTAGGAAAACCGTTTGAGGAAAAGTCTAAACTAAGCTATAACAAATCTGAAGGAAAGGTTAAATTTATGGAAGGGGACGATGAAATTACTTATAGGATGACTTGGAAGATGAACGGATATGGCCCTTTATCCCTTTATGAACGAGACAACATTATAGCTTTTGAGGAAAAAATCGAAGAAGATGTTGAAAAAGGCTTGAACTTTATGTGGGAGAAAAGGAGACTTTACTATAGGGATTGCTTGACCCTAGGACCTAGGTATAGAGTAGATGAGAATTTTGTCAATATGATGGAGTTTTCATTGAGGATAAAAAAGAGACAACGTAGGAGCACGACTTCGAGTCTAGCAACAAGACTCATAACTAAAGAAAAGCGCTTTGTGGGAGGCAACCAATGCTTAATTGTTTGCTTGTTTGTGTGTCATATATCTTTATCGTTGTTGTATTCTCATGTTTGAATTTGTGAAAATGCTTTATTTTGTCTTTAACCTCGTCTTAATTACATATAAAGGTATTTTACAAAAAGGATAAGTGTAGGGAGGATTACACACGTTTTTAAAAGAACGTGGACACGAGAATTACGATTAGTGAAATTGATATATATGCGTGTTTGTTAGAGTCAAATGCTTGTATCGAGTCATAATGGATGTTTTGCAGGAATTTTTCCAGATTTTAAAGGTGTAATTTTTCCAGGAAAACGCAGCAGACCAGTTTCTGTCAGGACAACCTGACGACGTCAGGATTAGAACCTGACGAGGTCAGGAGGAGCAGAAATAGCTTATAAAATTCTTTTCGTTTTCTGTGCTACTTATAAATTTTTGGAAATTCTCAGGTCTTAATTTTTCAGAAAATCTGCAAAAATCCATTCCACAAGCATTATATCCTAGTTTAGTTGAGTCATACACGAAGGTTTCGTCTATTTTCTTAAAGTGTGCAGGTTTTATTTATCAAGAAGAAGAAACACAATATTGGATGAAGCTTATCACGCATACATTCTTCTTGGAAAAGAATTTAACCACTACTTCACACAGATCCTACCGAGCTAATCAAGGGAGTACTAGTTTCTTTCTATTTTAATTACCTTCCTTTATCATAACTTTGATACTTTCGGGGAACATTGGGGACAATGTTCAGTTTAAGTGTAGGGAGGGAGAATAAAACGGGAACTTTGAAACTATGCTTATCCTTGATTATTTATCTTGTCCTATTTCATTAGTGCAATAAGATATGAGAGATATTTGTTAGGGCAGTTTTAGCACCAAATTTAAAATTTTTCATGACATGTACGAGTGGGACTTTAGTCTTAATAAAGCGTCTCATGGATAGGAGTTATATGACTAGCACAAAAACCGTTTACCACTCAAATTCCACCCCAAAAATGTGAGGTTCGCCCCTAGATCTATAGGAATAAAAGCATTAACCTTTAATGCTTCGAGAGTGTACCGGTAGTATAATAGATTCTAGAACTTGTTTTGTGATGCATCCCGAGATCGCTAGAGAGACTACACTTGTGTAGTTAGGAATAACTAAATGATAAGAGGCATTAGGATAACCCTTGTTTGATACCCGTATTATAATTACTTCTTCCACATCCGTTGAGTAATTACCCCACACCCTTGCGATGTACTCATCTTTAGTACAGGATACCCATAGTTAACCCCTCAGAACCTATCCTTTTCGCGGTTCTCGTGATGCTTTGGTTTTCCGGAATATTAATGAAGAGCATTGTTTACAATCCACCCCCAAATGTACACCCAAATCGCCTTAGCCTACCTTGTATGCACTCACCTTTAGTGCATTATTGTTATCATACTAAACCCTTAGTTCAATTATCTAGTTACTTGCATGATTGCTAAGTCGAGTCATATCTTTTGTACACAGTTTTGGGATGATTGGGACTCATGGGTAAAGTAAAATTTTATGAAGTGACGGGAAAGAACGTTAAATTCAAATTCCCTTTATTTACGTAATAAAATGCTCCAAGTGTTTTGATCTTTTCAATTCGGGTCAAATTAGTGTTAGAGTAATAAAAACTCAAGTGTAGGGATGCTCCTATAAATCCTTTATATTTTGATGTTATCGTAGAGGATGGTAGATTAAAAGTGTATGCAAAAAAAAATCGAAAAAAGAGTGTTGAAAAAAAATCGAAAAAAGAGTGTTGAAAACAAATAGACGGGCTACCATCCTACATCTATCTTTATATTTATGTTTGTTTGTTTCAAGTTATCTAGAGTTTAGTGAGTCGATTCTTGGCTTAGCAACGTCATTCTTTTCATGCTTGTAATAAAAGATTTTTGACTTGCCACCACTAAATCGCCTATCCAACCAAACCCTTGGTTACCCTACCGTAAGCCTAACATTACAACTCTTTTAAAGACCTCTTAGATAGTTGTTCCTAGGTGCTTACGCCAAAGCGGTGGAGTTTTGATCTAGTCTCAATCTTATGGTAATCTATGTACTATGACCAGGTAATGAGTGTTTATCTTCCATTTCAATTTACTATATTTCATATACACCCGAGAGATGAGAGAATCCAAACACCCCTTGTGAGGTGCTAGTATATAATTTTTGTGCTTGTTATGACTATTGCGGTGAGAGAATCCAAAAGCACATTTGCTTGAGGACAAACAAATACCAAGTGTAGGGATATTTGATAAGGATTTAAAACGTACGTTTTTAAGGGGTCATTTAAGCCCTTAATTTGCCTACTTTTATATCCGTTACTGCTTAATTTCGTTCCTTTTCACTTTTTAGGTCTCTTGGAAGCAAAATGCTGGAATGATGCATATTTGGACGAAAAGGAGTGAATATATGAAGAAAATGGCTAAGTCAAGATCGAAGACACTCAAGTTGCTGAAAGTGGACCTAACGGCGTCCCAATCAAAGGGCGACGCCGTCCCTTTATACGTAATAAAATCTCTGACGGCTCAGTAGATTTGTTGCTAAAATACACCTGATGGCGTCAGACTTTGAAGAGAAAGGGCGTCCCGAAGACTTTTCATCTCAGACGGCCTAGATCCAGAATCAGACGACGTCACTACTGAAGCCCGACAGCGTCACAGCTACAACGTGACGCCGTCCCAACGATTACTTAGCCAAGACGAAAGCCCTAATGACGGCGATCTGACGGCGTCCCACCTATAAGGCGACGCCGTCGCAAGTGTAAAATTATACATAGAAATAGAATTTTTATAATTTTAAGAGGTAGACTTGTGGAGTAAAAACCCTAAACGTTTGTAGTCCGACTTGGACAGTATCTTAGGGTTCTCAAACCCTATTTTACATCAATATAAGTGTTTTACTTCATTAATTTCATTATGTCTTCCATTGAATGTGTGTATGCTTGCGTGTTTAACATGTCCGGCTAAATTTCTTGTATGTTTGCTTAGATCTATGAAACCTAGTTATTAATTATTGATTGGTTGTCTCTTATCTTAATTGTAATTGGCCTAGGAATGCGATTAGGCTATCGTTATGTTTAAATGCTTGAGCAATCTTTGTGAACCTTAGTTTGTAAATCACTTAGCGGATTTCGTAGGCTAAACATCCAAAGATAACCTTAAAGTTGGTTTATGATTAATCTAGAGGATTTCGTAGGCAATAACCTTAAGATAGTCTCAAAGAGTTAGGGAAAAGGCACACCCTACGACCTTAGAAAACACAACGCGTTAAGAATAAGGACGTGACAATTCAATCACCAATAATAGATAACTAGGGAGTAATAGTATCTAGGTAAACACATTTTTAATCATCATACGAGCACACATCCATAGACATAATACTACCAGTAGTTTAGATAATTAGATAGTAAAGTAATCGGTAGAAGTACCAACCCCCAAATCCAAACCCCGAGATTTTACCCTTAGCTTTCTAAAAAATATAAAAAGATAAAAAAAGAATCTTCCTCAACCTCAACCTTAGCGTAGTACACTTTTTACTAGCATTCCTATTCCCCTAAAGAACGATATCAATACCCAAGGCTTACCCAATACACACTACAACGATTAGGTTCACTGCCTAGGGTGTTGAAAAACTTGCTCGACGAAAAGGAAGTTCCTTTGACCCCAAACGCGCCTTGTACGCGCATCACTCCGTATGCTCCTCAAGATCTGCCTTCAGTCCCCTACTCACGTTCTCTGCTTTTTTGTGTGGAGTGAATGATGTGAATTTCATAATTTAGGGCTGGTATTTATAGGCGATATCTAGTTACGACGTAACTTAAGTTAAGAGTTACGCCGTAACCTATATAAATCCATAATAATGCTCTCGTTATAGCTGGTTACGGCGTAACACATGGAATGAGTTACGCCGTATCTTCAATACAGGTTACAAAATCATGATTACGTCGTAATCGTTGGAATGAGTTACGGCGTAGCTTGCAGCGACGTGGAACTTCATTTGACCTAATGGGTTACGGCGTAATCCTTGATGGGAGTTACGCCATAATATTCTGGTGAGTTGGCCTTCTGAGTCACGCAATAGTTACGGTGTAATGTGAGAGTGGAGTTACCCCGTAACTTCATCACAATTGGCATACTATCATTATTCTCTTATAAAATCTCCAAATCCGCGTCTCTTTAGCTTCAATGCTCGTAATTTACCTGAAAGTGAAATATAGAGGAAAACAAGCGTAAACCCATATGAATGATATAAAATACGAGCATTATCGGGGGAAATTGACACTTAATATTCAGGACTATTTGATGTTATCAATGGGGTATTCAGTTCTGTAACACTTTGGCTAATCGTGATTATATGACTAGGAGCACTCTTGCTTCGCAGATCCGGGACCCTCAAAATAGGCTCGCGCACCGCTGTATAGCTTTCACTATAGCGGGGCGCAAGGACACCACTCATCGTGTCACTCTACCAGATATGTTCTATCTCTACTCCATCTATGTTGATGATGTGTACTTCAACATCCTTTTTTGGCTTGCTGACTATCTGAGGACCGCCAGTGGGATGAGACCATCGGACATGGTTTATGGGGGCATGTTTGTCACCAGGCTTTCCGAGTCTTACGGCATATTGATGGGGGTGGTTCCTATGTACTTAAATGTTGTATCCGAGCCCAAGGTAGTGAGAGCCAAGTCTTTGAAGTCTATGGAGATAATCGTGGATTTAGGAGGCTCGTATGCATGGTATCGCCCTTAGGCCGCGAGGCAAGATGATGATGAGGAGGAGGAAGAGGGGGAGCACCAGCAGCAGTATCAACAGGGGGATGGAGCCGGCAGCTTTGTCGATGCCTACAAGCATATGTCTAGTTGAGATTGGCAGGCTCACTAGGGAGCTTGGATGGGCAGGATGGACACCTGGATGGCTCAGCAGGATCAGAGGGCCAACTGAACATACGATCACACTATTCGGCAGACGCAGTATCTCTCCATGCGTAATCACCTTGAGCCCCATCTGCAGATAGATCCATTCTCCGGCCGAGGGGAGGACTACCCTCCCTACGGGTACACTGGCCACCTTCCTCCAAGTTATGAGTACCGCTATGACACAACCCCCGATCATTGAGCTGCTTGTTTGTTGGTGATATTGTTATGAACAATTCTGGTTATGATGTATTAAGACAATTTCTATTTGGTTCTGTAATAATCTAGGATGATCCTGAGACAATTTTTATTTATGATGTGGTGATGTTGGACAATTAAATGTGTATGTAAATAATCGTTTAGGCCATAATTGTTGGGTTGTTTTGTTTTTCGTATTGTTTGCTTGTTTTGCTTTCAATTTTGTTTGTGTGTTTATATATCTTTTTCATTGTTGTTTATTCTCATGTTAGACGTTGTGAAAAGGCTTTATTTTGTTTTTAACCTCGTCTTAATTGCATATAAAGGTATTTTACAAAAAAATAAGTGTAGGGAAGATCAAATATGTTTTTTAGAACATGAACATGAGAGTAACAATAATTGAAATTGTATATATTTGTGTGTTTGTTAGACTCAAATGCTTGTATCGAGTCATAATGGACGTTTTACTATTAAAATTTTTCAGGTTTCAATGAGGTAATTTTTCCAGAAAAATGTCAGACCACTTTTTGTCAGGACAACCTGACGGTGTCAGGATTAACACTTGACGATGTCAGGCTATGTAGAAAAAGAATGTTAGTTTTCGTTTTCTGTGTAACATCCATTCCACAAGCATTATATCTTATTCGCTTTCTAGTTTAGTTTTGTTTCATATATAGTTTTACCGCCGATTTTATGCGAAGGTTTCATTTTGTTTTCTTATAAGTGTGCAGGTTATATTAGACAAGAAGAAGAAACACATATTGGGAGAAACACTCATTATTTATTCATTCTTCTTGGAGTAGTATTTAACCGCAACTTCATACATATCCTACCGAGCTAATCAAGGGAATACTAGTCTCTTTCACTTTTAACATACCTTCTTTTATCATAAATTTGATACTTTCGTGAAACATTGGGGACAATGTTAAGTTTAAGTGTAGGGAGGGAAAATAAAACGGGAACTTAGAAACTATTCACTCACTTGATTATTTGTCTTGTCCTTGGTAATTTGTGTAATAAACTATGAGAAATATTTGCTAGGGCAATCTTAGCACCAAATTTAAAATTTTTTATGACTTTTACGAGTTAAGCTTTAGTCTCAATAAAGCGTCTCATGGATAGGAATTATATGACTAGCACAAAAACTGTTTACCACTCAAATTCCACCCAAAAAAATGTGAGGTTCGCCCCTAGATCTTTAGGAATAAAAGCATTCATCTTTAATGCTTAGTGAGTGTACCGGTAGTATAATAGATTCTAGAACTTGTTTTGTGATGCATTCCGAGATCGCTAGTGAGACTACATTCGTGTAGTTATGATTAACTAAATGATAAGAGGCATTAGGATAACCCTTGTTTTGAAACATGTAATACAATTACCTCTTCCACATCGGTTGAGTAATTTTCCCCACACCCTTGCGATGTACTCATCTATAGTACACGATACCCCAAGTTAACCCCTCAGAGCCTATCCTTTTCGCGGCTCTCCTGATGTTTCGGTTTTCCAGAATATCAATGAAGAGCATTGTTTATAATCCACCCCAAATGTTACACCCAAATCGCCTTAGCCCACCTTGTATGCACTCATCTTTAGTGCATTATTGTTATCATTATTAAACCCTTAGTTCAATTATCTAGTTGCTTGAATGGTTGCTAAGTCGAGTCGTGTCTTTTGTATACAGTTTTGGGACGATTGGGACTCATGGGTTAAAGTAAAATTTTATGGAGTAACGGGAAAGAACGATAAATTCAAATTTCCTTTGTCTATGTAATTAAATACTCCAAGTATTTTGATATTTTCAAATCGGGTCAATTAGTTTTAGTTAAATAAAAACACAAGCATAGGGATGATCCTATAAATCCCTTTATGTTGATGTTATCATGGAGGATGGTAGAGTAAAAATCTATGAAAAAAAATCGAAAAAAGAGAAAAATAGTTGTTAAAAAAATGAAAACAAATATATGGCCTACCATCCTACATCTATCTTTATGTTTATGTTTTCAAGTTTAAGTTTGTGTTTTGTTTCAAGTTGTTTAGTGTTAGTGAGTCGAGTCTTGGCTTAGCAACGCCACGCTTTACATGCTTGTAACATAATATTTTTGACTTGCCACCACTAAATATCCCCTATCCAACAGAACCCTTTATTTCCCTACCCTAAGCCTAACGTTACAACCCTTGTAAAGACCTCTTAGATAGTTATTCCTAGGTGCTTACGCCAAAGCGGTAGAGTTTTGATCTATTCTCAAGCTTATGGTAATCTATGTACTATGCCAGATAATGAGTGTTTATCTTCCATTTCCATTCATATTATATTTCATATAAACCCGAGATATGAGAGAATCCAAAAACCAATTGTGAGGTGCTAGTGTATAATTTCTGTGCTTGTTATGACTATTGTGGCGCTTGTACTTGTTATAGACTATTATAAATCAATGCTTCATGACCCCTAACTTATAAATTGATTGGCCAAAAGCACATTTGTTTGAGGACAAGCAAATTCCAAGTCTAGGGATATTTGATAAGGATTTAAAACATACATTTTTAGGGGGTCATTTAATCCCTAAATCAACACATTTTATATCCGTTACTACTTAAAATCGTTCCTTTTCACATTTTAGGTCTTTTGGAAGCAAAATGCTGGAATGAAGCATATTTGGACGAAAAGGAGCGAAAACATGAAGAAAATGGCAAAGTCAAGATCAAAGGCCCTCCAGCAGACCTGACGGCGTCCTAACCAAAGGGCGACGCCGTCCCTATATAGAAGTTTTGATCAAAGTACAAGTGACGGCACAGGTGAAATTCTATTTCTAAAGAATGACGGCGTCATGCCTAAACTCTGGAAGGCGTGACTTTTATTTTCCACACCAGAAGCTCAAGAACCAATCTCAGACGACGTCCTTAATGAAGACTAACGGCGTCACAATCATAAGCTGACGTCGTCCCAACGATGACTTGGCCCAGATGAAACCCTAATGACAGCGACTTGACGGCGTCACTAGCAAAAGGTGACACCGTCGCATTTGTAAATCTATATATAGAATTCGATTTTTCTGTTTTAAAAGAGGTAGAAATTTGAAGAGTAAACCCTAGTTCAGTTGTAGTCCGACTCATAGTTTTAAAAAGCGCGCCTCGGCTCAAGGCTCAAGCTCTAGGGGCTTTTTGCATGAATCCCATAAAAAGTGCAGCGCCTTGGGGCTTTTTGCGCCTTGGGGTTTTTTGCGCCTCGGAGATGTAACAGGTTTTGGGGCTTTTTTTATAAATATTAAGATAAGATACCCGGGCCTTTTAAGTTATATCTAATAACCCTAAGTTGGAAAAGAACTAAAACACAAAATCAAGTGGGTAACGATAGATTCTGATCATTTTACAAATTCATAAGTTTATATCTTGAACTAATTTTTATTGATTGTTTATCTTATTGATTTGTAAATAACATCATAAGTTTATTATATCTTCAAGCATCACATCATAGGGTGAGTATTTTGTTGATCCCAGTTGAGCAAACGATCTAATATAGAAACTGACTTAAACAAAGACTTATTAAGTATCACGCGGAATTTAATACTTAATCTTAAGAATAAGAACAATGAACATTCAACACCTCAATATTATTATTAATACGAATACTCTAACCAGTATTAGGGTTTTACAACCTTGAAGTGTATCGACCTTAGATATAAAACATACGTATATCTAATCTAACCTAGGACCTCCTTTTATAGGCTAAGGAGTCCTTTACATAATACAATACGTAACCTACAAGATAAATATCTTTTCCATATTTATCTAATACAAAATATTAAACCGACTATACAACACTAACAGTGTTTACAATACATTATCCGTGGTTACACAATGCTACTAGCCGCGGTTTTTCTTCGACAGCGGATCCATTCTTATGTCCGTGGTTTCATCAACTATGTCCGTGGTTCCAACACTTAGAATAATTCTTGATCCAAGGAACCAAAAACCCAACAATCCTCCCCTAAACTTGATACATTCAAATAGAATTCTCAAGTTTCCTTTAACCTCAAAACATCTGAATTGGAGGATGTAGTCAAACACTTACTAGATTTAAGAATTTTCTCATACTTCACCAACAAATTGTAAGCTTGACCATCATAGGGCATCAACATCTTTATACCACCAGGCTTCACCATCTGAGCAATGACTTCTGGATACTTATTCAATTGAGGATAATCACCTTCTACAAGCATATGAATAACTTCTCCAGATACAGTTAAAACATGAACTCCACAAGTTTGATATAAAAACCATTCTCAGAACTTGTCCATTGCAGAGTCCTTTCCATTCAGGTTCATCATGAGTAGGTTCAAACAGAATCATCAAGTGATGGTAAACCATTCTCTCATGATAATCATCTTGTTGCACATCACCAAATTTATTCCTATAAAGCTCCCAAAGATTCAGAAAATCATCTCTATCAAAATACTGAAGCATCTGTGAAAATTTATTATACTCAGAAACTTCATTATTGAGTCTTTGAATTTTCCAACATCCTTCACATCCTTTAAGCTCAAACATATAAGAGATAATTTTATTACCATCTTCAATCACTTTTAGTGTTTTAGAACCAGATGTCTCCTGAATCTCAGATTTTCTCTTTTGTCTACTTTGAATCCACTCTTCTTCTTTTTCAGAATTCATCGGCATAAACTTATCATTATTAATTCTCATACACATCAGATAAATTTCATGAATTCTCTCAAATGATTATTTACTAAGATTTTCATAAATATGTATGCTTGAATTCTTAATAATTTTCATCAAAACATTCCTCATCTCACCTTTTGTAGGAGGTTTCTTCCTTATAACTTGCTTCTTCTCCTTACATATTCTCCTTGCCCATTCACCCAAGATTCTAGCTCTTTCATCAATATCTAATAATGCCCATTCTTGAGTAGTATACTCATCCTGTATTTGATTAGAAGCTTGAAGATAGTTTTGTGTTTCATACCATTTAGCTAACCATTTCTGAGTAGCCTCCTCCTCTTTTTGCTTTTCTTTCTCTGCAGATGCTTTCTCTTCAGCTAGGATGCTTTTTGTATACTCTTCATCATAAGCAATCTGTTCTTCTACACTTTTAAACTTCAAAACAGGTACTGCAATACCTTTACCCTTTCCAATATCTGGTTGATCCACCTTTTTCATCAAAGGCTCACCAATAACTAAACTTTTACCTTTGGCTTTGTTTGCAGTAGATTTAAGAGATGAAACAGGTGCAATGATGGGTGTAGGGTTAGTTGAGGTTTTGCTTAGATTAATCAGTGTACTTGCAGCTTCTTTCTCAACCTCTTTAGATTTAGGTGGTGACACAGAGATGGTTGTAACAATTGTGGAAGTAGTTATGATAGCAGTGGGTACTATTACCATATCTGAAATTGCAGCAGTGGTTTCAAGAGTACTAGCCGTGGTTGCAGATACACTATCAGTGGTTGTGTCCTGCACTACCTCATCTTCTACCATAGTCTTCAAACTATCAAGAACAGCTTCATTCCCATCATTATCAGATACTACAAATTGTGCTGCTTGATCTCCACTATCCCCATCTTCTTCCATATGCACATCTACAGCCTCCCCTGAATTCATGCCTTCACTCCTCCCCTGTTTGGGTACATTCTCCACATTCAGAGCTAGAGAGGAGTCCACCTTCTTTTTCATCATTCTCATAGTCCTCAAAACAGCAACCCCAGGTATTCTTACTTTCTCCAAAACAAACATCCTATGCTTCAGCCTAAAAATTTCTTTACCTTGAAACACAGCCAACTCTTGAAGACTTGAGATTGTATCATCCATCTTAGCACATTTAGCCGTCAATTCAGTAAAACGTTCAAGAATATCCTCCCCACTTCGACCTGTGTTAACTGGTCCGAGAGGTGGTTCATTGGAAAAGTCATCATGTACCAGTTTAGGATCCGTCAATTCATGTTCATGTTCCAAACTATCCTCATCACTTCGAGCTGTGTTAACTGCTCCAAGAGGTGAATCCTTGGATAAAGAAAACATAGCACCAGACCTTGCCTGATCATCTATGCACCCTGATATAGCCAATTGGCTAGGGATTCCTCCACCTGTGTTAAGTCCCAAGAAACTCTCCACTTTAGGAGTTGCCAAAGGTTGGGTCTTAATGATGTTTACACTATCCTGACCAGCATCTAAGCATGAATCAGTAGTAGAAGCCCTTCCAATCATGTCACCTCCACACCATGTGACAGCCTCATGAACAACACCACTAACACCAGCCTGAGGTAGCTTGGTGCCCTTCTTTCTCCTAGTCCATACAATTGGTTTAACAGTGGTTTGGGTTTGACTAGAAGTGGGTTGGGATTCACTAACAGTGGTTTCAAATGTACTATCAGTGGGTTGAGGTGTACTAAAAGTAGATTCTGGTTCTATGGGAGGGTCCTCAAAACCTTCATTAAACTCAGGAATAACAGGCAAAGTAATCATATGGGGGAACAAAGGAACATCCCTTATTTGAACATTTGGCTTCTGATTCCTCATATGTGCAAAGACCTTAGGAAGCATATAATGCACTTCATACTCCCTAGTATGCTCAACAGGTTCCTCTATTTGACTTTCCACAATTAGTTGAACAAACCTAGGATATAAATAATATTTACCCTTCTTCCTAATATTCTGCACAAAGCCTTCATAAATCATCCTAGACCAATTAAACTTCCTCCCCTCAAAAAAACATATAAGAGCTGTAGCAATCTTGGAGGGAAAGTCATCAAAACCAGTGGTCTTATTACTCATACACATCAATAAGATGTGTATTAAAAACTTCCATTGGGGTGAAAACATGCTCTTAAAAATTTTTACCTTGTCACCCCTGTGTGTATAGCCTATCCTCTCTAAACTAGCAAAAATCTCAGCATCTGAAAGATTAACAACACCATCAGCATCATCAAACTTCAAAACCCTTCTAATGATCTCCTCACTAACCAAAATTTCATTCTCATCCACAACAGAACTAAACACTTCTACTCCATCGACCTCCTCAAGCTTAGCATTCCCCGTAACTGATGTATATAGGCTTTAAGGATGGTTGGTGTGACAGTTATGGCAAAGTGAATAGGACTGCGAATAAGAAAATCAATCATTTGATGAAAACCTTCGGATCGAGTGTTTTTGATCAAGTTAGCAACAAGGTTATGTGTTTTGGAGTACTGATTCGGCATTAATTGTGATTGGTGAAAAGAATGATGTGGGATATGTGATTTAAGCAAAGGAAAGTGATTAGGGTTTATGTAGAGCGCCAAGTTGAAGTGATTTGAAGATCAATTAAGTGATCTATCCGTGATTTGAGGATAAAAACGTGATTTGCCAAAGTTACCAAACAGCCCCTTAAGTATCCAAAAATCAGCAACATGCTAACAGTGGTTTTTCAAACCTCTATCCGTGGTTTGAAAAACAATAGCAGTGGATACAGAATTTCACTCCAACCAGATGACCAAGAGTTACAGCAAGCAAATCTGTGTCAAAATTAGTGATATCACACAAAAATATGAAGGAGTACACAATCTTTTTTTTTTTTTTATTTTTTATTATTTTTTTAAACACTAGCAGCTAAAAACATCACACGCTCCAATGTACAACTATCCTTCATACCTGCAAATCATAAACATAAACCAAACACAGAGAAGAGAATTAATGTTAGCAGTGGTTAGCAAAACATAGAAGTGGTTCCATATACTTAGCGTTGGTTAGCCAATGTGCTAAAAGCTAAGTCAATATGGTCAACTTCCGGTATTAATTTATTTTCAAAGTCAAAAGACCTCATTAACTCCTCAACCACTGAAACCTTCCCCTCATTTACTCACTAATACCATCTGCTCTGCCTATAAAAGAATCCCAATTCCCAAATAACACACACATCAATTAATCCAAACCCTAACTTCACAAAAATCACAATCAACAGCAATCAGCATGTGGAATCAACCAGAAATCATTGATCTAACATCCTCCTCCTCCTCCTCATCATCATCATCAAGTGATGATTCTAACCCATGGCGTTTGTACCTTCCTCCACAAGAACCACGACCTAGAAAGTCTTCATTTCTTCCGTCATCTGAAGATGATAGTGTGGTGGATCCTAGTGAGTCATCTAGGGGTTCAGATGATTCTACTGAGCGCTAGAGCCAACCTTCAATAGATTGGTGAGAGAGGAAGCAGAGAGAGCACAACCTTCACCATCTCAACTCCAACCAAGGCCACGTGCCAGAAATCCACCACTCCCAAAGAACAGAGAGGTGGTGATTGGTCTTCCTGCTCCAGAATCTGGTTCTTCAACCAATGAAAGGAAGGGAAAGGGCAAAGAGGCAGAGGTGAAGGGTAAGGGAAAAAGGAAGATGGAGTAGTTGCTTTATGGTGGAACGAGTAAATGGAACAACTAAAGATTTTTCATATCACAAAAGCAGCCATCCTCGTTTTCACCAATCCATCTTTCCATTTTCATCTGTAGCTTCATCGTAGTATAAGATATGTAGTACTCCAAACTCTTGTAATAGATGATAGGAATGATCTTGTATGACATATGAAGTTGATTTTCTGCTGTACATTGTTTCTTGAATTAATGAACAACTTCTGAATTGTACTTCTTTTGCATCAGTGATTAACTTTCATATATCTGCAAAATGGTTAGTGGGAACACAGAGCAACAAACAGTGGTTTGAACATAACTATTAGTGGTTAGAAACAAAAATAGCAATACTAAGATCACATAATAACAGTCCAATACTTATACAAACTTTTACAAAACAAGTTGAGATTTAGAGATTAATCATTCCAATACTAACAACAAGGTAATGAAACCTCCCCACATCAAAAGCTTTAGTGAGAAGATCAGCAACATTGAAATCAGTATGGATTTTACCATTTGAATCAACCTTTTCTCATTACAATCTCTAATAAAATGATGCCTTATCTCAATATGTTTAGTTCTAGAATGTAAAACAGATTTTTAAAGATGCATATTGTATCGTTATTATCAATGTAAATCTTAGTATGCATAAAGTTGTACCCAAAATCCAAAGAATTGATTCTCAATCCAAAGAACTTGACCACAAAGAATCTAGCAGCAGCCACATACTCAGCTTCAGTTGTAGAATTTGCCACAATAGTTTACTTTTTACACTGCCAGGAAATTAGTCTACTCCCAAAACCGACATCCTCCGATGTAGATTTCCTATCCAAACTAGCACCAGGATAATCACTATCTGTATAGGCCACCAAATCAAAAGGAGAATCCTTAGAATACCAAAGGCCCAATTTAGGATGACCTTTAAGATATCTAAAGATTCTCTTCACAGCATTCATGTGTGAGGTATTGGGTGTGACTTGAAATCTTGCACACACACATACTGAGAACATTATATCTGGCCTAGATGCAGTGAGATACATCAAAGATCCAATCATGGATTTGTACAACTTCAAATCAACTTTGGAACTTCCATCATCTGGTAGCAGTGGTTTCAGAGTCTCCATAGGTGTACTAACACTCTTAACATCCTGAAACCTAAACTTCTTCAAAACATTTGCTACATACTTGTCTTGACTAATGAAGATACCATCAGTCCTCTGTTGAACTTGTAGCCCCAAAAAGAAAGTGAGTTCTCTGATATAACTCATTTGAAACTTGTCATGCATAAGTTTCTCAAATTCTGTGCATAGCTCCTTATTAGTTGAGCCAAAGATGATGTCATCTACATAGACTGTACCAATAATAAAATATCATCTTTGTGCTTCCTAATGAACAAAGTTTTATCAATTAACCCTCTTTTAAATCCATTGTCTATCAAATAAGTAGACAGGCACTCATACCATGCCCTAGGAGCTTGATGCAACCCATACATAGCCTTTCTCACCCTCAGAAACCTTGTCGGATGATCGATCTTTCAAAACCGTGAGGTTGACAAACATATACCTCCTCATCAATTGTGCCATACAAAAATGCACTTTTAACATCCATCTGATACACAACAAAATTTTTGAATGAAGCATAAGCTACTTGAACTGAAACATTTGGCTACTCCAGAAGTAATGGCTTTTGGTAAAGAGATTCAAATCCATTAAGTTTTTCTCAAAAGATTGCTAGGGACTAGCAATAGTTTAGTGTGGGGGATTGATGAGTGTGTAAATACTCATCATTTTTGGTCAAATCTGAACTGCAAAACATTTAAAAACACTCAGAAATGCATCAAAATACTGAAAATATCTCAAAATTGCATTTTATATGTTTCAGATGCAAAATGTTTAAAATCGATGAAAACGAACAAAGTTTGCATAATTGGCAGTTTCAGTCCCCCAACTTTTAAAAATGGCAACTTTAGTCCCCGAATTTTAAAGATTGACGTAATTTACCCCTGGACATTTTAAATTGGAAAAAGAACATTTTTAATCCTTTGGTAATTCTAATTTGTCATTTTTGGTCCTTATGAGAATTCTTGAAAATTACAGCTTCACCTCAAGTTTCAGAAAATGGCAAAAATGGTCCTTCAACTATTTGAGAGTTACAAGTATAGCCCTTGGATCACTTTTCAGAAATTACATGCATGGTCCCTGGTTTTTCGCTTTGGCAAGATTGGTCCCTTAACTACACCATTGGATTTAAAACTAATCCTAAGTCCAAATCCAATAACTACACATTAGGCCCAAAACCCAAACCCAATCCTTACCCAGTCCACCCATCCAACCCGTCCAAACCCAAACCCGGTCAACGTTAATAACCCCCACCAAACCAAACCACTCCCACCCTATCCTTTCTCCCTCACTGCCACCAAAAAACAAATCCATCCTCACCCCCGCCACACACCAACCCACCTTATCACTCCACCTCAAACAACCAAACAAGATGCATTTATTGTTTCCCCCCCTTGCACTCAATCCACCCCAAGTTGCTAAAACGTTTCCGCCAAAAACTTATCAACGGCTAAAAATAGCCCTAGTGATCCAATGGTTATAAAAGATGGTGGGAATTGCTCAGAGGACAAATGGGAAGACTTTCATTCATAAATAGAGGAGAGAAGGCTAAAGAGGAAGAGAGTTAGTTTTTAGATTTTTTCTTTTTCACTTTTTCTTGGCAAGAGCTAATGTAGTTTCAATTCAGCTTTTAAGTTTTCAAGTAAATCTAGCTTTTGTAATTCCTTTCTGTACTCATTTTTTTTAGTGTTAATGAAATTTTAGTTCTTTTTAAATCATTGATCATTGTATGAATGCTTCTGAATTCAGCTTATGTAGCTTAAGTCCATAAGTAGCTCATGTTCGCTTTTAAATTGTTTTAAATGTTTGAATTTAATGAAAGTAATGTTTAGCTTAACAACTCATTTTGTTAATTTCTGCTTTAAAATAAGTTGGTGATTAATAATTCTCAAAAGTTAATAGCCAAACCAGTGTTACTCAGAAGGTACTCTCAATTACTCCATAGTCAACAAAAGTCATTTGTGATCAAATGGGGAGCTGAGATGGTTTAGATATTAGGTTTGCCCGAATTGGGTTGGAATTGAGTTCTATTTCGATTGGTTATGGTTCTGGGTAGGTAGAGTCATAACCAGCCAAGCCTCTGGCAGGACCTTTCTAGGAACTAGCTAGGAAGCTCATCTCTTAGCTTATAAATAAGCCCCAACAAGTCACCTGTGTTGCTGCTTTGAGCATGCATCGCTGAGCAAAGTGAGCCTGCAGTCACAGTTGGCAAAGCTTGTTTCTCCTAAGTTCTCATGTCTTAGTCCCGAAAGCTATCCCTTCACTTATAAACAAGCTCCAAATAAGCCACCGTAAGTTGTTGAACCTGCAATGCAGCCTAAGTGTTTTCTTTTGTTTTAGTGCTTTTTTATGATTATTAGTTAGCTTATTCTAGGAATCTTGTTCCAACTCAGTTTAGTTAGTATAAGATTAGCTTAGTTTTGCTTATTAGGAGTTTATTCCAATTTTTCCTTTGCTTATTAGTTAGTATAGGATTAGCTTAGTTTTGCTTATTAGGAGTTAGTATAGGAATAGCTTAAGCCAACCTGCTCTCCCTCCCTTTAGGTGTCTTATTGGTAAATAATCTCGTGTCTTGGCTTGAATATTATCCATTTAGTGCTTATCGCTAATTTTGTTCTTCAAAACCGATAAGGGGTGTTTGTTTCGTTTCTGCCCATGACAGCAGTTAAGGTTTGATTGTTAGAAAAGAGTTTTCAAAACTTTCTTATTTTGTGCTTATCCCAAACAAATTTCTTATTTCTTTTGCTTATGTTTGTCGCTCCAGATGCTAACAGCTTAGTTTTTAAGCTTATGAGAGTTTAAGAGTTGTTAAAAATCTTACTTTAGTCCTAAATTGAGTTTGCAAAATGAAAAGCCAATAAGTAGCGAAAGGGGTGTTTGGTTGGGATCGTCAAATCAATGGACAATAAGTCGTGAAAATAGCTTATTGTGTGCTTTTCAAAACTAAAGTTTTTACAAAAATTTCTTATTTTTATTGCATCTTCAACTTCCAAAAGAAAAATCAAGAAAAAATAAATAAATAGCAAAAGGGTGGGAGGCGTGCTCGAACCTGAGACCTCCCAATTGAGAGTGATATAGGTGTACCAGTATGCCATTGCGCTTGGGTCTTTCTTGGTTTTTATTTGCACCGTTTAATATATAAGGTAGTTTGCTAAGTTATAGCTTATTAGCTTATTTGATTTTTAACAGCTTAATTGTAGAAGCTGTTACACCCATTTTATTTTTCATAGGTCCGTGAGATCATCAAGTATTTTTACAAGAAGTTTCAGATTTTTCTAAATTGTTTTAGTATTTTTTATCATTTAATTAGTCTAAAATAGTATTTAATTCATAATAAAAAATATAAAAGTCAAAAAATATAAATCTTTTTTCTAAAATTTTATTTTGTCATATAGTAAGTAAGAAAATTGTTTTTACACTCGTAGGACTTTTATTTCACAAATTTTACGCTTTTACTTAAGACTCGCTGTAATTTTTACATATAACGCTTTTCATTCTAGATCACGTTTTTAGGTAATTTAAGGTTACGCTTTAATTAAAATAGTTTATTTAAGTTATTTTGTTTTATAAATCAAGAAAACATCATTTTAAAAATAGTGATAGCGTTTATTTAATATAATTTATCTTTTTAATTTTCTTTAATTTGCATTTAAGCCCCTAGAACTTATAAACTTTTTCTCGTAAGTATAATCAATCACAATCCTTTTCCGCTCAAATTCTCTCGATCACTATTCGCTTGATTATTCTCGCACGTACGCTGGGACATAACGACTGGGAAACACTATACTCTCCTGGACTTCATTGCATTGCCTCCTGAGCTGTTTGAAGTTTGTTACGGTTGGCCATTCACAAGTGGTCAGCTCGTGTGATAAAACTTGACGGTTCGGGAGCGACCAATATTCAACTTACTTTATAGGATTTCTTGATTTAGGTTGTGGGTGTTCAGAAAATATATGTATCTGGATATCCGAAAACTTGATCATAATTTATTAAAAAGTTGGGTTTTATGAAAGGACAATTTTGGAACTCATATAAAAGTTTTCCAAAAATTATAGATATATGGATATTCGGATATATAAAATGTTATCTGAAATTTCGGATATCCGAATTAAAAATACTTAGATAAACTATTAGGTCTAACATAATACCATCATCGCAAATTTCAGATATCCAAATTTGTGATATAACTAGTTATTGATATGTCCGTTAAATAATTTAAATTAACATAAAAAAATATCGTAAAAAATGTCTCATTTTATATTTTCGCTTTAGGCCTCAAATAACCATGATACGACTCTGATACCATCATAATCATATTTACCTCATTGACAAATCTTTATCTTTTAGATAGCCGTGTCAAAATTCATGTGATAACTGTTTGCAAAAGTGATTTTAAACTTGTAGAAAAGATGGTATTTTGAGGGCTAGGATGTTAACAAACATCTTGTTCTTATTGGCTGACATAAGTTTTATATTTTAATAAGTTATTTCACTTGCGCACTTATTAACTCTATAATAAGAATGTTCCAAAGCTTGTTTGTGATTCGACAGAGCATAAGAAAATCCACATATTGTATTCTGCAGCGTGTTTGATACAGCTATCAGCAATCCAAAACGTAATGCTGGAGGCAGTGTTTTTATTTTTTGTTCTTTAAGTTGTAACAGAACTCAATAATTCGATAATTAGTTGTACGCGTGTCTGGCAAGTCTGATTATTTAAGGACTTGAAGAGGTTGAATAAGCAACTAAACAAAGTCCCACACTTATTTAGATCGATATTTGTTGGGTTCATTATTTAGAGTTGATAATACAAAACTTATGTGCAACAATGAAAACAAATGAAACTTCAAGGGCTTAAAGAGACAAAGGCTAAAGAGTTGAAGATTACAGGAAATCTTCTAATATTAGAAAAGATATTATTGTTTCTTTATGTCTTATCTCCTGTAACCCTAATCCTCTAGTTTATAAAGAGGATAGGAGCGTCTATTATTATGTACGTACAAGATGTAAAAACCAGAAAAGGGGTGTGTGTGTAAACCTAGGCGTAGGTCATTTGTAAACGCCTAGTGTTTGTGTTGGTTAGTCCTAAGGTCTTTGATCCTGTTATAGTTAGGTAACTGTACTACCTTGATCACGTAGTATTGGGGCTGTGAATGTGTTTTGTAGAACACATGATGATGACGAAGAAACCTTAATAATAACAATGATAGTTTGACTATTCCGCTGTGCATACATATTGTTCATTGTTATTTGTGCTTATTGATAATCCAAGATAAGGTCTAAACAACCTCGAGCATCGATTCTAATATGTGGTATCAGAGCGGGTTGCTCTTGATATCTGGGATTTTGCAAGGTTTCTGGAAGAAAGAAGAAAATTTTCGTAGTGTCACTACAGGGCAGTTTTCAAGAGGCGATAACTTTTTCGTGAACCGTTGGATCGGGCTACAATTTTTTCTGGAGCATCTCAGTATATCTATCTAACTTCTCACCGGAGGGATCGTTGATCTGAGCTTTTGACAGAAAGATATCAGGGTTCGAAAACTGCTGCAGACACAGTTTTGTAAGTGAATTTTTAGGGTTTTCTTGAATTTTTAAGGGTTCTTGTTTGAAATTCGTTTTTAGGGCTTCAATTAATTCACAATTCATTGCTTCTATTTGATTGAAAAGAGAAGTTTCATCATGAAACAATATCAAAACCCTAAATAAACCTTCTACTTTGGCGACAAGATGAACCTTTATTGATTGCTATTGTTTTAAGCCTTATCGTAAAACTATAATTACTATTGGTCCTAGGGTTTGTTTTGTTACTACACGTGAATAATGGATCCTTGGAAAATCCTAGTTGGCAATTGGAAAACTCTTGTTGAGAGTAGAGTTACAAGTGTTTTGTTTAGTCGTGAGTAACACTTGTATACAAATCTGTTAGTGACATGACTGCGTGATATTCATATGGTTACTGCTGCGTTTATCAAATTTGTTGCTGGAACTCATATTGCTGCTGCTTTGATGATGTTGATAATATTCATATCTTCTTGTTACTATCTAATGGTTAAAGTTTCTGTTGTTTACAAGATTGGCATGTAACAGGTGTGTCTTAAAGTCAGATTTCTAGTATCGCTTGTCTTCAAATACAGTTAGTACTTCCTGTAAAGACTTAGTACTGATCGTTAAAAGTTTGTACTGATTGTTCAATCTTTAGTACTGCTGGTCCCAGAAACTTAGTACTGCTTGTTGATTTATTAGTACTGCTTTCAGTTTGTACATTTATGCTACTAACAAGATTGTGTTGCTCGTTTTGGTCACATTTAATACTCATCAGTTTAGAGCTTGTTGGTTGGTTGGATACATCAACAGGTTTAGTCGACAGAAACAGATTTTTAAGAGGTTCTTTGATGAGTGATTGGAGCTCAATGGTGTTTTAATGAAAAGAAAAAGGAGCAGATTGTGTCAAATGTATAATGGGCAGATTACATGTTTTTGGCAGATTAGGTTTGGTACATGCTTAGTTATAGATAGAAACACACACAAGATGTTTGGTTTTCGATTTGGAACAGGATGGTTCCAACACACACTGTTTGGATTTTTTGGGTTTGTTCTTTATGTTCTTAACAGGTTCATGGCTCGTTCTTTTTGCATAATTGATTACGAAGAAAGGCGTTTATCACCTATTTGGAGTCGAAGTGGAATTATTTGGGTTTGTGTTTTATCATACCTTTTGCAGAGGTAACTTGTTCGCTGCTCATGTGACAAACGAATTGACGAGTAGTAGATGAAGTTTTTCGTCAAGAGATTGCGGTCTCCCTATACTATTGGGTATACGTTCTATGTCATCTTTAGTGCAAGATATAAGACAGAGGTTTGGATTGTTCTACTTCAGCATCAAGTTGGTTATACTTGGCTTTCTTCATCAGTAATCATTACATAGAGCCTACATTCTTCAAATGGTTAACAAATGGGTTTCAGGGGAAGCTTAATGTTTAAATGTTTAACCATTTATATGCTACATCGAGGTGAAGGTTTTTGCTACTACTAGTTGGTATTTTACTATTGGTTCGGATTTCTTTTGCCTTAATTTCATTTTTAGTGCGGAAAACTTCATGGAGGGTATCTTGAGGCATTGGAAATATGGATTAGTGGTATGATATTGGTTCGTGGTTTTGAAGATCAAAGTTGCTTCTACTTAGCTTCTCCTAGTAGATAATGGCAAAAAGGGGAAGAAGAGTCTACTTGAAGATTTGAAACTTGAAGATCCTTGATGGTATAGCATGGCTTAAGGGGAAGTTTTTGATTCTTACTATTATTGATTCGTATTACTACTGATAGTTTAGATTTCTACTGTTTCAATTTCATTTTTAGTTGCGGAAAACTTCATAGAGGGTAATTTGAGAAATTGGAAGGATGAATTGGATATGTGGTATTGGTTCGTGGTGGTCAAGATCAAGTTTGCATACGTTCCCTATTTGTTAATAACAAAAATGAGAAGAGATGTTTGAGTGGGATGGCATGGATTAAGGGGAAGACAAAGGAAGACAACATTTGTTTCATTCAGGGAGATGTTTACATCTCAACTTCTGCTACTTTGTCTAGGGAAGTTCATACACGACTTTGTTTATTTTGTCATCATCAAATAGGGGAAGATTGTTTGGATTCTTGATTTGATGAGACAAAGTAAATAGAAGAATGAAACAAATGGACTTAAAGTGACAAAGATGAAACCTACAAAAAGATGGAGGGACTTGCTTGCAAAATAAGATTTATTAGTTTAGTGGTTTAGATTCGTACAGAAAATTCATGGAGGGTATCTTGAGGCATTGGAAATATGGATTAGTGGTATGATATTGGTTCGTGGTTTTGAAGATCAAAGTTGCTTCTACTTAGCTTCTCCTAGTGGATAATGGCAAAAAGGGGAAGAAGAGTCTACTTGAAGATTTGCAACTTGAAGATCCTTGATGGTATAGCATGGCTTAAGGGGAAGTTTCATCAACTAGGGGAAGATTGTTGGGTTCGTTATTTAGAGTTGATAATACAAAACTTATTTGCAACAATGAAAACAAATGAAACTTGAAGGGCTTAAAGAGACAAATGCTAAAGAGTTGAAGATTACAGGAAATCTTCTAAATATTAGAAAAGATATTATTGTTTCTTTATGTCTTATCTCCTGTAACCCTAATCCTCTAGTTTATAAAGAGGATAGGGGTGTCTATTATTATGTACGTACAAGATGTAAAAACTAGAAAAGGTGTGTGTGTGTGTGTGTAAACCTAGGCGTAGGTCATTTGTAAACGCCTAGTGTTTGTGTTGGTTAGCCCCAAGGTCTTTGATCCTGTTATAGTTAGGTAACTGTACTACCTTGATCACGTAGTATTGGGGCTGTGAATGTGTTTTGTAGAACACATGATGATGACGAAGAAACCTTAATAATAACAATGATAGTTTGACTATTCCGCTGTGCATACATATTGTTCATTGTTATTTGTGCTTATTGATAATCCTAGATAAGGTCTAAACAACCTCGAGCATCGATTCTAACAATATTCATTATTAGATTGCATCTATGTGTCTTATTCTTTAAGTGCACATACGCACTTAGATGCATGCTATGGAAGCCATATGCATTAGAATGCCAACCAGTTTTGGTTAGGATTCCCTGTAGGCCGATACAGAATAATTTCTTGAAGAGACACATCACTACCCGGGACATCCATAACTAGCCGAGCATTAGGGTTTAAGATGGTGCCGTACCATGAAAGTCCACCGTGATTTCCCCAATTTTGGCATTTAAGGAGGATGATGCTATCTCGAGCTTTCATGGTCATCCGATGTCACACGAGTGCGGTCATTGTAGAGCCGAATAGTGCTGTCACCATAGAGTGCCCAATGTTGCCTGGGCTCGGTGCCATTAATAACACAATTTGCTAGCCAAACACGGGCATTGGCACCGTTGGCCTGCAAGTACATTTCAAGAAACCCACTAATATAATTTATGGTGGGTTGAATATAGTTTCCAAAGACTCCAAGCTTGCTAGAAGAATTGTTATCCTCGCCATCACAAGATACCCCTCGAGCCGAGGCCTCAACCGCTATGACAAGGCCTCGATTTAGGATTCATGATGGTACTAACATTATAAAGAATCCACGGTGGCTTCAGTGCAACCGATTCACAATCGAATATCATGATATAGTTTCCAGAGGCATAAACATGGGTTGTCAAGCATTTTCCATTGGACCGGATGATGCCGTCAGATTTGAATGTCTAGAGCTGGTTACGTTGAAACTAAAAAAGGGAATGTTGAAAACATATATTTCAAAAGAAAACTATTAATACATATCGAAAATCGGGTTGACCCGGGACGCTTCAAACCCGGTGGGTTGACCTGGTTTAATTTGACCCGTTTTTGACCCAGCCCGTCGGGTTCACTCGGTTTAAATTGACCCGTTTTTCGACTGGAACGGTTCACCCGGTTGAACCACCCGGGTCGAACCGGGTTTCAAAACATTATGTTTAATCCCCAAATCTTCAAACTTTTATTATTTTTCGTTTATAACCCATAAACTTTTTTTTAACACAAAACAATCTGTCACTATAAAATCCTGTTGCTATGCACGGGTACTCGTCTAGTTTATATAAAGACTAAAACCATTTGTAACCTTCATCTTGAGGCTTTTCAAAAGTTGTTTAAATAAGGCATTGTTTGTTTTCGTTAGAAAACACTTCTAACTTACTTTTGTCTTCCAATTGGAGAAGGAAATGAAAAAATGCGTGCATCTATTTCTCTTATGTATGCAAGCACGAAGAATAAGTGGAAGAGAGTTTGTATATTTTTAGAAATTAAGGCAAAACTAACTTTTATCCTCTTTAATTTTGTTGATTTATTATTATTATTATTATTATTATTATTATTATTATTATTATTATTATTTTTGTTAATATCACATCTTGTATCACAAAGACTTCATATTTATCTATTCTCTCGCAAATATAGTTTTGCAGATGAGACATAATATATCCGATAAACCAAACACAGCCTAAGTTGTCCATTTTTATTTTAAAAATGTCTATTTATTAAAAGGAACCATGTTACTTAAGGGTGTGCAGAAAACCGAAAAACTGATGAACTTGAGGATTTCATGACCATGTCATCACATTACTACTTAACCATAGTTTACAAAACCCACATGAGGAGTTTAACAAAAATATCTAGTAGTCGGTAACAGTTAAGATTACCAATGCAATAACATAATTTTACGAACTCTAACAATGACAACAACAATACTTAATCTTGCGAAAACAAGATGTGATATAATTAAGATATAAATAGTCATAGTCATACTTCAGAGTAAAAGACCAGGTAAACCTATTGTTGAGAGACTGTTTATAGGGTTTATCCGAGCTAAGCTAAGCCAAAGCTCGATTAAGATCGAGCTTGACTTTTAACATTCGAGAAACTCGAGCTGAAACTCAAGTTGTAAATTATTGCATTTGCTTTGGCTCAACTCATTTACTACTAATATTTCATTTTTCTTTTCTTTCTTTTATAGTTATGCTATAAAAAATTGGTTAGAACAATGTGTTTAAATAGTCATACTAAATTTATATATCTTATTTATGTAAAAATCATTTACTTTTAGTACTCAGAGTAAAGGAATGGATCTGGTAAGAAGATTAAAATGAAAAAAATAAGAAAGATTTCTAGCCACATATTTCAAATAGTATGAATAATTTTAAAGAGAGTTGCATCTATTTTTGTAGATGCATCTGAAATAAGTGAATGTGGTTTCTTCTTATCATTTTCATTTTAATTTTTCTTCTTATTTGATCCTAACTCCTCAGAGTAATATAAGTTGAATCCGAATTTTAAAAAGATATGGGTTTGTGTGTTTTGAGTTTAAATAAAAGATAAATATAAGTTCAAGAGAAAAATTAAATTGAGAAGTTGATGAAGGTATTTTTGGGAACAAGGCTGAGCATTATAGAATGCGGACAGGATCTAACCGAGGATCCGGCCTGACCCGGACTGACCGGATTTCGGTTCGGTCTTCGGTCCGGTCTGGTCCAATTCGGTCTTACGCACAACAGATATTATGGTCGGTCCAGTCCTGTTTTCGGTCCTGTGTTTTGGGCCAATTTATTTTTCGGTATGGTCCGATTTTGGTCGGTCCAATCCGGTTTTCGGACCGTGGGGAATAGGGCTGAGCATCGGGCCGAAACCGACCGGATCCCGAAACTGACAAGGCTGAAAATTCTAACCGAATCCCGACCCGAGTCCCGAAACAAACCGATTTGTATGGTTTTCTTTGTGTTATCCCGAAACAATCCCGAGTCCCAACAAGGCTGAAAACCCATCTCCAGTCCCGACCCGAAGTTAAGGCTCGGTTTGTGTCTGGCTTGAGGCGGGCGGTCGATTGCTCAGCCCTAGTGGGGAATGGCATGTTATGCAAGTTTTGGAAACCATAAGGACCAAAGTTGGAAACCATTAATGTAGCCCCGCATAAACAACATAAAAGGTAACAACAAGTCAATAAACAGTCAAAATCTCAATCTTGTTCTTCATCTTCACCACTTTTCACTATAAAGAAGAAATTTGTAATTTACCCTGTATATATAAATATAAGAGTAAATTGCATTTTTGGTCCTTAGAGTATGATCAAATTGCGTGTTTCGCCCTTAAAGTTTCGAAAGTGCAACAATAGTCCCCATTTAAAGGTTTTGCTGCATGTTTGGTCCCTAATCTGCAATTTAAGGACCAAACATGCAACAGAAACATCAAACTTTTAGGGACCAAACATGCAGCAAAACATTCAAAATGAGGACTACCGCTGTACTTTCAAAACATTAGAGACGAAACCTATAATTTGGCCATACCTTAGGGACCCAAAATGCAATTTACTCTAAATATAAAAGGCAACAACAAGTCAATAAACAGTCAAAATCTCAATCTTGTTCTTCATCTTCACCACTTTTCACTATAAAGAAGAAATTTGTAATTTACCCTGTATATATAAATATAAGAGTAAATTGCATTTTTGGTCCTTAGAGTATGATCAAATTGCAGGTTTCGTCCTTAAAGTTTCGAAAGTGCAACAATAGTCCCCATTTAAAGGTTTTGCTGCATGTTTGGTCCCTAATCTGCAATTTAAGGACCAAACATGCAACAGAAACATCAAACTTTTAGGGACCAAACATGCAGCAAAACATTCAAAATGAGGACTACCGCTGCACTTTCAAAACATTAGAGACGAAACCTATAATTTGGCCATACCTTAGGGACCCAAAATGCAATTTACTCTAAATATAAAAGGCAACAACAAGTCAATAAACAGTCAAAGTCTCAATCTTGTTCTTCATCTTCATCTTCACCACTTTTCACTAGGGTTTTATCATCATCAAACCCAATGAAGCTAGCATGGCTGAGATCCATCGAAACAGCCCACCAAGACTGCGTATGGGCATGCACGTGGGTCCCACCAACCGACACCTCCCAGAAGACCCTCCTGTTAACCGGATCCTTAGACGAGACAGTGAAGCTCTGGGACCCACAGGAGCTGACAAACATTCGTACGAACACAGGGCATTGCTTGGGTGTGGTGTCTGTGGCGGCTCATCCGTCTGGGAAGATTGCTGCTTCGGCTTCGATGGATAGTTTTGTGAGGGTGTTTGATGTGGAGAGTAATGTGACTATTGCGACGTTGGAGGCGCCGCCTTCGGAGGTTTGGCATATGGAGTTTGATCCTAGGGTGGGTATTATGTTTTTGTGTTTTTGCGCGTTTTTATTTGGTCTATTGTAGGTGTGTATAGTAGCTGTTAGCAGTAGCTGTTTTGTTTTATAAAAGTTTTTTTTGGTAGGGTGCATAAAGTAAAAGTGGCGTTAGAATTTTAAAGCTTAGGGTATATGCAGTTTGATCCTAGGGTGGGATTATATATGTTTTGTCCTATATAGTTTTATAGGTGTATACAGGGGGTGTTTGTTTAAGCTTATATGTGGGCTTACGAGCTTATTTGATTTCGGCTTAATATTTCGTAATCCCCAATTTTCCGGCTTATTTTGAGACTTATTTGATCCTAGGGTGGGTACTATGTTTTTATGTTTTTGCGGGTTTTTGTTTGGTCTATTATAGGTGTGTATAAAAGTGTTTTTTTTTTGTAGGGTACGGAAAGTAAGAGTAGTGTTAGAATTTTAAAGCTTAGGGTATGTTTAGTAACAAGCGTTTAGGAGCGTTTAGAAGCAACTTGTGGTTAGCGTTTTGAGCAAAATGCTTGTTAGCGGTTAGCAGTTAGCAGTAGCTGTTCTCTTTTATTAAGGGGGTGTTTGTTTAAGCTTATATGTGGGCTTACAAGCTTATTTGATTTCGGCTTTATATTTCGTAAGCCCCAATTTTCTGGCTTATTTTGAGAATTATATAAGTTTATTATATATAATAAACTTATGTAAGCCCAAGTCTCAAAATAAGCCGGAATTGGGGCTTACGAAATGTAAGTCGGAATCAAATAAGCTCGTAAGCCCACATATAAGCTTAAACAAACACCTCCTTAAGTGTGTGTTTGGTAAGGTACCTGTTATTGTATATAAAGTGAAAGTAGCGTTAGAATTTTAAAGCTTGTTTTAGTAGTGTTAGAAGCGCTGCCTTCTGAAGTCTGGCATATGCAGTTTGATCCTAGGGTGAGTATATGTTTTTTTTATATTGTTTTATATGTTTTTATAGAATTTGATGTTTGGCGAGAAAGTTGTGGTGGAGATAGGAGGGGGGTAGGGTGGGCACGTGCCCCCTATCGAAAAAATTTGTGGTGCAACTTTTTTAAAGTATGTGACTATCTTTGTAAGTTGCCCCCCTAACGAACCAAATTATAGTGTAGTTTCTAAAATTATCAAAGTTTGCCCCCTCGACCATAACATTCTGGCTCCGCCCGTGTAAACAGTATCATATTGTCAATTTTTATTATGGCATATACATTAGCGGTTAGTGGTAGCTGTTTTGTTTTATAAAAGTGTGTTTTGGTAGGGTGCATAAAGTTAAAGTAGTTTTAGAATATCAAAGCTTAGGGTATGTTTGGTAGCAAGCGATTAGGAGCGTTTTGAAGCAACTAGCAACTAGCGGTTAGTGTTTTGCACAAAATGCTTGTTTGGATACAAGCAACTAGCATTCCTACTTTTTTTTAACGCTCCGAATCAAAATGCTACTTCTAGTAGCATTTACGAGCAATTGACGTTTTCACTTACTAATTATGATTATACAACTATGTTACCAAACACTTTATGAAAACAAAAAACTATTGCTTCAACTATGATTATACAACTATGTTACCAAATGCCTTATGAAAACAAACAGCCACTGCCTCCTACTACACTGCTTTGCTTGCTACTACTGCTTGCCGTGCTATTGCTTGCTGTTAATGCTTCTTGCTACCGCGATCTTTGCCAAACATACCCTTAGCGTTAAATTTTAATGCTTGTTTTAACCGGTTGTTGCCAAAGAAGCTTTTTATCAAAAAAAAAAAAAAAAAAACTGCTAGACGCTGAACGCTAATAAAAACTACTGCTAGTTTTGGAGCGTGATAGGTTTAGTATCGTGATAGATATTGGTAATGTTGGTGTGCTTAAACGGGAAAATAGATGAGGTCTTGATTTTGATGGACACAAGGATACCCTTGTGAGTTGTGACTTTATATGTATGGTGAGGTTTGAATATGAGACCTTCTGCACCAGGCCACCTTGGTGGTGGTGGTGGTTGTTGAGGTGCTTATTGAATTTTATTAGAAATTGTACATGATTATGCCCCAACTTTTTAATGCTTGTTTTAGTAGTATTAGAAAATGCAGCCTTAGAATTTAATGCTTGTCTAACCGCCTGTTGCTAAACAAGCCCGTGATAAAAAATGTTAGACGCTAAGCACTCATAAATACTACTACTAGTTATGGAGCAACTAGCGTTTATCAAAGTTACATGTTGGGTATGTTTAGCGTGCAACATTTGGAGTGTTTTTGGAGCAACTAGCGTTTAGCAATTTGAAATATATAAGCTTGTTTAGCAAGTAGCGTGTAGTGTTTTGGATTTTGCTTAATCGCTACTTTTACAAATGCTACTTAAAGAATTGTTGAAATATAAAGGATAGTGCTACATACGACCCCTAGTTTTACCAAACATACAGTAATTGATGTTGCGTTTGAGTTAGTTATGATGTATCTAAATGTAAGTCGAGATTTTGGTTTTTGCGTGTTAATCTTAGCTTCTTAGGTGGCATAACAAACTTATATAAGCTTTTGCAGTTTGATCCTCGGGTATTATTCCAACATCTTTTGGTATTGTTATTGGTTTTATGGTAATGGTGATGTGTTTGTAGAATTTTATATAATTTCTACATGGTTATGCTTAATTATTAGAAAATATCTATAGGATTGACTGTTCTAGTTTTAGTTTCTATAATTGATGTTGCATCGAGTTACGTTTAGCTAAATACATATCCCTTGCTCCCATTGTGATGTCACGTAGTTTAACGTGTAATTTTCCAAGCAACTATATGACCTCAAGTTACAATTAGATAGACGATGTACAAATCATATGACCTCAAGTCATATAATTAGTTATTGGTTTTATGGTACTGTTGTTTATTTTGTAAAATTTGTACATCATTATGCCCCAATCGGTATGCTTTAGTTTTATTCGTACATGCTAATCACGCCGTATTTGAAAACTTTTGCAGGCTTGTCTCTTTTAGTTTTAGCAATTTATTTTGAAAGGCAAATCGCATAGACTCGCAAATCAACAACTATCTCACTTTCGCCACTGGCGGGACTTGACCCAAAACCTCTTGACCGGGGACATAACCATCTCACGGATACCACTGGAATGAAGATGGATTGGTTTAGTTTTACTAATTGGTAGTATACATTTAGATGATTTAGGAAAAAGTACCGAATATGACTTTTTGGAGATAATGAACTTAGTGAGATTTTGGGAAAGATTGTATGTATAGCTTCTAAGGTTATCGTGATATTAAGCGACATTATATTCAAAAATTGTTTGGGTGAAGCTTATTAGCTCATTTATGTGGAAAATAGGTGAAAATTCAAAAGAAGTTGGAACTTTGTTATAAAAGTGCGTCAGATGGTTAGCGTGACTTTACCCAAACGCTTCCTAAATGAGCTTCGATTCTACCAAAACCTCAAGTTTATGCTCCCAAAAGCTTAACTTTGAAACATGGTAGCATCATTTATTGTAATAAGATAGTGTAGCTTCATATTGATTATAAAATACTTCCTTTGGTTTAACAATAAATGTTTAGAGCTAAAAGTGTCTTACGTTCTAGACTGTGGAACCTACTCTTGTTGTGTATCAAATGCCGTTTAGAAGTTGGTTGTATTGTATGTGGTGTGACTAGAAGGATAGAATCAACTTAAATTAGTTAATTGTTATTGACAGGGTACTACTCTTGCTGTTGCTGGTGGCAGCAGTGCATCGGTCAAGCTATGGGATACTGCTGAATGGAAGCAGATAGGAACTTTATCCATTCCTCGTCCTGAAGGCTCAAAGGCCTCTGACAAAGGCAACAACAAGAAGTTTGTCCTTTCGGTTGCATGGAGCCCTAATGGAAGACAGCTAGCGTGTGGGTCAATGGATGGTTCTATTTCTGTGTTTGACGTACAGCGGGCTAAGTTTCTTCACCATCTTGAAGGGCATACGATGCCTGTTCGCTCACTTGCTTATTCGCCTGTAGACCCAAGAGTTCTGGTTTCAGGGTCTGATGATGAGCGTATTCACATGTATGATGCAGAAGGAAAGACACTGTTTTCGTCAATGTCGGGTCATTCAAGTTGGGTTTTGAGTGTTGATGTGAGCCCAGATGGGGCAGCTATTGCATCGGGTTCCAGTGATAGGACTGTGAAGTTGTGGGACCCGAAAATGAGGGCAGCGGTTCAGACCATGACTAACCATACGGATCAGGTTTGGGGAGTGAAGTTTGAAGCTGCAGGAAGTGGAGCTAGAGGGAGTCTGCTTGCAAGTGTATCAGATGATAAAAGCATCTCGCTATACAACTATACTTAGCTGTCGATTCTCTACATGTCATCCCTGTTTTTCCATTTTGGTTTTCGTCCTAGATTTAACGAGCAGTTTGTATGCAGAATAGGCTTGAACCTGAACTGGCAGAACACCAGCCAATTGTACTTTTTTCATTGTAACCTGGAAAAATATTTGAGACTTGATTGGAGACTTAAAACTGACCAGTTGTTTTCTATAAATAATGGTAACTAGCAGCTGCAATTTACATTAAGAATCCAACAAATTTCATGTTACCTTAATCGTAAGATACATGATGGTGCATCGGCTCAACTTCTCTATGTGTTAATGTTTGATTTGCAAGAGAGAACCATTGGATTGCTAGTAGTTAATTCTTTGTTATCCCATCTGTAGACGTCTATATGAAATATTCTTTGTTATCTCATCTGTATGATACCCAAAGATGGGACGAGTTAAAGGAACAAATTTGGAGACGTGCAGCAGATGTTGCGTACAGGTATTATTGACATTCTATTCTACCTGTAATTTACTTTACTCTGTGTTCCTTTAGCTTTTTGCTCAACTTATATTGTTTACTTTGTAACTAGGGCTATAATCGATGAGGCGAAAAGTAATTTAATAATGATCAGTGGAAACAGTAGTGCTGGTATAACTGAAACAATGCGCAGACACTCGGAAGATATTTTTCATGCTAGCAAATCAGCTTGAAGAATCTACTCAAAAGGTTTGTGTTTTACAATTGTCAAAATTTGAAATCATTGGTGGGTCTTTTTTGTTAGCGTATTTGTGTAAAAAAGGTAAGACGTTTGATTTGCTCAGCAACTTGGTGATGCAATTCTGGTCTATTTACATCATCTCCCAATACATTATAAGAGGATACGTGCATAAATTATAACCCGATCTTTGCTCAAACATATAAATATCCCTCATAGGCTTAAGAACAGCTCCTATACAATCCACTAGTCATGAAATGATAGTGACTTGGATCAGCAAATGGTCTGTTGCCTTACAGTGCGATGGCGTTCTCAAAACAAGTTTTTTGGAATGATTGTCGTTGCAAGTTTCTTTGCAGGTTGCTGATAAACTTGTCAAAGTTTGACTTTGAAAGTCCAGCAAGTTGTAGAGTCCATAAATGCGACACCAATAAGTAGGACCAAGTTTTTAGTGCAAGATCTTTGGTTGTTCAAGAATAACATAAATAACTAACTACTGTCCTGTTTCGGTTATAAAGGTAAAACCTCAAAATGTGATTTTCTGGAACCTGATATGCTTAGAGCCTTAGACTTTTCATATTGGCGGTTCGATCTCATTTGTTACCTCATATTTTACGGATAACTCAAATTTATCATCCAATGCTTGATTTTTGTTCAAAGAGGAAAATTTTAAGGCTTAATCTCTAAAAAAAACCAACTAGGCAACATTGGTTATATTCCCAGTTTAGGATTGGATAAGGTAAACAAAAGGAATGTCCATTAAATTAACATCAATGTCATTGATGATTTTATACTTGTGGAGCTACTTATTTTGACCAATTTTAATAGCAACGTCATTGGTGATTTATACTTGTGGAGCTACTTATTTTGACCAATTTGAATGCCTAATGTCATTAGAGGCTTAACTACAAATAAGACAAGTTAACTTTTCACCGTTCTTTGTGTTTTCGACCAATGACGTGATTAAGCTTGTTACCTATTTGAGCGGCTCAGAGGCTAAGAAAGAGATTATATATGGAGTCCTGATTGTGTCGTGTTGGAGAATTTGGAAGGCTAGGAACGACAAGATCTTTAATGGGAATGAGACGAATGTGGTCCAAATTGTTTCAGATATCAAAGCTTTGGGGTACTTTTGGTATAGGAGTAGGCGTAAGGAGGGTTCGATCGAATGGAATAATTTGTGTAATTTCTCTGTTCTTAAGATGTAACCGTTTGTTTTGGCGGCTCATCTCTAGCTTGGAGATGTCCGTCTCGGTTTGTGTTTAATGAAGTTCTCCTTTCAAAAAAAAAAAAAAAAAAAAATTTCACATTATTTAATTTGAAAAAGCATATCATTATGGTGTTAATGATACTAAAACATGCACCTTTTTATTTATTCATGCCACCTAAGTCTCTTGTCTTTGTGGTATAAGAAAAAGTCATAACAAGTTAGCTTGTTGGTGTTGATAAAATTATGTTTTTAAATCATGGGTTATATAGCTCGTGTTTGAACTAATTTACGTCTATCTGTAAACGAAAAAAATATTAATATTAAAAGGGGGGATTAAGTGTAAAAAGAGAAAGATTGTGGTGGTGAGTGTATTTTACGTCTTTGCCACCCATATTGTTCATTGTTTTGTGCAATTATAGCCCTTCTTGTTTGTTTGTTTTTTTTTTTTTTTTTTCATCTGAGATGGTGGAGCTACGTAACAGAGTTTATGATAGTAATATTATGACACATAGATCTACAAATGTTGTTTTTAAAAAACTTAGTTTTGCAATAAAAAAAAGCTAACGGTGTATCTTGTTGCTCGTTTGCCTTCTACCACTATGTATTGATGAAATGATTTACAGTGACCAGTGTTGCAAAACAAGGCCTACAGAGCCGATTAATCACCGATTAGGTGCTACTGGGCCACCAACTTTGCCGATTTGTGTAACGGGGTCAAATGGCGGTCAACGATTGTTAACGGTGGTCAAACTTGCTGGAAACTTGCAAATCTTGTCGAAAATATCCAAAACTTGTCTTGACCAAGTTTTGATCAATTATATTTGATGTTCTTATCTGATACAAGATGATTTTCAAGGAAAGTCTTGTTTAGAAAACCCAAATTTCACCGAAAATACCCAAAACTTGTCGAAAATGCCAATCCGATTAATCACCGATTAATCCCGCCTTGACCGATTACAAGCTACAGGAGGGTCGACCGCCCGACTATCGATTCACGATTTTTGCAACCTTGACAATGACAAAGTTCTATTTTAATTTTCTTTTATGAGGGAAATGCCACTCGAGCCATCTTTGATGACCGTTTACGTATACTTGGAGTCTGCAAATTGTAAAACAGCAGAGATTAATATTGATCAGAATGCTTTGTCAATTATAATAGAACATAGCTTCAAAATAAACTAACGTAAATTCTAAACTTAACAGTGTAGTTTTGGCTTTTCCAAAATGGTAAAAGGATTAAATTATACCACTACATAATCTTTATTTGAAGACATGTGTTTACATATGAAGTATGTAAGAAATAGTGGTGATAAAATAGATGAAGTTTTAATAATAAGGACTACAATTCATATCTGTAGGCATGTCGTACTTTCATTTCCAAACAAATTTCCAATTCCCACCTTCAAATAAAAAACAATTATGAACCAATGTGTGTATCAAATCTATTTCATTGTAATTCAGTTATGTTAAATGATGTTAACCCGTGGGTATTGCATTCTTGTTAATGACTATTTATAATGACAAGTTACATAGAAACCCTAATGGATCCTTTTCTCACAAACCTGGTTTGGGCCTCATATTTATCTCTAATATTCTTCCGCAGTCCGAGCGGCTAAATCGCGAAAGCTCGAAACTGAAAAAGTAAAATTTAATAATAAAGCTAAAGAAAAAAAAGATAACAATTGACAAAAAATCCCAACAACATCCGAAGCAAAGTCTTCATAATGCAACGAAAGCATATTTTGTTTCGTCTCTTCTTTGACAAAGGCAGTGAAAAGTAAATAGAAATAAAAAAGATTGATTTTTTTAATTTATTATTATTATTATTGTTGTGATTTGACAGGGTGGTTATAGGCGGCGGCTCATGGTTGCCCGCAAATTGCATTTTTTTTGAAAAGGGATAAATGGTGACTGTTAGGGTTTGGCGGGGTGGTGACCACTAGGGTTTGAGAGCATCTTATCGGATGAGATGATAGTGGGAGGAGGTATGGTGGTATTGACCATCTTGATGCTATGAGGAGGAGAAACAAAACAGGGATATTGAAGTGGGTACAAGGGTTTGTAGTATACAATGGAAAAAATAAAATAATTACCAGTACATATGAGATGATGGTAGCATGTGTGCAAAGTATATATGATATTTATGTGTGAAACATGGTGTATAAGAGGAAGAAGGAAATATTTGGAGTTTCCCAGACTTTGATAAGTCTTGTATCATACTAGACGAAGACTGCAGATACCGTATGAATGTAATTTAGGCAGTTTGCAATAGAAAATAGCCTTAGCGATTAAAAAGTTTATGGGTCAGAATGAAAAATAGTAAAAGTTTGAAGATTCGTGATTAAATATAATGTTAAACCTGGTTCTACTCGGGTGGTTCAATCGGTTGAACCTTTCTACGAAAAACAGGTCAATTTAAACTGGGAAATCCCAACGGGTTGGGTCGAAAAAACGGGTCAAATTAAACTGGGCCAACCCACTGGGTTTGAAGCGTCCCGGGTTAACCCGATTTTCAATGTGTATTAATAGTTTTCTTTTGAAATATATGTTTTCAATATTTTCTTTTCTAGTTTCAACATTTTACTTTCTTGTTTCACTTGACCATTTTTGTTTTATATATATAGTATAAGTTTCATCATTTGGCAAAAACTAGCCCCTGCTAGGATAACTATTGCATGGGAGGTCCTTATTGATTTAAACTTATTTCGTAGGAGGTCCTTTGAGTTAATAAGAGTATATACGAATGACGAAAGTCAATTAAGAAGCTTATAAAATAGTGATAAATCATTACCTGAAAATTTAGAGTGTTACATCACTTCTTCCAGTCAAACCTACATACCTGCAATAAATTGAGTACTTCAGTAAAGGCAACGCATAAAATCGGTGGAACAATAACAGTTACATAAAAATCAAAATGACGTCGTTTTAAAAGCGCTCTAAATGGCGTCGTTTATCACGGTAAAATGTATAATAGAGTAATAGTAATATGAATAATAATTTACAATTTATCCCTTTTAACTTTCTCTCATGTTTTATTTTGTATTTAAACTTATGTAAAGAATCGTTTAGAGCTTTTAACTTTTCTAATCTTTACTTTGAATTTAAACTTATGTAATATATTTTTTCCCTATTATTAATTACCAAAATTTGTACTTTTCAGGTTATATCATTTTCAACTTTGTACTAGGTATTCTTGTTGCGTTAGTTGAGAGCATATCATTATTATACCCATAGTCGCATAACAAAGTTTCATTATCAACTTTGTGATTTGCGTTCTTGGTAAGGCGGTTGAAAGCATATCATTATTATACCTAAAGGTGTGAGTTCAATCTACAATTCTTATATTTATGGAAAAAAAATTTACACGAATTTTGACACTAACAAAAATCATCCCAGCGTAACGCGCGAACGTCCAAAAACCTTGTTTTCGTAATTAGTTAAGACTACAATGTATTGGACTAAAGTCAAACAATATCTATAACTATATGTAACCACTAATCTTGTTATTCAAAAAATTTGTCCAAATTTATGTGGGTAGTATGCTACATATCTACATCAAAGACCACATTAACGTAGCGTTTGGTATGTTGTAATCAAAGTGAGAATGGAAAAGGTTATTACGGTGTAATGAAAAAATATTGTTTGTTTACATATTTATAATGTAATGATTCATTGCAATGAATGAGTCATTACATCAAAAACTATTATTTTCATTCCTTAGGGGTCCCCTCCTTTTTTTTCATTACATCTAGTAATGGAAAGAAAATTACATAAAAGTCCATCATTAATTAACCACATTAAATAAACTTTCTATCATTAATGGGTATTTTAGTCTTTTTATTATCGATTCCATTACGTCTTATCATACAAACCAAACATGATTAAGAACTACAATGAATCATTACATTACACTTTTCATTCCATTACATTGTTTATTCCATTCCGTTAACATTTTATTCCATCCTACCAAACGAACCCTAAGGGTGTGTTTGGTAGAGAGAAATAAAGATGGAGAAATGTCAAATGTCTTTATTTCTCTTGTTTGGTTGACCAAAGAAAAGAAAAAGCGGAGAATTTGCAACTCCCAGAGAATCTTTCTCTTTGTATTTTGAATTCTTCAATTTCTTTATAATTTGAGTGGAATTGTGTGGTACTCGAGAGAATTAGGTTGAGCTACAGTAATAAAAACACATGTCATATCAATTTTGAAGTTTCAGGTTGTGATGGACTAATGTTTATTTTATTATAATTATTAAAGCAAAGTATTTGATAATTGTATTTGTGTAAAACAAAACTATGTATAGACATAGTAATATCATGAACATCAAATATTCAAATTTAGTAGATTTTTGTTAATAAGATCATTATTAATGTTAATGACAAACTCATTTTATTTTTAAAAAATAAAAAAAATACAAATTTTTAGAATTGTTATTTTTAAAAAATAAAAAAAAACAATTTTTTTTAAATCAACAAACATTAGAATTTTTTTTTAAATAAAAAATAAATTTTTTAAAAAGATAAAAAACAATATTTTGTTTTAAAAAAATAAAAAATACAAATTTTTAGAATTGTTATTTTTTATTTTATTTTATTTTTTTCATTTCTAGTCAAGTCTCTGTTGTTACCAAACATTAGAATTGAATAAAATTCTCTACTGATTTCTATTGTCTGAATTTCTATTCTCTGCTTCATTTCATTTCTTTAAAATTCTCTTTAGCAAACATACCCTAAGCATTATCATCAAGACATTAACAATGAGGGCTAACGGAGTGGACATCGGCTTGGCAAGCTGGGTTCGCAGAACCCGAAGCGCGGCAACACCGCCCGCCAAAACGTTCGCCCGCGAAGTTGCTTTTGAAAGCTCTAAGTCCGTGAGAAAGTGGAGAAAATTTGACCGTTTCTTTTTTTGCCGTTTGACAACGGCTATAAACAAAAAAAAAAAAAAAAAAAAAAATTCACTCCTATTTAAACTAATATTTCACTTCTATTTTCAAAATAAAAACCCACAACACACAATAATCTTTCAAAAACACTAAACTATGGATCCAAGGAGAGCTAAAAACTTTCACTTCGCCAAGCTCTGCCTCAACCATCTCGAATCAACCAAACCAAACTCCGCTAGATTTAGCCAATTTTATTCTCAACCATCCTCGAATCAATTTTATGTTCCACAACCCCAATCTCCACAATTTTTCCCATATAATATGGGTCCTCCTCAATTGAATCCACAACACTACAACATCATCAAGCATGCGGTTTTCCCTGCTCAAAACCTTAGTGAAGACGTGAGTCCGTGACCAAACACAACCACTACCAAATGAAGAAGACGAAGATGAGGAAGTTCAAGAAATCGATCCTAGAGGGAAGAAAAGCTTTCACGAGGAGGCCCCGCAAAGTTGGACGCCCGACAAGAGAGGCTTGCCGAAAGCATGGGTTCAAATCTCCACTTGTGGTGTTGTCGGTAATGAACAAAAGTCCGACGGTTTTTGGAAACGGATTCTCGAGCATTACGAGACAACCGTGGGTTCGAAGTTCCCTAACATTTCATGCGCTTGAATACCAAGTGGAGAACAATGAACACGGCCATGGGTATTTTCAACGCTACTACTCCAAGCGTACATAATCTATACTTTATTTTTACAATTACATTATTTTGTTTTTAGCTATACTTTTTATTTTATGCGAATCCGCAGCTTTTATTTACAATTAAATTATTTTGTATATAATGTAGAAACGCTAAGGCTAATGGTGCAACGACTTGGACGTAGGCAAGTCGAAATGGATTTCTACACAAAGAAGAAAAAACATTTTCTTCATACCGTATGGAGGTTGTCGAGTACATGAGAAATGGATCTGAAAGAATGTTTTCAAGATATTGCCCGCTGCCGCAAGCAATTCTTCAAAAAGGAGGTCTGGGAGTATGACGCTGCAAGCAACACCATTCCCATAATGAATGAAGACCCCACCCTCCAATTGAATCAAGAAAAATGAAGAAGAAGCAAACCGTGATCCTCCTCGCCTATCTCAAGCGCTATGCTGATGAAATCAACGCTACACACAAAAAGAAGACACAATATTTGGAAGAAAAACGCCAGATGGCTTAAACAATTGTTGGCTACACAACTCGAGGGGCTTAAGTTCAAGAATGCACAACGAGTTGAAGTTTTTGGAGCCGATGATCACATTCGCGATCCCGCTATGTTGGAATTAATTCTTACCCGAACGCTAACTCTGCCAAACACGGATGGGCCAGAATTTTAAATCAGTAGTTTCAAGTAATTTTAATTTCAACTTATGTAATGTTTTTTTTTTTAAGTTGTAGTTTCAATTTTAAGTTGTAGTTTTTTTAAGTATTATGTAATGTTTTTTATTTTTAATGAAATGGTATGTTTTTATTTTAAATATTGTATGTGATTTTATGTATTTAAAAAAAAAAAAATGGAATTCGTAGACTACATTCACTCCCACTTGTTAAGTTAGTGTTAGCAAGTGGTAAGTTTGAGTTGAAATGATTTTATCGGATAGAGGTGACGCCCAAGACTTTGTGCAGATATTGGCTTCAAAACTTCCACTCCCTCCCCCCTGATAGAGAAATGTAGAGCATTGAATGTGATTAAAAACCAAAAAAGTGTTTTGATTGATAACGTATACAGTAGAAAGAATTCAAAAAAATTTGAAACGGAAGTGAATTTGAAAAAACATTGGTTGTTAATCACAATGAGGGTGTGGTAAATTGGTAAATAATCCTTCCTAGAACAGTAGAACGACTCTCTATATCTGTCTTTGTCTGGTCTCATTTTTGAGAGAGTCTATATTTGACCACAATAAACACAAAAATTCTACTTCTAGAGAGAGAAACACACGCACAATTTTCTCATTTTGGTCATGCTCGAATACTTAACTGCTCGACTTCAATCAAATTTTTGACATGTGTCATTCCTTTAGTTGCTCAACTGCTCGACTCCACTCAAAATTTGACACGTTTCATTCTTATGTATTTTTCTGGAAAAAAAAAGTTACAAAAGAATGACACGTGTCAAAATTTGGATGAAGTCGAACAGTTGAGCAGTCAAGCATGACCAAAATGAGAAAAAAAACAAAAAAATACCATATAAAAGATCATACATGACTTTTTTTTTTTTTTTTGCTTATTTTGAGAATTTTTTCTTTACACAAACACAAACACAAAACACCAACAAAAAAAAAACACATACAAGGTGATTTGTACACTCTAACAAATGATTGGTACACTCCAAATTATTATGTTTGGACATTTATACCCTCACATAAATGAAAATGTAAGGATAAGTGTGAGGGTATAAACATCCAAACATAATAATTTTGAGTGTACCAATCATTTGTTGGAGTGTACAAATCATCGTATTGCTTTGCTTTGCTTTGCTGTGTTTACAATATAAAAAATAATATATAAAAATACAGGTAGATACAAAAAAACAAATTCATTATTCATTACTGTGATACACCCAATACCAAACCAAATTATTCTTCTTTCTTTCTTTATTATTTCAAACAATAACATCATCACCATCATCTTCAAAATCCTAATAATAAAGCTTCTATAAATTTGATGACAAAAAGACTATCATCATCGACTGGACCTTGTTCCTAGTTCAACTCATCGTCGTTTAATATGGTATGCTTAACTTAACTTCTTTTCTAGCTTAATTAATTAGCTAATTCATAATAATAATAATAATTAATAATTATTGTTTGATTTCAAGTCATCAACCTACTTTCCACCTCTTTGTTTTGTTACTAATTAATTATTATCTAAGTTGCACGGGGACGGAAACGGGGACGGACGGTACGGGTACCCAAGAAAACTAACATCCTAAAATTCAAGAAACGGGTACGGCGGGGAAACGTCTATATATTTTATAATTTTTTAGTATATGGCAAATTGTATTCAAAAAATATTACACTAACAATTGAAAAAGAATCAAGTATATAAAGTTTAATCAATCAAATAAGTTACATGTTTATTTATTTTGTGACTAGACTACAATTTAAGAGGAAAAAAGAGATTATTAACTGGAGTTTTTTTATGTGAAAAGTGAAATGAGAGTAAAAAAAAAACATAACATAAACTCCGCATTTTAAGTTAGATACACGAGAGGGGACCAAACACTACTCATAAGAATTTAAGATACAATATAAAGCTAATATATGCCATACGTATGAAATTATAAGTAAAGGACCTTGTACCTAAAAAGAAAATAAAAAAGAAAATTAAATGTTTTCCCATTTTTCTATGCATCATGACCTGTGACCACATAAATAAAATCGAGACCAGTGCCTTATCTATTTAACCTTTCTCTTTTGTTCTTTCTTGCCCTTCCTCCTTCCGGTACTGTGCTTTTTTTTTCCGGCAAGATACTTTGCTTCCTCTTATTCCGATTCTGTCATGGGAAACGTGAATTTTTAGGCCAGAAACGTTTCCCCAAACGTTTCTTAGATATTAATCGACGTATCCCAATTGATGAAACGTTTCGACTTTTCTCGGGGACGTTTCCCAGGCGTTTCCCAGCGTTTCCCGTTTCCGAAACGTTTCGGGTACGTGATACGGCATCCCGGCGGCGTTTCCGTGTATCCTAGATTATTATTGCTGCCTGCTGGAGGATGATGTTTTTAGGGCTAAACAAAAGTTTCTCAAAAATTTATCCTAAGTTACATTTTGATAAATTCAGTATTAGTCCAAGTAACCCGAACGTATATTTTTTGATAAGTTAAGTAACCAGAGTGAACAAAGTTTCAAAGTTAACAAAAAAAAAAAAACATTGGTAACTTAGGACAAATTTTTGAGAAATTTTATTAACTTTTTTGTGTAATAAGCCCATTATTTAAGTTAATCATTTACTACTGCTGTGACCTACATGTATCTGTTGCACACAAAAGCATCTTGTTGCAAGTTGAAAATGATACTTCTTGCTCGATTTTTAGTCAACTGGCCAAGGCTTTTTAAGTCAAACAGTCATTTATCATTCTGTGGATGAAAATGTGTCGCCTGCCTTCATCAGTTAGTTATGCCTCAAGATTAACATAAGATGTTATTGCGATACTATTTTAAACGCTTTCATCATTTTCGAAAGTAACTAAACACCGACACGGGTTGTAAGTAATACGGAGTAATAATTAGTGGACGCGAAAGAGTCTTAGACACAAAGTACATAATGATTAATTGTAATACTATTGGACCACTTAACATATTTATATATTTTGACTCTCGAGACTCAATTTAGTTGCTTTTCATTACTACTTAATATAAACCGTGTTAAATAAATCAATATTCTACTAAAAAAGCTAATTATAAAAATTGTTATCATATGTAGTTAAAAGCTGTATAAAATTTTGCGTTTTAACAAAATGTAATGCAGATAATAATTGGATGATAGCAAAAATCCTTACTGTAGAGTTAGTATATTCAGCTTCGAACTATTGGTTGTACCTCTATTAGTGTCTAACACGTAAGTGATTGCAAAGGCACCGCTATATTATTGTAGGTTCACATCGCTCGGTTGAAGATCCCGCTTTAGCATGGATCGATGGGGAAGTGACCCGGATTAATGGGCAGGAGGTTCATGTACGCACCACAAAGGGGAAGACGGTAAGTTTTGCGATGATATGTTGTATTTATGTATCAGGCTATACTTCCGTCGTACAGCAATTAGTTATTTCACTCGTTTCGGAATTATTTGACTGCAGGTTGTTATGAATGTATCAAAAGTGTTCCCTAAAGACACCGAAGCTCCTCCTGGAGGTGTAGATGACATGACAAGGCTCTCATATTTGCATGAACCGGGAGTGTTGCAAAATTTGGCAGCCAGATACGAACTCAATGAGATTTATGTGAGATGTCACGAACCATATTTCCTCAAAGCTATTTTGGTAGACAGAACTAATGCATTGCGAATAGTAATATTTCTTTTATCGATCCTTTGTTTGTAGACGTATACTGGAAATATTTTAATAGCTATAAATCCATTTCAAAGATTGCCGCATCTGTATGATACCCACATGATGGAACAATACAAAGGAGCAGGATTTGGAGAACTTAGTCCGCACGTTTTTGCTGTAGCCGATGTTGCATATAGGTATGTTTTTAACATTCTACTATGGTAATAGGTATCGTCACTTTTTGCAACTTAGTTCCTATAGCTGACATGGTTTACATTATCAATAGGGCAATGATTAATGAAGGAAAAAGCAATTCAATCTTGGTCAGTGGAGAAAGTGGTGCCGTAAAACTCAAACAACAAAGATGCTTATGAGATATCTTGCACATTTAGGTGGTCAATCTGGAGTCGAAGGACGCACAGTTGAACAACAAGTTTTGGAAGTAAGGCTGGAATTTTTATTATTGCTTGATTTAAGTCTTGATTGAGATTTTTTACGGACAAATGTGTATTCATTAAACCGGGTCGAAAAAACGGGTCATATTAAACCGGGTCAACCCGCCGGGTTTGAAGCGTTCCGGGTTAACCCGGTTTTTTATGTGTATTAATAGTTTTCTTTTCAAACATATGTTTTCAATATTTACTTTTCTAGTTTCAACATTTTACTTTTTGTTTCACTTGCCATTTTTGTTTTATATATAGTATAAATCAAGGTTGTCAGGATCGGGATTCTACCTAGGATGTGGCTTTGCAAGATCATAATCGTAGGATCGGAACGGGATCATTAGATCCTATGAAAATGTATTTATTTTTGTATAGGGGATCCTACGATCCTGCGATCCGATCCTACGTGCGATCCTACTATCCTGATACGATCCTACTTGAGTTACGATCTTGTTAAGATCCTGATTGTTTTTTGCGTGTCGGATCGGAGGATCGTACGATCCTATAATCAGGATCGCGATTTTGACAACTATGGCATAAATAGTATAAGTTTCATCATTTGGCAAAAACTAGTCCCTGCTAGGATGTCCTTATTGCTTTAAAACTTATTTCTTAGGAGGTCCCTTGAGTTAATCAGAGTATATACGAATGACGAAAGTCAATTAAAAAGCTTATAAAATAGTGATAAATCATTACCGAAAAATTTGGGGTGTTACATCACTTCTTCCAGTCAAACCTACATGCCTGCAATAAATTGAGTACTTCAGTCAAGGAAACGCACAAAATCAGTGAAACAATAACAGTTACAAAAAAATGCAAACGACAATGCATTTGAACCCTACCATCTTTAACGCACTAACCAACGACTAATGCAAAACCGTAAAAAACAACTGTCTAACAATTTGAGGCAGCCATGCTGGCATTCAAGAGTTTTAGCGAACGTGCCCATTCTTGGTTAAGTAAGATACCACCAATCCATTGGTCAATGTCGCATTTTCAGGTACTAACCAAATCTATGTCTAAGTGTACATCTTTTGTTCTACGACATTGTTCAACACTGTTGTTTGTATAACTCAAACATGTTGTATAAATGTGTAGGGAGGGCTCATTCTAATGTGTTACTTAATAACATGTGTGAGGTGTTCAATGGAAAACTAGTGGGAGGTAGGCACCAACCCATTATTTCTACTTTGGAATACATTAGAGAAGGCTGTATGAAAAGAATAGTGAATGTAATTGACAAGTGTGCCGGACCATTAACACAAAAGGCAACACTCATGTTAGACTTGATAAAGAAAGAGGCTTATAAGTACACCGGTTTACGGGTTGAAGGAGATAAGTATCGTCGTCATGGATGGGGAGATAAGTGTTTTGTGAATGTTGAAGCTAGGGCTTGTACATGTAGAATATGGGAGCTATTGTGTATGCCATGTAAACATGATGTTGCTACCCATCGGTATATGAGCTTCAATGGAATGCAAGTAGGATCAGTTGAATCATGGGTTCATCCATGTTACTTGCTTAAGACTTGGGAAGAAACTTACAAACACCACATCCAGCCAATAAATGGTTATCAACATTGGAATAAGTCACAAGTGCCTACAAGCATTCTTCCACCTAAACATCATAAACCATTAGGTAGGCCACGAAATAAAAAAAAAAAACTAAGGTTTTACTGAAAATGATGATAGTGACAAAACCAGTAACTTGTTACAGTCTAGTAGGAGTGTAATTTGTGGTATATGTGGCAATGTTGGACATAACTAGAAAACATGTCTTGGGCAAGGAGGTGTAACAGGAAGTCAAGGCAATACACAACAGTCTCAAAAAACAGGTTCATCCCAGCCAAAAGTTACAGCAAAGAAGAAGGCAAAAGTTACAAGTCACAACTTTGAAGCAAATGAAAAACCTCAGTGTCAAACTCAAGGTGATTTTTAACCAAGTGTGGTCCAGTCTCAATCTAGAAGTCAAGTTGCTGATGCTTCTGGTGGGTCTCCAAAGCAATTTTGGACTAGGAAACAAGATTATAGCAGCAAAGCTGTCTTCACAAAAAAAAATGTTGGTTGAGCATTTCAAAGCCAATGTTTTCCATCGAATATGTATTCCTCTAAACATTATTTGTTGTCTTTAAACAATGTTTGTTTCTGAACTATGTAGACTACAAAATTTTATGCATTTGGAAATATATCCATTTGCATTATGTAAGAAATCATGTCATGTTAGTATATGGGAAAAATTGTGTTTAAAATGTATTGATTTGCCACTTTACCCATTTCTACATATTGTTACAGGTTCATACGCATATTAACTGTTGACTTTTACAAAGTCAATTATTGTTCACCCGTCTTTGATACTTCATACGTTTCTGATACTTGGATATGTGTTTTGAGTTGGATACTCTCATTCTATTATCACAAACAACAATGAAGAATCAAAAATGGATGAACAACACTATATCAAGTTTATGTTAATACTCAAAGGTGGTGTCTGTTCATCCATCTCTGATCATTCATCCATATTTGATACATGTATATGTGTTATGAGTTTGATCATTTTAATATGGTGTGGTTTGAATTGGATAATATTTGTGTGGCAACTGATGTGGGTTTGATAATTTATTGGGGCAAGGATCAAGTATTAAAGGCATAACATTTGAAGGACTAAACCATAAAAGTAATACTATTAGTACTGCATAGGACCAAAGTACATCAACCCATGACTTTTAGAAGTCAACCAAAGACCACAAGACTAATTACAGACACTCTACCACCAATTCAAAACGCAAAAAACCACTGACATTGTAAACCCATTGAATAAACCATAGACAAACGAAAATGATCAGTATCCACGAGAAAACACAGAAGTTCCTCAAACGGCATATTTTCTCCTTCTCAATAAGGAGTTCATTTAGGGTTTCTTGTTGACCAGCCTCTAGCTCGTTGGCCCTGACGACTGCGTTGACAACCTCCATTGTCTCACCGATGAGGGCTGTTTGGCATTTTTGTAATGCCGCCTCATTGCGGTGAATGTGCCTCTGCAAGTAAGATCACCTCCTTGCTCGTTGTCAATGGTGGATCCAACCACCCATTGATCTGACATCTAGATCCCTAAAAAGCGTAAATCAAACGCTTGAACACACTTAAAAGCTTAAACCAAGATTAAACTATAAACATAACATGTTAAATTAAAAAAACACAAGCATTATTATATAAAGACTAGACAACTTCAATCGACAGCAAAGTAACGCCGCCATGCTACATTGTTCCAACATGTCTTTACCACCGCCCGCCTACCACAACCACAACACACCATTATTACAATTTGATCGGAATTGTTAAGGATAAGATTTTTTTTTTGGAGAGGAGACTTTAGGGATGAATGGTGAATAAGATTTGCTTTTATTATCCACTAATCACTGTAGCACCTACAGAAAAAGAGTAAACCACACACGGTTTGATTAAACTATCAAAATAAGGAAATGACATTTGTGCCTTTGAACTAAAGACAAAGCAAACGCCGACTAATGTGGTTGACTAACGGAAAAGTGGTCAAAGGACCAGTTTAGCCTATAAAACTTGGAAAAATAATCTCTGACGATGAAAATGCCAAGTTTTGGTCCAACATGATGTTTCTGGACAATATTAGGGACCAACAGTATATTTTAGTATTATTTTTTTAATAACCTTTTATAAGTTATGTCTGTCAAACAAAGATTATTTTTTAGGTAGTTTATTTTTTAAAAAAATAAGCATAATTTTTTTATTATCTCATGTGTCAAACATATCTTACATAACTCCATCACACACACCACATTAAGAGCACAAGGTATGGTAAATGCGAATAACGTGTTATTCGTCTGCCACCTCAATGCCACATCATTCTTCTCCCAATAACACACCATTAACTAAAACACCCTCCTCAACAAAAAAACCAATAACACATATTGGGTCCCACAAAATACCCCACAAAAAATACCCATCCACTCACAAAACAAAAATAAAAAAGCAAACTAACACCAATGGCACCAGCCATTCCAATGGCTAAATTCCCTTTTGACTGACCAATGGCACGAAGGCCGGTTTGGGTTTGGCGTGTTATTGGGTATGAAAAGGACCAATGGCGCTTGCCATATAGGACGATACCGCTTGCTCTAAGCATTATCATTAAGACATTAACAATGATAGAGAAATGTAGAGACTAGCATTGAATGTGATTAAAAAGTTTTGATTGATAACGTATAACATAGCTAGGAGGATAAAAGCAAGAAAGAAAGAAAGAAAGAATTCAAAATTTGAAACGGAAGTGAATTTGAAAAAAACATTGTTTGTAGTGGTAAATTGGTAAATAAAGCTACATTGTCTTTGTCTCATTTTGAGAGAGTCTTTTCAAAATTTTGACCACAATAATAAACACAAAAATTCTAATAAATCCTAGAGAGAGGAAAGGTTTTACCAACTTTACTTTTCAGAGAGAGAAAGAAACACAAAAAAAAAAAAAAAGGGGGAATTTCATATATCCCCACATACACACTTATATTTACATATATTCTCAAACACAAGTTTTTTATGCATGATGTACAAATCTATTAAAGTACTGTTTGGGGAAATATGTAAATACGTGATGACAGCACATGGAGACGTAGATGAACATGCTTAAAAACACATACAACTATTGTGGTTTCTGTATTGCTTTGCTTTGCTTTGCTTTGCTGTGTTTACAATATAGTAGTAGTACTAATTTTTATAATAAACTAATACAGTATATATAAATACAGATAGATACAAAAAAGACCTCTTCATTTCTGTGATACACCCAACCAATACCAAACCAAATTATTCTTTCTTTCTTTATTTCAAACAACAACAACATCATCATCTTCTTCAAAATCCTAATCATCATCACCTAATTAACTTCTTACCGATCTGAGTTACCGAGTTGCGTGTGCGACTCGTTTATCTATTGATGAGAAGAAGAAGACCTTCATCACAGATTGGGGCTTAGTTAATGGTATTTTTATTATTATCATTATGCTTCTTAGCTTTGTTGTACTACTTAATTATTTAGCTTAATTATAATTCAAGTCAACTTGCTTGCTGCTTATTATTTGTTATGTAGACTATTTATTTAGGGTTTCTAACTGCTCACCAGGCTTAAATATGTTTGTTCGGTTTATGGCGGCTAATAGGGAATATTTAAGGTAAACTGTTTGTGTATTTCCCTATAGCATTAGGCGATGATGATTAAACAACGAGGCGATTTTCTACTCATTTTTTTTAGCAAATAGCGGTTACATACATACATGTTGTTGCTAGTAAGTTGAAAAGGATACTTCTCGCTCGATGGTTAGTCAACTGGCCAAAGGCTATCTAAGTCAAACGGTCATGTATCATTCTGTATTAGGCGATGGCAAGTAAACAACGGGGACGATTGTCTACTCGTCTTTTTAGCAAGTTCAATATGCTGCAGCAATATTTGTTTAGGCATTAGTGGTTATGTATAACACTCATAAGTAGATGTTGTTGCAAGTTGAAAAGAATACTTCTCGCTCGATTTTTAGTCAACTTGCCGAAGCTGTCTAAGTCAAACAGTCATTTATCATTCTGTCGATGAAAATGTGCCGCTTGACCGTTCCCCTAACCGTGTTCTTGATTTAGGAAAGCTTCATCGGTTAGTTACGATGCCTTAAGATTAACATAAGATGTCATTTTGGAAAGTAACTAAACACCAACACGGGTTGTAAGTAACTCAAATTAGACTAATAATTAGTGGACTCGAAAGAGTCTAAGACACAAAGTACATAATAATTAGTGGACCACATAACATATTTATATATTTTGACTCTCGAGACTCAATTTAGTTGTTTTTCATTAATACTAAATATAAACCGTTTGAACTAAATGAAATATTCTACGACAAAAAACGCTAAGTATCAAAATTGTTATCATATGTAGTTAAAAGCTTTATAAACCTTTGCGTTTTAACAAAATGTAATGCAGATAATAATTGGATGATAGCAAAAATCCTTACTGTAGAGTTAGTATATTCAGTTTCTGGAACTATTGGTTGTACCCTCTATTAGTGTCTAACACGTAAGTGCTTGCAGGCGGCACCGGTTAATATTATTGTAGGTTCACACGTCTGGGTTGAAGATCCTGCTTTAGCATGGATCGATGGGGAAGTGACCCGGATTAATGGGCAGGAGGTTCATGTACGCACCACAAAGGGGAAGACGGTAAGTTTTGCGAGGATATGTTATATCTATGTATCAGGCTATAGTTCTGTCGTACAGCAATTAGTAAGTTCACTCGTTTCGGAATTGATTGACTGCAGGTTGTTACAAATGTCTCAAAAGTGTTCCCTAAAGATACCGAAGCTCCTCCTGGAGGTGTAGATGACATGACAAGGCTTTCATATTTGCATGAACCCGGAGTGTTGCAAAATTTGGCAGCCAGATACGAACTCAATGAGATTTATGTGAGATGTCACGAACCGTATTTCCTTAAAGTTATTTTGGTAGACAGAACTAATGCATTGCGTATAGTAATGTTTCTTTTATTGATCCTTTGTTTGTAGACGTATACTGGAAATATTTTAATCGCTATAAATCCATTTCAAAGATTGCCGCATCTGTATGATACCCACATGATGGAGCAATACAAAGGAGCAGGATTTGGAGAACTTAGTCCCCACGTTTTTGCTGTAGCAGATGTTGCATACAGGTATGTTTTTAACATTCTACTTTGGTATGGTCACTTTTTGTAATTTAGCTCCTTTAGCTAACATGGTTTACATGATTAATAGGGCGATGATTAATGAAGGAAAAAGCAATTCAATCTTGGTTAGTGGAGAAAGTGGTGCTGGTAAAACTGAAACAACTAAGATGCTTATGAGATATCTTGCACATTTAGGTGGTCGATCTGGAGTTGAAGGACGCACAGTTGAACAGCAAGTTTTGGAAGTAAGATAGGAATTTTTATTATTGCTTGATTTTTGAGGTCTTAATTATCAAATGTTATGGATAAATGTGTATTCATTAATCTTTTTATTGATAGTCAAATCCAGTACTAGAAGCATTTGGCAATGCAAAAACTGTCAGGAACAACAACTCGAGGTACATGATCGTTCTGGAATTTCCAAATTTCTGAATTTTTTGGTAGTGTTATACGTAAGTCTTTTTGTATGTGCAACTAACAATTACTATTCTGGTTGTGGCATGTTAAAACAGTCGTTTTGGTAAATTCGTTGAGATACAATTCGATAAGAGTGGGAGGATATCGGGGGCAGCTATTCGAACTTACCTTCTTGAGAGATCTCGTGTCTGCCAGATATCAGATCCCGAAAGAAACTACCACTGCTTTTATCTTCTTTGTGCTGCACCACCTGAGGTAAATATTTAACCCTATACATATTCTATGATCCGTTCAGTTAATATACTCATACTTACAAGAGCATTTTCTCCACTTTTCAGGACAGGGCTAAGTTTAAATTGGAAAGTCCACAGTCATACCATTACTTGAATCAGTCAAAGTCTTATGAACTTGAGGGTGTAAGTGATGCTCATGAGTATCTTGCTACCAGAAGGGCAATGGACATTGTTGGAATTAGTGAAGAAGAACAGGTTAATATTTTATATATGGTCTAAATTTTTATTATTATTATCGATTAGGTTTCTTACAGTGCAGAGATCTTTCAGGATGCAATTTTCAGGGTTGTAGCTGCAATTCTTCATCTTGGTAATATCGAGTTTGCAAAGGGTGAGGAGATAGATTCCTCGGTGCTAAAAGATGAGAAATCTAGGTTCCATCTGAATGTGACAGCTGAGTTGCTTATGTAAGTTTTGACATCTGTTTGTAATAACTATGATCTGTGGCCTCCTAACTTACATTCCGAATGATGGTTTTTGAATATTGATTTCGGTGACCACCATGTCTTGACAGGTGTGATGCTAAGAGCTTAGAGGATGCACTGATCAAACGTGTAATGGTGACACCAGAAGAAGTTATCACAAGAACTCTAGATCCTGAAGCTGCACTTGGCAGTAGGGATGCTTTAGCTAAAACTGTCTACTCTCGCTTGTTTGACTGGTAAGAATTTAAGACCGGTGTCATATATAAAAAAATGTAAAACATGAATCTGTTATTAATCTTATAAAGATTTAATATCTCATTACTTTTGTAGGATTGTGGAGAAGATAAACAATTCAATTGGACAGGATCCGAACTCAAAATCACTAATTGGTGTCCTTGATATATATGGGTTTGAGAGTTTTAAGCATAACAGGTACGTATAAAAACCTGTCTCACCTTAAGGCAATAATGCATGAACTTGAATGCTATAACGCTGACAAAACCTTACTTTGAAATAGTTTTGAGCAGTTCTGCATCAACTTCACAAATGAAAAACTGCAACAGCATTTTAACCAGGTTCGGTTCTGTCAGACTAGAAAATCGCAATTATAAAAATTTTCTACTGATGTTTTTGTTGCTGTTGAATTCTTTGTTGCAGCATGTGTTTAAAATGGAACAAGAAGAGTACACCAAAGAAGCGATAGATTGGAGCTACATCGAGTTCGTTGACAACCAAGATGTTTTGGATCTTATTGAGAAGGTGTTACACTAATTTGTGGTTGTTTTTATGTACTTGCCCATCACTATGTCAATTCTTGTTGTGAACCTAATAATAAATCTTACTGCAGAAACCTGGAGGAATCATCTCACTTCTCGATGAAGCCTGGTTTGATTCGATTACTAAAATTTTAAATATTTTGATTATATTTATAACATTACTAATGCTCAATAACAACTGGATGCAGCATGTTCCCCAAGTCTACTCATGAAACCTTTGCTCAGAAGATGTACCAAACATATCCAAAACACAAGCGTTTCATCAAACCAAAGCTTTCTCGCACTAGTTTTACAATTGTTCATTATGCTGGAGAGGTATAGATGTACATTCACATGCGATAAATGGTTGCTTTCTTTCTTTGCTTCGTTGCCTGTTTTGCTGATCCATTTATGCAATTTTTTGCTTTTACTGCAGGTGACTTATTTAGCTGATCAGTTTCTAGACAAAAATAAGGATTATGTGGTGGCCGAACATCAGGATTTATTAACCGCCTCAAAATGCTCCTTTGTTGTTGGCTTGTTTCCTCCACTTCCTGTAGAGTCATCCAAGTCTTCCAAATTTTCATCCATTGGTTCCCGCTTCAAGGTTTTAAATGGCTTTAATCACATTTTTTTTATGTGATCGCACGTTACTATGCTTTTCCACAGCTCTTGCTACTAATTTTTGCTTGTCACATTTTTACTTATATTCTGATTAAAGATGAACGTGTCTACTAAATGCAGCTGCAACTTCAATCTTTAATGGAGACTTTGAGTACAACAGAACCTCACTACATTAGATGTGTGAAGCCGAACAATGTTCTCAAGCCTGCTATTTTTGAGAACCTAAACATTATCCAACAATTAAGATGTGGTGTAAGAATTTTTCATGACTCTTGATTTATTTGGAATTAAGTGTCTCTCCACTCTCTTTTGATCGAATTGTACCTTGTATTGTAGGGTGTTTTGGAAGCAATCAGGATTAGTTGTGCTGGTTATCCCACCAGGCGAACATTTGACGAGTTTCTTCTTCGTTTTGGTGTTCTTTATCCAGATGTTCTGGATGGAAAGTACGGTTCAAATCCAACTGTTTTTACATTTTCTGTTTTCTTCTTTATTCTAATTTTCCAATAATGCCATTCTTGTAGCTATGATGAGAAGGTTGCATGCCAGAAGCTGTTAGATAAAATGGGATTGAAAGGCTACCAGGTAAAACTATCTTGGCCTAATAAACATACTACAGCTTCTAGATACCGATATTTAACGTTATTACTACCTTTGCAGATTGGTAAGACCAAGGTGTTTCTGCGAGCTGGTCAAATGGCAGAACTTGATGCAAGGAGGGCAGAAGTTCTTGGGAACGCGGCTAGAATTATTCAAAGGCAAATGCGTACTTACATTGCACGCAAGGAGTATATTTCAATACGTAAAGCTGCTATCCAGCTGCAGGCTTGCTGGCGAGGTACCTCCACAATAGTGTGTAATTTGTTATATTTAGATATCTGAAAGTCTTATTAGAGTCTGGTTTTCTTTTTATTCTTTGTACAGGTTTATCAGCTTGCAAGCAATTTGAGCAGTTGAGAAGAGAAGCAGCAACAGTCAAGATTCAAAAGGACTTCAGGTGTTCTGTTGCTAGCAAATCATATCAAACACTTAAGGTTTCCGCAATCGCACTGCAAACTGGTTTGAGAGCAATAACTGCTCGTGATGATTTCAGACACCGCAAGCAAACTAAGGCTGCGATTTGTATACAGGTTTGGTTAAGCAACATGATTATAAATTAATTCATATAAATATATGAATTGTATCTTTTTTTTGATGGTATGCAGGCTCACTACCGTTGCTACAAAGCACATTCTTACTACAAGAGCCTTCAGAAGGCTGCTTTATATACTCAATGTGGTTGGAGGCGAAGAGTTGCCAGGAAAGAGCTACGGGCACTTAAAATGGTATATATCGCGTCACGACGGTCTTATGATTTCTGGTAATTTTATTTTGCATAAATTTAGTGACCAAGTATTTGTGAATGTTCAGGCTGCAAGGGAGAGTGGGGCCCTCAAAGAAGCGAAAGACAAACTAGAAAAGCGTGTGGAAGAACTTACATGGCGTTTGCAGTTGGAGAAGAGACTAAGGGTAAATATACTCAACTGTTCCCACCTTATAGATTATACGTAATGATTTCTTAACCACTGTGATTGTACTCTTCTACAGACTGAATTAGAAGAGTCGAAAGCACAAGAAACTGCAAAGTTGCAGGATGCTCTGCGTGCTATGCAAATCCAAATAGATGAAGCAAATGCTAAAGTAATTAAAGAACGAGAGGCAGCACGAAAAGCTATTGAAGAGGCTCCTCCTGTGGTTAAGGAGACTCCAATCATAGTTCAGGACACCGAAAAGGTTGACACCTTGACAGCTGAGGTGGAAAGTTTGAAGGTAAGAGACTTTAAATAGGTCATAGATTTTAAGAATTCGTTATTTTAGATGACATTCGATATCGAAAAGTGGTGGTGGAAGTGTGGTAAACAGTACGGTAATCTTAGATACATCAATAGGATGTGGTAGTAGCTTAATTTATACCTTTGTGCAGACTTTGCTGCAAAATCAAAAGCAGGAGGTAGAAGAGGCTAAAAGGTCTTTGATAGAAGCTGATGCCAGGAATGCTGAGTTAATGAAAAAGTTTGAAGATGCTGAAAAAAGAGCAGAGCACCTTCAAGAATCAACTCAAAGGTTTGTGTTCAGAATACTAAAAAAGTTTGATATATATATGTTAACACATTCATGTAAAATTTAAGGTTTAATTCATTAATGTATATCTGTATAGCGTGCCTTTAACAAACTTAATTGTTTGTGATCTAAAGTGTTACATATGTCTTTTCTAATTGTTAGGCTTGAAGAAAAGCTCTCCAATATAGAGTCCGAGAATCAAGTGCTTCGTCAGCAAGCACTGACCATGTCACCTACCGGGAAATCAAGACCGAGAACAATGATTATTCAGGTACTAGAGAAAAAGTTATAACTTGAAGCTTAGTTATTCATGTTGCTCTTGTAGTCTCATTCTTAAATCCTATTATCCTTTTTGATGAATTTACAGAGAACTCCAGAAAATGGGAATGCTCATAATGGAGATGCGAGGATTGCTACACCTGTAAGTATAGTTAATATGCTTCTATAGACTCCATTAGATAAGTTATGATGGAAAATATAATTTTGCTTGTGTTTTTTCATGGGTTTCAGGAGTCGGCACTTGTTTTACCTAATTCAAGAGAGCCCGAGTCTGAGGAGAAACCACAAAAGTCCTTAAACGAAAAGCAACAAGTAGGTGGCTATGTGTATTCTGAAAAACCAGTTGATACTATTTGTATAAGATATTTTCTAATTTTTTGATTACCTAATGTTTGCAGGAGAACCAGGATCTACTTATCAAGTGTATCACACAAGATCTAGGATTCTCAAGTGGCAAACCAGTTGCTGCTTGTTTGATATACAAAAGCCTTCTCCATTGGAGGTCGTTTGAAGTTGAAAGAACTACCGTGTTTGACCGGATTATACAAACCATTGCTTCAGCTATCGAGGTAAGTACTTCAAATATTTTGTTATACTTTCTTGGTGGCCACATTACAAGCTATGAAGCTGATTTTAATCTTTGTGTGATGAAGGTCCACGATAGTAATGATGTGTTAGGCTACTGGTTATGTAACACGTCCACGTTGCTGACACTACTTCAACACACCCTTAAAGCTAGTGGAGCAGCTCATATGACTCCCCAACGGCGGAGGTCATCATCAGCGTCTCTTTTTGGAAGGATGTCACAAGTATGACCATAATCATCCTATATCGCCACTTTTGATATGAATAATGATCTTTCTTTATGAATGATATTTATACTTCAACTTCAGGGATTGCGGGCATCTCCTCAAAGTGGCGGTCTTTCATTCCTTAATGGTCGAGTTCTTGGAAGACTTGATGATTTGCGTCAAGTGGAGGCCAAATATCCAGCTTTGTTGTTTAAACAACAACTTACAGCATTCCTTGAGAAGATATATGGAATGATACGAGACAATCTTAAGAAAGAAATATCTCCCTTGCTTGGATTATGTATCCAGGTAATTTATTCTTTATTTTGTTGGTGTTTGACAATGTGCCGAAAATAGTGGTAGATTATCAGCAGAACAATATGAGATGGTGGGATGGGTTAAAATTGGTTCAGGTTGGTTTAGGTCTCCAGATTTTTAATATGCAGTCCACTTGATGCAGGCTCCCAGGACGTCTCGTGGAAGTTTAGCTAAAGGACGTTCACAAGCTAATGCTGCTGCTCAAAAACAATTAATTGATCATTGGCAGAAGATCGTCAAAAGCCTTGATAATTACTTGAAAACGATGAAAGCAAATTTCGTAAGTTTTTGAACCTTAAAACATTAGTAATATCTCTTCTTCTATATGCTTAAAATTTTCCTGTTTACTGCTTTGACAGGTGCCTCCATTTTTGGTGCGTAAAGTATTTACACAGATCTTCTCATTTATCAATGTTCAGCTATTTAACAGGTAATAAATGGAATCAAGACGTTGCAAAACTGGCGGGTTGGGTGTGTTGGTTAATGAGTCAAAATGGGTTCTGGCCAACGCACGTTATCTTTAGTTTTGGGACAAAAATGGGTTGGCTCGTTTTGATTTGACCTGCAAAGGCTTCTTTTGTGTTAGCTTTGTTTTTTATTATATTTATATAAATAGTTAATCTATTAAATATGATTTAGAAGAATTATATTATTAAAAATTAATGAATGAATTTTAAAATTATATATTATTATGAAAATATAAATTTTATGAATACGAGTTAATTGTATACCTATTTCGACTCATTTATTTATTTCGATTCAGTTTATATGCTTAAGGAGCTAAGTTACTGAATCGGCTCATTTTCCATCATTAGACAATATATTTGTTCTCATATGTGCAAACAGTCATTAATAATAACCAAGTACTATTTACATCATTGCTGACAATTCTCTTTTTTTGATGAAAGTCTTCTATTGCGACGTGAGTGCTGCTCATTCAGTAATGGGGAATATGTGAAGGCGGGGTTGGCTGAACTTGAACAATGGTGTTGTTATGCCACTGAGGAAGTAAGCAGTAGCCCGAACAGAACTAATAGTTACTGAAACACAATCTTTATTTTATCACTGTTAACTAACATATCTGATTTTCAGTACGCCGGCACTGCTTGGGACGAGTTGAAGCATATTAGACAGGCTGTTGGATTCTTGGTTATCCATCAAAAGCCCAAGAAAACGTTAAATGAAATAACCAACGAACTTTGTCCCGTAAGTTTATACAGTAATTTTTTGTTCTTATTCCCTTTTCCTTTACCCTTGTTTCTCTTCTGTTATGTTCAAGACTTTGTTTTTTGCTCTTGCAGGTGCTTAGCATACAGCAACTATACAGAATTAGCACGATGTATTGGGATGACAAATACGGCACACACAGTGTTTCTTCAGAAGTAAGTTGCATTAATTTAAAAAAATTCTTATCTATACGTGGCTTTGAAACTTATTGTTACTCCAACATCCTTCTAAGGGTTTTTTCTCACTTAGGTCATTTCAAGTATGAGAGTTATGATGACGGAGGACTCGAACAATGCTGTTAGCAGTTCATTCTTATTAGATGACGACTCCAGGTAAATTTCCAAATTCTAGTCGCTTATCAGTTTTCTTGGTAACTGTTACTTATTGGGTGATATCTGGCTTATTGATGCAGCATACCCTTCTCTGTGGATGACATATCCAAGTCTATGCCACAAGTGGACATAGGCGATATTGAACCTCCACCATTGATACGTGAACTCAGGTTTTCGTATTTTTACATCAACGGACAGAGTGATGGTTGGATAGATGAAAAGAAGTGTGACACCATGGAATCCTTTTGATGTCACGGCTGCATACCTGTGAATACTTTTTGGTTCATTTTATTTGGGTGTGCTTATACATTTTTTTTTGGTTATTTTCCCGGGCAGTTTGGGTTTTTAGTAGTGTCTGGGATTCAATTTATTTTGGTGTCGCTTTCGAGCCTTTGGGTTAAGGTTTGAAAGGGGCGATTTATTCAATTTAGATATGGCGATCCATAATATCGCCACAAGTGTGATGAAATTGGTTTAAAAAATATTTGTATGGTAATGGGAGGGTGGATGTAGGGTTTATATTTATTTATAGTTGCAAATTGTTAGGTTACAATTTGCTGTAGCGTCAACGAAACTGTATAGCTGCATTTTGTATACTGTATATGACACGCCTTCCCTTAAAGTTCTACGATGTCTTAAATTTACTTGTCATATGTATAGCTGCGTTGCGTCCTGTTTTTGGCGATTTCACAATGGTGTGAAATAGGGTCCATTATAACATATGGGATTCAGATGGTTCAGTTAAGAAACATTAGTAAAACCCAAGTTATTAAAGTTATATACTTATATATAATAAAGGAAAACCTCAAGTGGGAATTTTGATGGTGGCTGTGTAGCAATTGTTTTACGAACTACATTCGAGACAACCAAAGGAAAACTGATGTAAATGATTTTGATTTCAACTGAGAGGGTAATTTTATACATGGCCTTTTGTTCATGGTTTCTAATTAACACGACCATTAACATTTTAGCAAAAGATTAAAAAATAAATCGATTTAAATTATCGATAGACAAACACAATATAAGCTATTTGTTTCTTAATAAATATAAGTACATTATTAAAATTTTTAGGAATAGCCCCGCGCGTGCGCGGTCATTATAACTAGTAGCTTCATCTCCACACCCGTGTTGAGAATAACCTGTAATCTTAGCATTCCATGAAATGTCATTTTTATCAGTCATTTCATGAAACTCAGTTTTGGCATCATCAAGGCTCCCACATTTTGAATATAAAGTAATGAAACTCAGATTCGCTTCAACTCCAATTTCATTCATTTGAGAGTATACTCTCAGTGATTCCTCATAGTTCCCGCTCTGTGTAAACCCCGAAAACAATGCATTCCCTGACACATTATCTTTTAAATTAATCTTGTCAAACGCCAAACATGCTTCTTTTATTGAACCACATCGAGCATACAGAGACATTAGTGCATTACCAATTGAAAGATCAGATGAATAGCCACAAATGACTACTTGACCATGAATTTGACGTCCTTGATTTATTGCTTGAATTCTCGCACATGCACTAATTGCACTTGAAAATCCGATGTTATCTGATTGGATTCCTTGGTATATCATCTCCTCAAATGTTTTAAGCGTTTCAACAAATAAATCATGCTGCACATATCCCGCTATCATAGCTGTCCACGAAACCACATCTCTATCCTTAAGACGCCTCAGAATTTTCATGGCAGTTTCCATGCTTGGAGTACATGTCAATAAGCACGCTGCTAACCTATACACTAAGTTGAAAACCCGTTTTAACAAGTTGTGAATGGATCTTCTCTCCTAAGTCTAAAGCACCCACTAAAGTACATGTTCTAAGTATACTGATTAGGCCGCAAGCCTTCAATCATTTGTGAGAAAATACGAAAGGTTTAATGAAGATCCCCTAACTGTCCATACGCTACTAACATTATTTTTCTGTCGTAAGGAAGAACTCATGAGGAGTTTTGACACCAGAGCATTTTACATAAAGATCAATTAAAGACCCTTCTATGATTATATCTGCACACATTCCCGCCTTTATTGCATACGAGTGCAATTGTCTTCCTTTTAAAAGGTCTCCAACCGATGCACAAGCACTTAAGAGGCTATTAACTGTAACAGAGTCTGGTTTAAGAGTATTCAAGTGCATTTTCTCATGCAATTCTAACGCCTTTTCACTTAGTCCTTTCTGAGCAAGACCCGAGATAAGCGTATACTACTACAGTCAAATAGGTTATGGGCAACTGCAACATACATCATTTTCATTGTTGTATAACAGAAGGGGGCAGATGTATTATGTCATTAGGGTTATGGAGTGATAAGGTGGGTGGTTTATATCCGTGAATTTAGGGTTACCCGTTTTGGATTGGGTTTAAGGATTGCACCGGGTATTTCAATTTAGACTGTTATAATGACACATGTCTTACTATGATATGTAAAAATTTACCAACAAACTTGCCGGAAAGTACATTGGTTTCTTTGATAAAATCTTGGTAAATTATGTTATAAAGATTATTGTGTTAATTTATTATCAAGTTTGTTGGTAAATTTTGTTGTATAGTTTGTGGTGGTGGTGATGGTTGTGTGGTGGTAGAAGGTGATGGTGATGGTAAGTAAAAAAAAAAGATGAATAGTAAACCGCAAAAGATGCCCTTAGTAGGCGAGGGTAAAAAAGTCATTTCACACGGTCAAAAAAGTTACTTTAGTAGGCGAGGGTAAAATAGTCATTTCACACGGCCACAACTAACCACAGTTAGTCAAAAAACTAAATTTGCAACTACAGTAACGCGACAAGGACATAACTCGCAAAAAACTGAAAGTTTAGGGACACTATTTGCAGATTTTTTTCGAGGACATCTTTGGCAATTTTGGCAAAATCCAGGGACATTTTTTGCAGTTTACTCTAAAACTAAAAGTAATAAATATTTATATATAGTAGAGATAGCTTGAAAACATAACTTATTTTGCAACCAAGCTCTTACAAATTTTGAAATAACGTTTCTCTCGAATGTTTTTTTTACTATGTGTAGCCTTCTAATCTATCTCAAACTTTATGATGGCCAATACCGTCTCTTGCCCCTTCTAATCTCTGCCTTCGGGTCTCGCGAAGTTGACTTTCCCTCCATTTCAAGAATAAGTAGACAATAAAAGCTCCGCACATTGAACCACCAAAAACCAACAAATGTAGCAAGTAAAGCTGATAGAACCCAGGCACGTGAAAGTCTAAATATCACATATAATATAGTTAAAGGGTGAAACAAGGACGACACAAGCGAAATTAAGAATAAACTCATCGCTTGAACCACTTACCTTTGAATAATGGAAGACAAGTGCAAAGATAAGCACTAGCATGAACTGGGCGATTGCATAAATCCATGCATACGTTCTTCTAACTGAACATAACATAATCAATTTATTACTAATCTGCATATATATATATATAAATATATATATATATATATATATATATATATATATATATATATATATATATATATATTATATATATATATATATACTCCCTCCGTCCTAAAATTATTGTCTCTTTTTGACTTTTTTGGTCTTTACTTTTCAACTTTGACCTTAAATAATTTTGTTTATATTACATAATACTTGATACAAAATATATGAACGGATTGAGTTTTAAATGTATTTTCATTTGGTATATTTTTTTATCAAAAATTGTATAGCACAAATAAAAATATTTATAGTCAAAGTTGAGAAAGAAAGACCAAAAAAGTCGATAGAGGATATATTATATATTGCTCCAATCCGAAAGAAAGAAATATCAAGAGGAAGTTACCCATTGTCGTTGATGTCATGGATCAAGGAGACCAAGTAGGGGCGCAAATGACACAGATATAGCAAGTGCACTAGAACCCATTTGGTTTCTCTAGCTGTTACAAATTCAATATATCATCAAGATCTAGCGCTTCTAAGATTGTAAAAGATTTTTGATTTGACATACCAAAGGCAGCGCCAAAAAGCAGAAGTAAGCAAGGATGCTTACAATCAGAAGAATAGGTTCTTCCCACATACCCTGATAAACCAACAACTTCGCATTGTTAGTTATATATGCACAACAATTAAGTCATATATGTACGGTATTGGATCTTTTACATGTATGTAAGAAAATGCAACATAAGAGGCAAGTTGTAATCTCTTGCTTGCACACCTCACAGGTTCTGTCGCCTTTCATGCTAAACCACTTGATTGCACATTCTTTGTGAGCTAACGCTAGCTCTCCTCTGCAATCGCATTCCAGTGTAAGAGTGTCCTCGGCACCCTTCTCAAGTTTCACCATACAGATTCTATAGACAGCTTCTACTTCTTATTCTGTAGTGTCTTCACAATTTCCTCGATCATTACTTTCATCTAAAGGGCATACTGGTCATTATAAACAAGAGAATTGTTACAACCAGCAAGATTGAATATACAGAACCGAAAGCTTTGGTTTGGCTTTTGGTTTTATATTAAAACCCAAACCAAATATTAGTTTTGATACAAAATATCACCAAAATAAGATATTCGTAACAGTTGTTTATTTAGCTAACACTACAATAAATTCATAAAACTAGTTTTCTTTATTTCATATATGTTCGCATATCTCATCTTTATATATGTTATTTTTGAATAAATATTCAACTTACTTTATAGGATTTCTTGATTTAGGTTGTGGGTGTTCAAAAATTATATGTATTCTGATATCCGAAAGCTTGGTCATAATTTATTAAAAAGTTGGGTTTTATGAAAGGACAATTTTGAAACTCATATAAAAGTTTTCCAAATATTATAGATATTTGGATATTCGAATATATAAATGTTATCAGAAATTTCGGATATCCGAATTAAAAATACTTAGAAAAACTATTAGGTCTAACATAAAACCATCATCGCAAATTTCGGATATACAAATTTGTGGTGGTGATGGTAAGTAAAAATAAGATGAATAGTAAAGTGCAAAAGATGCCCCTAGTAGGCGAGGGTAAAATAGTCATTTCACACGGTAAAAAAAAGTCACTTTAGGCGAGAGTAAAATAGTCATTTCACACGGCCCAAACTAACGACTGTTAGTCAAAAAACTAAATTTGCAATTATAGTAATGCGGCAAGGACATAACTCGCAAAAAAATGAAAGTTTAGGGACACCTATTTGCAGATTTTTTTTTCGAGGACATCAAATACTATAATAAACTTATGTGTAATGCTATTAACACACAAGATTAAACGAAAACATGATCTAAATGTTCTCAAAAAGAAGGCCAAAACCATTTTAAAGATTGTTTCAAATACTGTCATCGGGTAATGTATTTAGAAACTGTTTTATGTCATCGGGTAATGTATTTAGAAACTGTTTTAAGTACTGTAGGAGAATTATACCACCCAACAACATAATTAGATAATAACAACACATAAAGAAGTTAAAGCATAGTAAATAAGTAAATATGAAACAGCAGATTTAATGATTCTCATTAAACGTGATCAATTTCATTCAATTCGCTGTTATCAAGTTTAAACCGTAACAGATTAAACCGTAACAGACATGTGCATATCTGCTGTTACAATCCCAAAACAATAAAAGGAATTAAAATAGGTCTTAAAGCTACTGATTTGGAGCAAAAAGAAATAAGCCCAACCCATGTTCAGTTTGTTCACCCACCAATGTGGGATAGACTTTGTCCTATTTTTTATTCCTTAAGTTACATTCCAAATGGCATAGTTCGAGACTCGATATCTCATTCACATTAGCTTCATTTTGGACACTCATTATATTGTTACAAAGCTCTCATAAAGGAGTACATATCCAATTAGTATGACATTCATATAGACAACTCGATCAAGTCTATAATTACTTGTGTCCAATGTGGGTGAAAAAACACATTTTCACCTCAAATTTTCCAACAAAAGTATCTTAATGGTTGGACAACGTATAAAAGCTTTATATTCATTAAAGTAAGGCGTTGCAACTGCCAACCCATTCCACTTTAAGCAAAGTTTCAATAGAGCTTTGTGTGCATTATCGTAATTTTTTGCTACCTATGTTTCTTATTGATAATGGGCTCTTCGATATGCAAGCTTACAAGCAAGTTTGTTTATCACTTCCATTAGAAAGTTGGTTTGATTCGGTTCTGTTTTTACTCTTTTAACATGTATTGCTCAATGCCCCCCGTGATTAGATTTTCTAGCTCCACCATTGATTATGAGGAACAAGAAACGCCAGTAGAGAATGACGATATCATCATTGTTATATTGGTGAATTTGAAGTCAATGCCTTCGACAAGTCTTGTCAGATGGTATAAGGACAAAAGACAATCAGTGAGGCTGGATTTAAGACGTGCAAATACCATAAGATGACCACGACGTATTACTTCTACATGACCATAGTGGCTATTCAACCGGAAAACTTGGAGTCTATGAGACCACAGTTGAATGTAATCCTCATGACGGTGCAAGAACACTACAAAAGTTTGGTCTTACGGATTGTAAGCTATTTGATATATATGTTGGTCTACTTAAGAGTGTCTCATATCCTGATATGTTGTTTAAAACAGGAACTGTGACATATGAAAATGTATTTATTGATGTCTTTTCTCTTCTAATAATGTTAAGACAGTTTCACTGAGGCGACAAATTTTGACCCATTTTGTATGATGGTTAGAGATTTAATCACAAATGGGCCAAAATATGTACTAAGTGCAGGTAAAAATTAAAGTTGTCAAGGGGATTGAAATAGTCCCAAACTCCCAATGCTTACAACCATAAAAAATATTTCAATATATAGATATCTTATTTTATGTGTTAGAATGTCTTTATGGGTCATTCCAACCCGTAAAGGCCATGCCCCACTTAAGATCCATTTACGAAATTGTCAAAGGTTAGTCTTCCATTTCTTTCTATATGTTCTTTTCTATACGAACTTTACATAGTGACGAGGTTAATCTAAATTTTGCATCAATCACGTGCCTGTGAGTTATAGTTGTGCAATTGTGCACTTAAGGATTAGGTTTTGGTTGCACTTTTAATCATCATCTGATGTCTGAACTCTAAAAAATGACAGAGATCCACTTAAAAGCAACACACGAGTCTATAAAGGCTTTTATATTCCCTCTTGATTAGTGCAATTTGCGAAATTGAATTCCCATTCGCTAAACATATACGCTTAAAATGTTTTGAAGTGTGTTTCCTATAAATATTTGCATGTCATATTTGTGATGTCTAACAAGTTTTTTGAATCACGTTAGACGGCCCCCCCCGAGTTAAACCATCCAAACGGGCAGGCCCCGGGACCCGAACCACTAGGAGAGAACCCTTACAACTCACGGCTTCATATTAAGAGGAAAATCCGGATTTTCTTTGTCACTTGCGAGACTTGAACACGGGTAAAACCTCTCCCCAAACTCAGAAAGAACTCGGGTGGCCAACTGAGCTAAGTCAGTTGGTTAAAGAGTCTTTTTTTAGTTGCTGAGTAAATTATATCATCTTCCTCCATTTGTCAATATTCTTCATTTTCTCCATCCCCATCTGTTTCGTGATTTACTCTTCTATATGTTTCGTGAATTGATTTTGGTTTTCATATTGAAAAAAATGAAAATCCCAAGCCACTGCCACCCACACAAGTCAAACACGCCTTCACTTGTTGATAAGATAAAAAGAACATCTAACTTCAAAGTTCAATCTGATTCAACGCCTTTGAAAGTGAATCTTGGAGATGATAAAAGAACATCTATATTCAGTTATCGAATGGAGGCTCTAAATCTGATAGCGAAAACGTGAAAAAGAAATAGCAGATAAGGAGGAAGGAAAAAAGACGTGAGTATTTTTTCCGATGTGGACTGTGGACCTGTGGTGAAGGAATCAAAAGCCATTTTCAATCATGTCATTATCTGTTTATCAAATTTATCAAATGCAGTGGGCATGAAAAGTCAAAAGTCTGCTTAAGGAAGCAAGAAGTATGTGTACATGAATGTTGAAAAGTAATTAGATCAATCAAATATTATTTTTGTGTAAATGAAATGCTTCATATTGTAGCAAACATGCACAACATAGACACTGTTCTTCAACCCCAAAATGCTACATGTACCCAATCACCATCGCGACGGTGAGATGCAAAAAACCCATCTGGACGTACTGACCAATAACAATGATGAGTACCAAAGTCATCTGTAGCGCATATACTTCGAATAGGTTCGTCAAACAAATGTAGACTGTGAATTTTAGAACCACACCAAAAGTCGGCAAAGTAAAGACTTCTTCCATCTAACCTTTCACAAAAACTCCAATCATAAGTTCCTTTAAATGGAATGGTATGAATTCCACGGTCTTCGTCTCCTGATTTGACATGAACAATGACATCATTATCAGGCACATCACTCGTTACAATAATATGCCATTTTCCAAATACACAAAACGCATGCGTCATAGAAGCAAATGTGCATGTTAGAATGAAAATGATGAACAACTTATTCATCACACAAGACCAAAATTATACAGTGTATGTGCACTTGGTTGTCTCTATTTATAAGCTCCACCAATGATACTTACAGAATATATTATGTTATGTTATATTATATAGGGTTAATAATCTTTTAAAACACTATACTTATAAAAAATGGCAGTTCTGCGTAACGAACTAAAAAAATAACTCTTTTGGACATTAAAGTTGACATTTTTGTCTTTCTTTAAGTATTATGACCATATTATTACCATTTTACCCATGCTAAATTTTTTTCAAAATACTTTTTTTTTCGAAATTTTTTTTCCAATTTTTTTTTCATTTTTTTTTCGAAATACTTTTTTTTTGAAATTTCTAAAATTTTTTTTCGAATTTCTTTTTTTTTTGAAATATTTTTCGAAGGGTAAAATGGTCATAATACTTAAAGAAAGACAAAAATGTCAACTTTAATGTCTAAAAGAGTTATTTTTTTAGTTCGCTACACAGAACTGCCATTCTTGACAAGTATAGTGCTTTAAAAGGTTATTAGCCCTATTATATAACTATTACGTTATACCATTTAATTAAATGTCTCAATTTATTATGTTATGTTACATATTTAATTGTCATTATTTATTATGTTATGTTATTAATGAATCAATCAATATCTATACTACTTATAAATCATTTAGCAGCCTCCTTTCTAAATTTTTTTAAAATGCCATTAATGTGTTTTTTAAGCATTACAATTTTTAATTTATAATATACACAATACATAGATTTTACTAATTTATCATCCACAACATTTTAATACTTCATTTATTATTTCTCCTTTTTGAATTAACATATTTTAATGCAAAAATGCACATATAAATGAATATGCTTTTTAAATGCATGCAAAACTACAAAGTTCCAAAACTATTATTATATCGTAAGAGTGTTTCGAGAACCAATCTAAAAAAAATTTGAATTATTTTAAATAAAATTAACCACAAAAGTGAAAAACAGTTTTTTGTAAAAATCAGGACAATTGTTTGAAGACAAATGATGCAAAGATGTAAATTCACAAGTGAGAATTTATTTTATTTTTATACATATTACACATATCTATACTACTTATAAAGTATTTAACATCCTCTCTCCTATTTTTTTTAAGATGCCATTAATGTGCTTTTTAAGCATTACAATTTTTAATGCATAATGTACACAATACATAGCTTTTGCTAATTTATCATCCACAACATTTTAATACTTCATTTATTATTTCTCCTTTTTGAATTAGCATATTTTAATGCAAAAATGCACATGTAAATGAATATGCTTTTAAAATGCATGCAAAACTACAAAGTTCCAAAACTATTATTATATCGTAAAAGTGTTTCGAGAACCAATCTAAATTTTTTTTGAATTATTTTAAATAAAATTAACCAAAAATGTAAAAAACGGTTTTTTATAAAAATCAGAACAATTTTTTGAAGACAATGCAAAGATGTAAATTCACAAGTGACAATTTATTTGATTTTTATACATATTACACATATATATACTACTTATAAAGCATTTAGCACTATCTCTCCTAATTTTTTTTAAGATGTCATTAATTTGTTTTTTAAGCATTACAATTTTTAATGCATAATGTACACAATACATAGCTTTTACTAGTTTATTTTCCAAAACATTTTAATGCTTCATTTATTATTATTTTTTTTTGAAGTAGTATAATTTAATACAAAAATGTACATATAAATGAATATGATTTTAAAATGCATGCAAAACAACAAAGTTCTAAAACTATTATTCTATCTGAAGAGTGTTTCGATACCAATCTAAATAAATTTTGAGTTATTTTAAATAAAATTAACCAAAAAAGTAAAAAACGGTTTTTTGTAAAAATCGGGACAATTTTTTGAAGACAAACGATGTAAAGATGTAAATTCACAACTGATAAATTATTTGTTTTTATACATATTACACATATCTATACTACTTATAAAGCATTTACTACCCTCTCTCCTAAATTTTTTTAAGATGTCATTAATGTGTTTTTTAAGCATCACAATTTTTAATGCATAATGAACACAATAAATAGCTTTTACTAATTTATATTTCATGACATTTTAATGCTTCATTTATTATTTCTCCTTTTTGAATTTGTATAGTTTTAATGCAAAAATGCACATATAAATGAATATTATTTTAAAATGAATGCAAAACTACAAAGTACCAAAACTATTATTAAATTGTAAGAGTATTTTGAGAACCAATTTAAATAAATTTAGAATTATTTTAAATAAAATTAACCACAAAAGTATAAAATGGTTTTTTGTAAAAATCGGGACAATTTTTTGAAGACAAATGATGCAAAGATATAAATTCACAAGTGATAATTTATTTGATCTTTGTACATATTACATATATCTATACTACTTATAAAGCATTTAACACCTTATCTCCTAAAGTTTTTTTAAGATGCCATTGATGTGTTTTTTTAAGTATTACATTTTTTAATGCATAATGTACACAATAAATAACTTTTACTAATTTATCTTCCACAACATTTTAATGCTTCATTTATTATTTCTCCTTTTTGAATTTGTATAGTTTTAATGCAAAAATGCACATACAAATAAATATGATTTTAAAATGCATGCAAAATTACAAAGTTCCAAAACTATTATTATATCGTAAGAGTGTTTCGAGAACCAATCTAAATAAATTAAGAATTATTTTAAATAAAATTAACCACAAAAGTAAAAAACGGTTTTTTGTAAAAATCGGAACAATTTTTTGAAGACAAATGATGCAAAGATATAAATTCACAAGTGATAATTTATTTGATCTTTATACATATTACATATATCTATACTTCTTATAAAGAATTTAACACCCTATCTCCTAAAGTTTTTTTAAGATGTCATTAATGTGTTTTTTAAGCATTACAATTTTTAATCCATAATGTACACAATAAATAGCTTTTACTAATTTATCTTCCACAACATTTTAATGCTTCATTTATTATTTCTCCTTTTTGAATTTGTATAGTTTTAATGCAAAAATGCACATACAAATGAATATGATATTAAAACGCATGCAAAACTACAAAGTTCCAAAACTATTATTATATCGTAAGAGTGTTTCGAGAACCAATCTAAATAAACTTTGAATTATTTTAAATAAAACTAACCACAAAAGTAAAAAACGGTTTTTTGTAAAAATCGGGACAATTTTTTAAAGACAAATGATGCAAGGATGTAAATTTACAAGTGATAATTTGTTTGATTGTTATACATATTACACATATCTATACTACTTATAAAGCATTTAGCACCTTCTCTTCTAAATTTTTTTAAGATGTCATTAATGTATTTTTTAAGCATTATAATTTTTAATGCATAATGTACACAATAAATAGCTTTTACTAATTTATCTTTCACAACACTTTAATGCTTTATTTATTATTTCTCCTTTTTGAATTAGTATAGTTTTAATGCAAAAATGCACATATAAATGAATATCTATACTACTTTATTAAAGGTCTAGGACTTGCTAAATAAAGTAGTCTTAAAACTTGTAAGACCAAAAACATTTCTTGATAAAGAAACAACAATTCGTTTAGTCTTATGCTTGGTAAGTTAAAGTCATGTAATAAAAGCTATAAAAGCTATAATAATAGAGCTATAAATTTCTCTACGAAATAAAAAGCTTACTGCTTTTAATAGCTCCCCTTAAACTTACACTTCCAAAATTGCTGTTACACAAATAGGCTAAAAATCAGCCGAGACTTTTTACTAATAGCTTCCATCACAATTTTCATAAATAAAGATGTAACAGCTGAGACTTGTAACATAACAATTGTAACAGCCCATTGAATTGTTAAGTTGTAACTGCCCATCGACACCATCATCACCATGTTTAATCCCTCCCGTAACCTCACAACTATATATAACCCAAACTAAAAAATAAAACACACCAAATCACTTATACCCACACAACCACATAAACACAACCACATGCCACTGGAACACATCTCTACCATTGCCACGACTGTGTTTGGTATTTGTGTCTTTTTGGCTGTCCTACAATCGAAAATAACACAAACTTACAACAACTCACATCAATTCCCCAACTCACGAACAATTAACAAAAACAATAAGAAAGAAGATAAGAAAACCAAAAACGAAAAACAGTAACCACTCACCAACAACAAATCCATCTAACAAAAAACCCATCACCACCTCATTACAAATAAATCAAGATCTCTTAAAGTTCAACAACATGAATGAAAAACAATCATCATGGATCTTAACAAGAATCAAACCAAAATGAAATGGTGCAAAAGATCTGCTTTATTTCGCATCTCATATGAGATTTGAAGAACCTTAAAAACCTTCAGATAAATGAAATACCCATCTCTTCATAGATCTTGTTGAAGATAAACCTCCTTTCAATATCCGAACATAAATAAAGAATTATAAAAAACTTTGTTAAATTCTTTCTTTTTTTCGATTTAGAGACAAAGAAAACACAATCCAATCATAACCTTACCCGAGACCCGTTTTGGATCTTGTAGCTAAATCATCTCACGAATCGAGCATAGAAGTGAAGTATTAACGATTTGAGGTCTCTTGTGTGTTGTCTTTAATATTCGAACTGCATGAGGTATAAGGGTTTGGTTATTTTTTGTTTCGTCTGGTTAATGATAGAGATGGATTTGGTGTGGGGTTTGTATGTACTAAAATGAGAGAGAAGATGATGGGGGCGGATGGTTTCATGTGTGTTTTAGGGTTAAGTAAAATGAAATGCGTGGATTAGGGTATATCTCTTATACATGATTTTTTTTGGTTATTTATTTGGACCGGGTTCACACACGGGCTGGTTGGGCCGATTTTTTTTATTTATTTTTTGATGATACCAGCCTAATAGTAATGGAATTGATATAAAGCGTAAACTTGATATATAGAAAATGGTGCACATATACAAAAACAAATAAAAGTGATACAATGTAACCATTCAAAATTTTATCACATGTCATTACTTATTATTTACTATAAAGCAAACTGAACAACTTTGACCACACGCTTCTATAATATTACGGACTATTGTCTTTATATTGCAGATTAGTATTTGCGTCACTCTCGTACCCTACTATTTTTATATGAAATGGTTTGTTATTGCTTAAATTAATTCCAACTTAAAACTATCATCATTTGTAAAGTTATTGTCACAAAATATGCATAATCATGAAACATTGCATACCAGGAATTTTAGTTTCAAGGTACCCGCCGCCGCAACGCACGGGAACCATGCTAGTGATATTAAAATACATGCAAAACTACAAAGTTTCAAAACTATTATTATATCGTTAGAGTGTTACGAGTACTAATCTAAATAAATTTTAAATTATTTTAAATAAAATTAACCATAAAAGTAAAAAATGGTTTTTTGTAAAAATTGGGACAATTTTTTGAAGACAAATGATGCAACGATGTAAATTCACAAGTGATAATTTATTCGATCTTTATACATATTACACAAATCTATACTACTTATAAAGCATTTAACACCCTCTCTCCTAAATTTTTTTAAGATGTCATTAATGTGTTTTTTAAGCATTACAATTTTTAATGCATAATATACACAATAAATAGATTTTACTAATTTATCTTCCACAACATTTTAAAGCTTCATTTATTATTTCTCATTTTTGAATTAGTATAGTTTTAATGCAAAAATGCACATATAAATGAATATGATTTTAAAATGCATTCAAAACTACAAAGTTTCAAAACTATCATTATATCGTAAGAGTGTTTCGAGAACCAATCTAAATAAATTTTGAATAATTTTAAATAAAATTAACCACAAAGTAAGCAGTTTTTGTATAAATCGGGACAATTTTTTGAAGACAAATGATGCAAAGATGTAAATTCACCAGCGATAATTTATTTGATTTTTATCCATATTACACATATCTATACTACTTATAAAGCATTTATCACCCTCTCTCCTAATTTTTTTTAAGATTTCATTAATGTGTTGTTTAAGTATTACAATTTTTAATGCATAACGTACACAATAAATAGATTTTACTTATTTATCTTCCACAATATTTTAATGTTTTATTTATTATTTCGCCTTTTTAAATTAGTATAGTTATAATGCAAAAATGCATATATTAATGAATATGATATTAAAATGCATGCAAAACTATTTTAAAATGCCACTCTCAAGTACGCCGAAACTATCAACTTGAATGTGACGATCAAGTCAACACTAGTTACAGCGCAACTATCAACTCAATTTACGCCGTAACCATCTAGGTCATGAAAAGTATTGCGCCTCCAAGAGTTACACCATAAACCCTAACACTAGTTACGGCATAACAAGCACTACGAGATTCTTGATGGGATCTTTAAAGAATACGGCGTAGCTTCTTATGGGGATTACGACGGAGCTAAAGAGATTACGGCGTAACCACTTATAAGGTTACGCCGTAACCATCACTATGAGATAGGATCAAGGAGGTTAATTAATTTACGGCGTAACCATATTACAAAGTTACGCCGTAACCAGATTAGGCCTATCTGTATTTGACACATCTCACTCACCACCAAAAGTCAGAGAACGAAGTAGGGTTCCAAAGGGGCGATCCACAAAAGCATACGGAGCCATTTCCAAAGGGGAAGTTACACCATATCATAGATAAGCTTTAGCATTTCACATTTCAATTACATTTCGATTCATGTCTTTCATTATATGTTGTTAAATATTGAATTAAGTGCTCATTTTAGTATCAGCTAAGCACCTTTGGTCTTTAGCCTAGTTATAATTCTTTGATTGTTGTGTGTTTGTTTTCGCACTTCTATTATTGCTTCTAGTGTATGCATGCATAGTTTGTTGGTAGTCACCCTAGTTTTGGTAGTTTTGAAGGGTGGTCGTACTTACTTCTCTAAGAGAATGGACCAAAGGACCCTAGAGTAGGAAGTTGCGAGGGTAGGTAAGAATTGACCAATTGGCGACCTATTCCTTGTGTGATCTAAGATCCTAACGGCCGGATCACCTCCCATTTGGATTAACTTAAGAAGTTAGGATGTGTGTCTAAGATCCTAACGGATAGGCACACATTGTTAAGAATCTTGCATGTAGCGGCACTTAATGACTTAGCATAGCTTACCCGACACCTTTGAATAGGCAATTATTAATAGATGTCATTGAGTAGGAACGTATGTAATAGGTTAGAAGAATTGACCATAGGAGTCTGGCGAATCTAAAACCCACTTGAAGCAATAGGAGTTAATAATAGAAAACATAATCATAAACATGATAAGATGAGTAAGTAGGCTTAGCATTCTTTCTCCCTATTGCGTACAACCTTATTTATTTTTCTGCATTTTTTATTTCTTGTTTATTAGCTTAATTAATTTAATTATTTCTATTAAAAAATGTGACACTAGACTTAGATTAGAATTCGGAACTACATAGCTCTTGGGGACGACCTCAGCTTTACCAACATCTACAATATACACGACCGAGTTCACTGCTCGTTAGTGCATTAAGTAGACCATAGGTAGACGAGTTACTATAAATTTAAATACCGGTCAGAAACCTGCATCACCTCCATACCCTGATAAACCAACCACTTCGCATTGTTAGTTATATATGCCCAAAAAATTTAGTTATATATGTACGTTTTTGGATTCTTTTATTTGTATCCACGAGAATGTAACATAAGAGGCAAGTTCAAAATCTCTCGCTTGCACACCTCACAAGTTATGTCGCCTTTCATGCTAAACTTCATTCATAATAAAAACGTGTGTTGAAGCCAATGATTCTACACAACTTGATATGCATAACCCTCAAATGGATTTACAGCCAATGGATAGATGTAACAACTGTATGTGAAATCATATATCCACTTTAATGTACTATGGTTATTCTATTCTAGAAAAAAGTATTCTTAATTGTTGGACAAAGTATAAAAGCTTTATATGCATTAAAGTAAGGCGTTGCAACTGCCAACTCATTCCACTTTAAGCAAAGTTTCAATAGATCTTTGTGTGCATTATCGTAATTATTTACTACCTATGTTTCTTATTGATAATGGGCTCTTCGATATGCAAGCTTACAAGCAAGTTTGTTTATCACTTCCATTAGAAAGTTGGTTTGATTCGGGTTCTGTTTTTACTCTTTTACCTCCAACCGGTAACGAAGTAGAATAAAAGGAAATAGATCAAATGGGTTAAAAATCGCATAATGTGTAATTTATACCCTTTAACTTTCAAAAAACAAGGGAAGTTAGATAAGATGTTTATGTGCATAGAAGGAAGACTATATATGAGAGAAGAACGTCTAAGGGGGTGTTTGGGGTTGCGATATGGACTTGCTTATCTGCTTATCACGTTTTGTAAATGGAGATAATTTATTTTAGGTGTTTGGCAAAACATATTTCAAACGTGATTATTTGAGTTATATAGCCTACAAAATGACGTTTTGGAGCTGGACCTCATCCCATGCTTTTTGTAAACGTGGTTTTCAAAATGTGGTTTTGTTTTAAATAAGCAATCCCAAACACCCTCTAAGAATGTAAACAGATTATATACTAGGTAAGTTAGATAGGATGTTTAAATATAAGTTGTGCTACAATTTATAAATATCGAGAGGCTAAGTCATATATCAAGTTGTGATAATAGTAAGCATGGGAAAAACAAATGAGATATTTTGTGCTGTCATACAAGGATATTATGATGTAGAGTCATATTACAAATCTGAATATTTCAATGCTACCAATGTACATACGAATTATGTATTAGCAAATAAATTAAAAAATTGCTAGGACTTTATGATTCTGCATAAATTATTATTTTGAGCTCATTGAACATTTACTTAACAAAAACATGTGTTGTTGGGTTTAAGACCAAATTCAAATCATTGCTCTAGATGCAATTTTCTAACTTTACGTTATTTTAGTACGTTTTCACTTTCAGTGAATTACCTCAAAATATACAACGTCCCGTTGGATAAAGAGGAGCAGAAAACATGGAAAAAAGTTTAGAGAGCTCAATGGAGTAGTTGTATATAAACGATATTAATCTCTTTTTTCTCTTTATCCATATACACGTACCTATCTCGACTGTATAAACATGTTTTTTGGCACATACTTATTTCACTTCATATTTCATGCGTGTGGCAGCCTGCACTTACAGAAATAGTATATCTGATTATGAGCATGGGCGGAGGCAGCTTATGAGTAGTGGGGGGACGTGCCCCCAACAAAGCTCTTCTAGACACACTAATTCGTATGAAATAAATGTCCAATTTATAAGAAAAAGATTTAGTGCCCTCGTCACAAATTTCTGAATGCCCTCGATGAACACCTTTCTTCTATTTTGTTAATCGGAAAACATGGTGAAAAATGAGTATGTGAAATATGAGATAGTTGGTAAATAAAAGTACTCTTTTAATTAATTAGTATTTATTTAAACAATGTGGTGGGTAACTTTATACTTTGTATGTGTATGAAAAAATGGTTCACAAACAGTATCAGGTAATGGTTAATCACAATTCATGTATGTCAATAAGTAAATAGTATTAACTCATTGTGAGTAATACTTTTAAAACTTATGTTGTGTTTAATATGTCAATGTATAATATCAATATAATTAAGTACAAGATTTGTTATGAGTTTTCCAACTTTTTAATCCAAGGTTTAAACATAATAATCAAATTTGATAACGTTATTTACAAATTGGTAGTGCTTTAGTATAATGCGTGCTAAATTGTTTATCTTTTAAATTTCATTTCGTGTTTGACTCATAAATACAACTTAAGTCGCTCTCTTAGATAAAATGATTGATAACATAAATGAGCTTCGTTTATAGACATGGCATACAATCTAATTGCATCGAAATAATGTGTGGCTTGCTTTTAATCAAACCCGACCCGACCAATTTTATTTTACACAAAAAGCATTTTTTTTTTAAACATGTATTGCTCAATGCCCCCCGTGATTAGATTTTCTAGCTCCACCACTGATTATGAGGAACAAGAAACGCCAGTAGAGAATGACGATATCATCATTGTTATACAGGTGAATTTGCCGTCAATGCCTTCGACAAGTCTTGTCAGATGGTATAAGGACAAAAGACAATAAGTGAGGCTGGATTTAAGACTTGCAAATACCATAAGATGACCACGACGTATTACTTCTACATGACCATAGTGGCTATTCAACCGGAAAAACTTGGAGTCTATGAGACCACAGTTGAATGTAATCCTCATGACGGTGCAAGAACACTGCAAAAGTTTGGTCTTAGGGATTGTAAGCTATTTGATATGTTGGTCTACTTAAGAGTGTCTCATATCCTGATTTGTTGTTTCAAACAGGAACTGTGATATATGAAAGTGTATTTATTGATGTCTTTTCTCTTCTAATAATGTTAAGACAGTTCACTGAGGCGACAAATTTTGACCCATTTTGTATGATGGTTAGAGATTTAATCACAAATGGGCCAAATTATGTACAAAGTGCAGGTAAAAATTAAAGTTGTCAAGGGGATTGAAAGAGTCCCAATGCTTACAACCATCAAAAATATTTCAATATATAGACAATGTATGGTACTAGGAATTGTGAGGAGTGAAAGATGAACCTACATGGTCCTAGTGTGCATTGTCAATAGGAGGTAATGGTTGGTACTCACTGCAAGGTGTGTGTTCCCATGTGGGTGAAGCCATTGTAGTAAATGGAAATGTAGCTCATATGGTATAGCCCTTGCAGTGGAGAGGTAATGGTGCCTAGTGAAGCCACTAATCTATTTTATCATGATCATTGTGGTTGAGGGTTGAATGGTCTTGATAAGTAGATAAGGTGGAAATGTAGCTAGATGGTTTATGGTGCAATAAAAGGTGAATTTGATTGATGCAGTCTTGCGATTCTGATTGAAGGTTGATTGCAGTATGTTTGTTGGTTCAGCAGATGCAAGGAAGCATTGCTTCTGTGCTAGTTTGTTACTGTTTCATTGTATTTCAGTAGTGTTTGTTTTTGCTTTGTGATTTAAGAGTTATAGATATGTCTATAACTCTTCTAGTTGTATTGTTTCTATTGTTTTAATAAGATATTTCACCTTTTGCACCAAAAAAAAAAAAAATGTCTGAACTCTAAAAAATGACAGAGATCCACTTAAAAGCAACACACGAGTCTATAAAGGCTTTTATATTCCCTCTTGATTAGCGCAATTTGCAAAATTGAATTCCCATTCGCTAAACATATACGCTTAAAATGTTTTGAAGTGTGTTTCCTATAAATATTTGAATGTCATATTTGTGATGTCTAACAAGTTTTTTGAATCACGTTAGATGGTTTCCTTGAGTTTGCTTAAGGAAGCAAGAAGTATGTGTACATGAATGTTGAAAAGTAATTAGATAATCAAACTTTATTTTTATGCGTATGAAATGTTGCATATTGTAGCAAACATACAACATAGACACTGTTATTCAACGCCAAAATGCTACATGTACCCAATCACCATCGGGACGGTAAGATGCAAAAAACCCATCTGGACTTACTGACCAATAACAATGTCGAGTGCCAATGTTATCATTTTTGCATATACTTCGAAGAGGTGTGTCAAACAAATGTAGACTCTGAATTTTAGAACCACACCAAAAGTCGGCAAAGTAAAGACTTCTTCCATCAAACCTTTCACAAAAACTCCAATCATAAGTTCCGTGAAACGGAATGGTATGAATTCCACGGTCTTCGTCTCCTGATTTGACATGAACAATGACATCATTATCAGGCATATCACTCGTTACAATAATATGCCATTTTCCAAATACACAAAACGCATGCGTCATAGAAGCAAATGTGCACGTTAGAATGAAAATGATGAACAACTTATTCATCACACAAGACCAAAATTGTACATTGTATGTGCACTTGGTTGTCTCTATTTATAAGTTCCACCAATGATACTTACAGAATATAATTATGTTATGTTATATTACAGAACTATTACGTTATATCATTTAATTAAATGTCTCTATTTATTATGTTATGTTACATATTTAATTGTCTTTATTTATTATGTTATGTTATTAATCAATCAATCAAAATCTATCTATACTATTTATAAAGCATTTAGCACCCTCTCTCCTAAATTTTTTTAAGATGTCATTAATGTGTTTTTTAAACATTACAATTTTTAATGCATAATGTACACAATAAATAGCTTTTACTAATTTATCTTCTACAACATTTTAATGTTTCATTAATTATTTCTACTTTTTGAATTAGTATAGTTTTAATGCAAAAATGCCAATATAAATGAATATGATTTTAAAATGCATGCAAAACTACAAAGTTCCAAAACTATTATTATATCGTAAGAGTGTTTCGAGAACCAATCTAAATAAATTTAGAATAATTTTAAATAAAATTAAGCACAAATGCCAGGACAAAATTTTGAAGACAAATGATGCAAAAATATAAATTCACAAGTGATAATTTATTTGATCTTTATACATATTACACATATATATACTACTTATAAAGCATTTAGTACCCTCTCTCCTAAAGTTTTTTAAGATGTCATTAATGTGTTTTTTAAGCATTACAATTTTTAATGCATAATGTACACAATAAATAGCTTTTACTAATTTTACTTCTACAACATTTTAATGCTTCATTTATTATTTCTTCTTTTTGAATTAGTATAGTTTTAATGCAAAAATGCGCATATAAATAAATATGATTTTAAAACACATGCAAAACTACAAAGTTCCAAAACTATTATTATATCGTAAGAGTGTTTTGATAACCAATCTAAATAAATTTGTAAAAATCAGGACTATTTTTTGAAGACAAATGATGCAAAGATGTAAATTCACAAGTGATAATTTATTTGATTTTTATACATATCTATTTTAACTAATAAAACAAGGTTTTGTACAAGCACTTTAAATCATTGCATTAAATTTTATAATTAAAAACACTACCTTATATATCACAAAAATTCAACCAACTAAATCACAATTTAGCTTTTAATGGTTTTGGACTTTCCAAAATAAAATCTCAGTATAACCTCTCCATTAGTCAAAGGCTCCTTCTGATTTATTTTCGGATAGTAATAACTCTTTTCAAATCAGAACACGCTCCTTCTCTTTGTCTTATTTTTGTACAGTATTGATGAGCATTATTCCATTCAAATCAATAGCTTCTACCATACACCAATTCTAAACCTCTTATCAATCTTCCTCTATACGATTAAAATCAAATTATTTTTGCAATTAATGTCAAGCAATAACGCTCTTCAAAATCAATACGCCCTTCACCTATAAATTATTGGTTACATACAGTGATTTATACACTGTCAATATGGATGAATTGGAAAGTGTCCAAACATGTGTTATATATTTCGATTGATTATGTTATAATTTTAATATATCTTTTTAGTCAGAACCCTAAAAAAATTGGGGGAAGTTCATCTTGATGAATTATGTTATTATTTGGGGGAAATCACCATGATATATTTCGATTAATTATGAAATAATTTATTTTTGTAGGTAGAATGTGATTGAGGAAGATTTACCAGGTTTGACATGTTTTATCTCTTTTCATTTTTCAATTTAATTGTTAATAGATGATCTGGATTGATGTATTTCTTATGCACACCAACTGTTTGATAAATTGTGTTTGTGTAATTGTCATTTGTAGGCAAAAAATAGAGCACATGATCATTCATTATAACCAAGAGTTTCACATGTTCACAAGTACCAATCTTCTTCAAAACGTCAATCTTCTCCAATAATTTCCATTTTCCATACGCTCAAAAGACTTCTCCTATAAGCTTCTTCTTTACTCATTCAAATCGAATTTATAACGGCAGTTTCAATTCACCCATCTCTTCCACAGGACGATTCAATTCATTTGATGTGTTGTTTTTTCTAATCATCAATATGATTGTGTTTCTATTCAATTCATTTGGGTGTTTTTTTGTTTTGTGTTTTCTTTTCAGGTTGTTGTGATACATAGATGACGATTTTGGGAGTTTCTACACAACAGGTAACTTTTTGTAAATTGATTTAGTTTATATTAATTTGGGTCTTCTTTGCTTAATTGTAAATTATATTTGTATTGATATGGATTTTAGTTTGTTTATAGTTTACTATTTTATTTGGTTTTTATGAGTTTTTTAGTTATAGAGTTAATTGGGTTGATTTAGTGATTACTGTATTGGGTTGATTAGAGTTAATTTGGTTCATTAGATAGCAAGAAATAAACATATTAGTTTAATTTTTTTTTTTAAAATCAACAATAATTAAGGAAATAAAGGATTTGTCAAAACTTCTCATGAAAGCCTCCACCAGTTCTAACCCAACCATGTTTAAAGCTGTGTAACAATTGAGGTCGGTGTTGTTTCACAAACACAAACAAGCGTAAAAGTTTGTAACATATATAATCGCAATTGTTTTTTGTTTTTAATTTTTGTTGCGAAGATGATGATAATTAGAATGACACTCAAGCACTTATGAGCGTGCTTGAACAATTAAGGAAGGAAAGAGCTGAAGAGAAACTGCACAAAGTAAGTTGTTCTCAATACGCCTTATTTGATGCATTGTTATCGTTCCTTTTCTTATTTTCTCAGTTTCATTAAAGTTCTCTTGCTGCTTAAAGTTTTTTCAACTGAGTGTTATGTATGCGTATATACGACAGACCAAATGGTTGAATAAAACATATTAGCTTAAAGGAAGAGGGGATAAAGAAACCGCTTACGCTTATATATGCTTTGCGCGAGTTTGAGCCATTTTGACCATTTGAGTTATCTGAGTCGAAATTTTTTGCTTCTAACGACTAATGTAGTTATTTCTTGATTCTGAAATATTGAGAATGAATACGGACCAATGAAGTATGCACTTGGAGACCTGGCTCGGGCTCCCAAATGGGCTGCAAACATGGTTGTGGGTCTAAAAAGGGGTGTTCCGTGGATCATGTGCAAGCAAAAGGATTCTACAGATCCCACTGTAAGTGTATCCATCCTTCCTGGTCATTCATGTTCCCATGGATTCTTTATCCAATGCTCATGGCCAGTTTTAGACTTTTGTCAGAAATATAATATTCATCAAACTATGTGCAATTCATTTTTATAGTTCAAACATAAAAACAATGGTTAGGATGGTAATTTAGTTACAACTCACCTTACAAATAACCTGAGAATTAAATATTTAAATTATGGCTTCCCAAAAATAAGGATGATGGTTGTCTGTTAAATGGTTTGACATGGTTAGTTTATAAATTGTTCAGCCAAGGGGTCCTCATGTGACAGAAGCGGATAATATAAGAATGAGAATGTTTATCTTTAAAAGAGATGATAATGGAGGTCATGGCAGGGTAGAATTTAGAGGACGGAAAGGGGCAGGGGAATAGGTAGATGAAGAGGGAGGGTATGTGGCGAGAGGTGGTGATACTTGTCATTAATCTGCAGATTACGCACTACTAAGTAAGGAAACAAACTAAACGAGTAATAAATGAAATTTACTTTCTCTCACAAGTACTTGGAAAACAAATTATTGAGATAGAAAACCATCTTTGAACCATTTCTAATTTAGCTTAAGTTTTTATATTTGCCCAATTCGAGAACCTGTATGGCACCTATGAAATATCACTAAGTTCACCAGCATTTTGTTTATATATTAAGTTGAACTGTATTGTATGTTTTTCACTGCAGTTAAAGATGTTATTGCTCTATTTAGGTTCCACTGTCAGTATAAATTGGCAAAAATGGTTATTGTATGTCTTCATTTAACTATTAAGGACTCAAGATAGATCAGGCCATGTCGTCTTTTAGAAATTAGAATAAATTTTTGAAAATTATATTATGCTAATATGTTTGCTTACACCTTATCACATCATGGAATGACGATACTTATATTGTGGGTTAAAGTTCTAAGTTGTGATATAGGTACGGATATATGAACTTGCTGCTGTGAAATTTATATTAAAATGATGAGAGGAGAAACTAAGTAAAGCATAATGTAATGATCAAATTGTATGTCCTATGCACACTTTCATCATTTTAAGTTAGTCGTTGAAATGTGCTTTAAGTTCATTCAGTTAAATATGTGGCAAGTGACTAATCTATTATAATGCATAAACCCATCTAGGGGTTTGAGGCAAGAATTTTACACATTGAAATATTGTGATTGGGTAAGGTGTCAAAACGAATTTGGTTCAGCCGGGTTGAATGTAATGATGTCTTTTCTCATTTTAAATTAACAATATTGTGAATGTAGGGGACTAAATTACATCTTAAGGCTTCATGCTAAAAGGCTTAACATCACAGAGTGAAGAAGGTAACAGGAGACGCCAATTTTGGTTCACAACTCCTCCAAAAGTAGGCCCGACGTTCCATACCATTTGGGCTCATTGGTAAGTTGTACTTAATCAAAATGACCAATGTCTTTCAAAATCCTATAATTACAATGCAGTGGAATAGAGTTTATGAATTGAGATATTACAGCTTTCATTTTTATAAATGCGACCACATACGAATCATTAAGATATTTTCTTCCTATAATCATTGCAGAACAAATATTGTTGGTTGGGCAATTATGGTTGCAATTGGATTCAACACATTGTTGTCTGGAGAGCCCCAAATAGGTCAGGAAGTGAGTTAATTGGGTAATAGTATGTTATCTTGATATACATGTTTTTTAATATCTGTGGATTATCTTTGTATTCAGAGGCCTTCGAAAGCTCTTGACAAGAATAGACTTTGGATTATAGGAACCAAAGAAAATTGGTAAATTGTCCACATTGAACTTTAGAAAATTATGGGTCATTATGTATGTCAAATTTGTAAATTATGCAACTAAATTCTAATGTTTGTGTGATGTCAGGCAAGGGAGATCTTATCACCAGTGGAGATCTATATCTTTGCAAGTCATAACATCCTCACTTGGACCATATTGCTTCGTCTGCGGTAATCTTTCATAGATGCTCAAACGCTTTCAAGATTAACTTTTTAATATTTTTAGTGTCATATCTTGATTGGTTTATTTGATGCATTGGTTATGAGAAAGTTATGTTTTATTGTTAATTGTGCAGTTGTACTTTCTATTGTCCAAGTATCCATGAACAAGCTGTAAAATTAATAGTTTTGATTTTACAATTGTGAATGCAGAGCAACAACCATGTTGGGTTATAATGCTTGAGGTAGGTCCTCCACTAATATTACAATTTCAGTACATGATATATTATGAGGAGATCAACCTACAACTTCGTATTTAATGCTTTTGTTTTTTTTACATGTTAGGTTCTTGATAACCTTCCACACGATCTTATTTACTCAAAAAATCAAGTTTCACCATGGATGAAAGAATGGGTATGTTAGCCGTAACATTATTTAATAGAAGTGATGGTCATTCACGTTTAGGAACTTATTAACGTGTGTTAGATATCGTATTAGAATAGTCATCGGGCTCGTGGATTGGGCTAAGCTAAATGGCTATAAGTTATGTTAAGCTAGCCTTGTATCACTTGTAATTCAATCCAACCCAATCCAATCCCATCGAAAGCCCATTAGGGCATCTGGTGTATGGAAGTATAAATACCCCTCAAATGGTCATCTTGTTTTCATCTTTCTCTCTTGTTCATACGCATAACATATTATACAAGTCACCATCTTTCCTTTCTATTTCATCTTTACGCATAACATAGTGTTTGGTTTATGATAAGGTTTTAAAAGGTACCATTTTGAGGGGTCGTTTTAGCCCTTATTTGATCACTTTTGTATCCGTTATTGCTTAATATCGTTCCTTTTCACTTTTAGGTCTCTTGAAGGCAAAATAATGGAATGACACTTATTTGGACGAAAAGCGCGAATATACTGAAGAAAATGGCCAAAGTCAATCGGAGACACTCAAAGCTGCTGAAAATAGAAGGCGGCGGCGTCGCTTAACTGCGGCGCCGTCGTAGGATTTTGTGACGGAGACGAAGCCAAAACTCGTATTTTCAAGAGACGGTGTCGGGCTTTAAAGGAGTAGACCATCGCAACTCAGACGGCCTAGATGCGACCCAGACGGCGTCATAAGCTGAAGAGGACGGCGTCACAGGCATAAGGTGACGCCGTCGCAAGGTTAACGTGGCCAGGACGAAACCCTAATGACGGCGACACGACGGCGTCACGAAACATAAGGTGACGCCGTCGCATATGTAATCTTATATATAGAATCCGAATTTTTCGTTTTAGGGAGAGTCTTTTTGGAGTAAAAACCTAAAACCGAACCAAGGGTATCTTGTACAGTATTTTAGGGTTCTAAACCCTATTTTACATCAAGATAAGTATTTACTTCATCAATTCAATTATGTCTTTGATTATTTGTGTGTATGCTTGCATGTTCTCCATGTTCGGCTAATTTACTTGTGTGTTTGCTTAGGAATATGAAACTTAATTATTGAATATTGATCGGTTGTTTCTTATCTTAGTTGATTAATGATCTAGTAATGCGATAGGTCATTCGTTGTGTACTTAATGCTTGATTCATCTTTGTGAACCTTAGAATATAATTACCTGAGTAGTTGTAGGCTAAACCATCCAAAGAGTGCCTTAGAGTAAGAGTTTATCATCCCTAGTGGGTTTTGTAGATGAGACCCTTTGGTAAGTTCAAAGAGTTAGGGAGAAACGCATACCCTACAACTTTAGACACACAACGCAACTAAGAATAAGGACGTGACAACTCAACCATCAATAGGAGATAATTAAGGAGTAGTAAAACCTAAGTAAACACATCTTTAAACTATCATACGAGCACACATTAATTAGACATAGACTCCCACCACCTTAGTTTAGATAATTAGATAATAGTAGAGTAATCGGTAGAAATACCAACCCCCAAATCCAATACCCGAGATTCGTACCTTTCAATTTCATAAAATATAAAAATACAAAAAATAATCTTCCTCAACCTCAACCTTAGCGTAGTAACTTCTCACTAGCATTCCTATTCCCCTAGAGAACGATATCAATACCCGTGGCTTACCCTAATTACTACACTACAACGATTAGGTTCACTGCCTAGGGTGTTATAAAACTTGCTCGAAGAAAAGGAAGTTTCCTTGACCCCGAACGCGCTGCGTAAGCGTATCAAGTTTTTGGCGCCGCTGCCGGGGAATAGAATAGCTAGTTAGTAGTCCACCTCGTTTAGGTTTCTTTGCTTGATTCCTGTCAAGTAAACTTTTTTCTCATTTTTAGCTTCCTCGTAGTCTATCCCCCTTCTTCGTGACCTTTGTTCGTAACCATTTTCATTGACTATTCCGTTAGCCGTTATGGAGAACGCGAATCTGCCAAAACTTTCACCCAATCAACGAAATCTACTACATAATCTACCATTTCCACTCCAAAATGAGATCTTGAGGCTCCAGCAACATCATGATGAATCCTTTCCTGAGGCATGGACTCGAATTAAATATTTATTACAAAAAGTCCTTTATCATGGCATTGATTTCTTGTTTCCACTACAATTCTTTTACACTCGTATCGCCCACGAAACCCAAAGGAGACTTGACTATGTAGCGGATGGGGATATTTGGGGACGTGGTGTTCGAATTGCATGGGAAACCTTTGAGATTCACTCCCAATTTAGAAGTGGAACATGGGACCCAAAAAACGAATCTTTAGACCTATTTTCAATTTGGAAACTTCGGTCGGAAAGGTTGTTTAGGAAGGAGATGATTAGAGTTGAGGTACCAAGGTGCATGTCATGGTTAGGCGCTACCACAGTACAAAATAAATACATAGGTGATCTTGATAAGATGGAGGATAGAGTAGAAAATCCAATCCCATCAGATAACCCACAAGTCCTACCATCACTTGAGAAACACACACCGCCTATGACTTACCCGGAAGTAGTAGAAGAAACTATAGGAACCCGAATAAAGGTAGAACCTTTGGACCGACCACAAGTAGTGGATGTGGGTTTGAACGCTTGTAGTGATGACCTTTCTCTTAGTCCTAGGGAAGTTCCTAATTTTGATGAACCGGAGCCTCAACTAAAAACCTTACCCAATTTTCCGTCTTTAGATGTGAATCTTGGAATTGAATTAGGCCCCAATCCACCCATCAAAATAGATAGTCCGGGTAGTTGCTTGATAAAAGTGGTAGATTCTAGGCCATGTAGAGTGGAAGCTAATATAGGAGTAACTTATGACCTTACACACTTATATCACACATTCATGGTTGATAACAAGAAACATTATGGGTTTAAATCGGGTTTATTAGGTCAAGATGGATCCTTAACTAAGAGTCTTTTGAAGTTGATAGAAGATGATCCATTTTTAGGAGAGAGATTTGATTCACCCGCTACACCAATTGAATTAGGTAAGGTTACAATGAATGGATCACACTCCTTCGAGCATATAAATCACCCATCACCTTCACCTCACGTGGCATATTTCCACCCTAAGGGTGTGTATTGCTACTATCATCCGCACTTAAACTTAAGTGTAGGGAAAACTTCCCCTTTATCTGTTAAATAAGGGTAGAGTCAGGCTCGGGACTCGAACAAAAACAAGCGCTTCTTGGGAGGTAACCCATGTGTTTTTCCTTTTCCTTTTTATTTGTGTGTCTTATATCTTTTATTGATTGCTAATTCTCATGTTTAAATTTGTAAAAATGCTTTATTTTGTCTTTAACCTCGTCTTAATTACATATAAAGGTATTTTACATAAGGGATAAGTGTAGGGAGGATTACACACGTTTTCAAAAGAAACGTAAACATGAGAATAACAATTAACTAAAAGATATATATGTTTGTTTGTTCGAGTTAAATGCTTGTATCGAGTCATAATGGATGTTTTTGCAGAAATTTTTCCAGATTCTAAAGATGTAAATTTTCCGAATTTTTCCGAGAAAATCGCAGACCGTTTTTGTCGGGATAACCCGACGGCGTCAGGATTGCAACTGACGGCGTCAGGAAGGAGTAAAACATCAGATCACTTTTTCTCGTTTTCTGAGCTACTTATAAATTTTTTAGAATTTTCCAGGTCTTAATTTTCTTAGATATTCGTAAAATCCATTCCACAAGCATTATATCCTAGTTTAAATCGAGTCTTATATATATTATTACCGCCGATTTTACGCGAAGGGTTGTTTGTTTTCTTCAAGTGTGCAGGTTTAATTTATCAAGAAGAAGATACATAAGGTTGGAAGGAGCTTTTCACGCATACATTCTTCTTGAAAAGGATTTAACCACCACTTTACACGGATCCTACCGAGCTAATCGGGGGAGTATTAGTTTCTTTCGTTTTTAATTACCTTCCATTATCATAACTTTGATACTTTCGGGGAACAGTGGGGACAATGTTCAGTTTAAGTGTAGGGAGGAAAAATAAAACGGAACTTTGAAACTATGCTTATCCTTGATTATTTGCTTTGTCCAATTGTGATTGTGTAATAAACCATGAGAAAATGTCGGTTAGGGTAATTTTGGCACCAAATTTAAAATTTTTCATGACATATAGGAGTGGGCCATTAGTCTTAACAAAAGCGTCTCACGGATAGGAAGTTGCATGACTAGCACAAAAACCCTTTACCACTTAAATTTCACCCAAAATGTGAGGATCGCCCTTAGATTAGTAGGAATTAAAAGCATTCATCTTTAATGCTTAGAGTGTGAACCGGTAGTATATTAGATTCTAGAACTTGTTTTGTGATGCATTCCAAGATCGCAAGTGAGACTACACTTGTGTAGTTAGGAATAACTAAATGATAAGAGGCATTAGGATAAACCCTTGTTTGATACCCGTAATATAATTACTTCTTCCACATCGGTTGAGTAATTCCCCACACCCTTTGCGTTGTACTCATCTTTAGTACACGATACCCCTAGTTAACCCTCAGAGCCTATCCTTTTCGCGGTTCTCGTGATGTTTCGGTTTTCCAAAATATCAATGAAGAACATTGTTTACAATCCACCCCCAAATATACACCCAAATCGCCTTAGCCTACCCCTTATGCACTCACTTTTAGTGCAAATTATTGTTATCACCCTAAACCCTTAGTTCAATTATCTGGTTGCTTGCATGAGTTGCTAAGTCGAGTCATATCCTTTGTATCAGTTTTGGGACGATTGGGACTCATGGGAAAAGTTAAAGTTTATGAAATGACGGGAAGGGAGCGTTAAATTCAAATTCCCTTTGTTTACGTAATAATGTACCCCAAGTGTTTTGATCTTTTCAATTCGGGTCAAATTAGTGTTAGAGTAATAAAAACTCAAGTGTAGGGATGTGCCTATAAATCCCTATCATTTTGATGTTACCGTAGAGGATGGTAGAGTAAAAATGTATGAAAAAAAAAATAGAAAAAGAGAAAAGAAAAATAGAGTGTAAAAAAAAAAAAAAAAAAAAAACGGGCTACCATCCTATATCTATCTTTTAAATTTATGTTTGTTTATTTCCGTTACCTAGAGTTTTAGAGTGTCGAGTCTTGGCTTGGCAACGCCATTCTTCGTATGCATTTAACATAGAGATTTTTGACTTGCCACAACTAAAAAGCCTATCCCACCAAACCCTTGTTTCCCAACCGTAAGCCTAACGTTACAACCCTTTCAAAGACCTCTTTGATAGTCTTTCCTAGGTGCTTACACCATGGATGAAAGAGTAGGTATGTTATCCGTAACATTATTTAATAGAAGTGATGGTCATTCACGTTTAGGAACTTATTAACGTGTGTTAGATATCGTATTAGAATAGTCATCGGGCTCGTGGATTGGGCTAAGCTAAATGGCTATAAGTTATGTTAAGCTAGCCTTGTATCACTTGTAATTCAATCCAACCCAATCCAATCCCATCGAAAGCCCATTAGGGCATCTGGTGTATGGAAGTATAAATACCCCTCAAATGGTCATCTTGTTTTCATCTTTCTCTCTTGTTCATACGCATAACATATTATACAAGTCACCATCTTTCCTTTCTATTTCATCTTTACGCATAACATAGTGTTTGGTTTATGATAAGGTTTTAAAAGGTACCATTTTGAGGGGTCGTTTTAGCCCTTATTTGATCACTTTTGTATCCGTTATTGCTTAATATCGTTCCTTTTCACTTTTTAGGTCTCTTGAAGGCAAAATACTGGAATGACACTTATTTGGACGAAAAGGCGCGAATATACGAAGAAAATGGCCAAAGTCGAGAATCGAGACACTCAAAGCTGCTGAAAATAGAAGGCGACGGCGTCACTGCTTAACTGCGACGCCGTCGTAGGATTTTGTGACGGGACATAAGCCAAAACTCGTATTTTCAAGAGACGGTGTCGGGCTTTAAAGGAGTAGACCATCGCAACTCAGACGGCCTAGATGCGACCCAGACGGCGTCATAAGCTGAAGAGGACGGCGTCACAGGCATAAGGTGACGCCGTCGCAAGGTTAACGTGGCCAGGACGAAACCCTAATGACGGCGACACGACGGCGTCACGAAACATAAGGTGACGCCGTCGCATATGTAATCTTATATATAGAATCCGAATTTTTCAGTTTTAGGGAGAGTCTTTTGGAGTAAAAACCTAAAACCGAACCAAGGGTATCTTGTACAGTATTTTAGGGTTCTAAACCCTATTTTACATCAAGATAAGTATTTACTTCATCAATTCAATTATGTCTTTGATTATTTTTGTGTATGCTTGCATGTTCTCCATGTCCGGCTAATTTACTTGTGTGTTTGCTTAGGAATATGAAACTTAATTATTGAATATTGATCGGTTGTTTCTTATCTTAGTTGATTAATGATCTAGTAATGCGATAGGTCATTCGTTGTGTACTTAATTCTTGATTCATCTTTGTGAACCTTAGAATATAATTACCTGAGTAGTTGTAGGCTAAACCATCCAAAGAGTGCCTTAGAGTAAGAGTTTATCATCCCTAGTGGGTTTTGTAGACGAGACCCTTTGGTAAGTTCAAAGAGTTAGGGAGAAAAGCATACCCTACAACTTTAGACACACAACGCAACTAAGAATAAGGACGTGACAACTCAACCATCAATAGGAGATAATTAAGGAGTAGTAAAACCTAAGTAAACACATCTTTAAACTATCATACGAGCACACATTAATTAGACATAGACTCCCACCACCTTAGTTTAGATAATTAGATAATAGTAGAGTAATCGGTAGAAATACCAACCCCCCAAATCCAATACCCGAGATTCGTACCTTTCAATTCCATAAAATATAAAAATACAAAAATAATCTTCCTCAACCTCAACCTTAGCGTAGTAACTTCTCACTAGCATTCCTATTCCCCTAGAGAACGATATCAATACCCGTGGCTTACCCTAATTACTACACTACAACGATTAGGTTCACTGCCTAGGGTGTTATAAAACTTGCTCGAAGAAAAGGAAGTTTCCTTGACCCCGAACGCGCTGCGTAAGCGTATCAAGTTTTTGGCGCCGCTGCCGGGGAATAGAATAGCTAGTTAGTAGTCCACCTCGTTTAGGTTTCTTTGCTTGATTCCTGTCAAGTAAACTTTTTTCTCATTTTTAGCTTCCTCGTAGTCTATCCCCCTTCTTCGTGACCTTTGTTCGTAACCATTTTCATTGACTATTCCGTTAGCCGTTATGGAGAACGCGAATCTGCCAAAACTTTCACCCAATCAACGAAATCTACTACATAATCTACCATTTCCACTCCAAAATGAGATCTTGAGGCTCCAGCAACATCATGATGAATCCTTTCCTGAGGCATGGACTCGAATTAAATATTTATTACAAAAAGTCCTTTATCATGGCATTGATTTACTGTTTCCACTACAATTCTTTTACACTCGTATCGCCCACGAAACCCAAAGGAGACTTGACTACGTAGCGGATGGGGATATTTGGGGACGTGGTGTTCGAATTGCATGGGAAACCTTTGAGATTCACGCCCAATTTAGAAGTGGAACATGGGACCCAAAAAACGAATCTTTAGACCTATTTTCAATTTGGAAACTCGGTCGGAAGGTTGTTTAGGAAGGAGATGATTAGAGTTGAGGTACCAAGGTGCATGTCATGGTTAGGCGCTACCACAGTACAAAATAAATACATAGGTGATCTTGATAAGATGGAGGATAGAGTAGAAAATCCAATCCCATCGAATAACCCACAAGTCCTACCATCACTTGAGAAACACACACCGCCTATGACTTACCCGGAAGTAGTAGAAGAAACTATAGGAACCCGAATAAAGGTAGAACCTTTGGACCGACCACAAGTAGTGGATGTGGGTTTGAACGCTTGTAGTGATGACCTTTCTCTTAGTCCTAGGGAAGTTCCTAATTTTGATGAACCGGAGCCTCAACTAAAAACCTTACCCAATTTTCCGTCTTTAGATGTGAATCTTGGAATTGAATTAGGCCCCAATCCACCCATCAAAATAGATAGTCCGGGTAGTTGCTTGATAAAAGTGGTAGATTCTAGGCCATGTAGAGTGGAAGCTAATATAGGAGTAACTCATGACCTTACACACTTATATCACACATTCATGGTTGATAACAAGAAACATTATGGGTTTAAATCGGGTTTATTAGGTCAAGATGGATCCTTAACTAAGAGTCTTTTGAAGTTGATAGAAGATGATCCATTTTTAGGAGAGAGATTTGATTCACCCGCTACACCAATTGAATTAGGTAAGGTTACAATGAATGGATCACACTCCTTCGAGCATATAAATCACCCATCACCTTCACCTCACGTGGCATATTTCCACCCTAAGGGTGTGTATTGCTACTATCATCCGCACTTAAACTTAAGTGTAGGGAAAACTTCCCCTTTATCTGTTAAATAAGGGTAGAGTCAGGCTCGGGACTCGAACAAAAACAAGCGCTTCTTGGGAGGTAACCCATGTGTTTTTCCTTTTCCTTTTTATTTGTGTGTCTTATATCTTTTATTGATTGCTAATTCTCATGTTTAAATTTGTAAAAATGCTTTATTTTGTCTTTAACCTCGTCTTAATTACATATAAAGGTATTTTACATAAGGGATAAGTGTAGGGAGGATTACACACGTTTTCAAAAGAAACGTAAACATGAGAATAACAATTAACTAAAAGATATATATGTTTGTTTGTTCGAGTTAAATGCTTGTATCGAGTCATAATGGATGTTTTTGCAGAAATTTTTCCAGATTCTAAAGATGTAAATTTTCTAGAATTTTTTCCAAAAATCATGCACCGTTTTTGTCGGGATAACCCGACGGCGTCAGATTGCAACGACGGCGTCGAAGGAGTAAAAACATCAGATCACTTTTTCTCGTTTTCTGAGCTACTTATAAATTTTTTAGAATTTTCCAGGTCTTAATTTTCTTAGATATTCTGTAAAAATCCATTCCACAAGCATTATATCCTAGTTTAAATCGAGTCTTATATATATTATTACCGCCGATTTTACGCGAAGGGTTGTTTGTTTTCTTCAAGTGTGCAAGTTTAATTTATCAAGAAGAAGATACATAAGGTTGGAAGGAGCTTTTCACGCATACATTCTTCTTGAAAAGGATTTAACCACCACTTTACACGGATCCTACCGAGCTAATCAGGGGAGTATTAGTTTCTTTCGTTTTTAATTACCTTCCATTATCATAACTTTGATACTTTCGGGGAACACTGGGGACAATGTTCAGTTTAAGTGTAGGGAGGAAAATAAAACGGGAACTTTGAAACTATGCTTATCCTTGATTATTTGCTTTGTCCAATTGTGATTGTGTAATAAACCATGAGAAAATGTCGGTTAGGGTAATTTTGGCACCAAATTTAAAATTTTTCATGACATATAGGAGTGGGCCATTAGTCTTAACAAAAGCGTCTCACGGATAGGAAGTTGCATGACTAGCACAAAAACCCTTTACCACTTAAATTTCACCCAAAATGTGAGGATCGCCCTTAGATTAGTAGGAATTAAAAGCATTCATCTTTAATGCTTAGAGTGTGAACCGGTAGTATATTAGATTCTAGAACTTGTTTTGTGATGCATTCCAAGATCGCAAGTGAGACTACACTTGTGTAGTTAGGAATAACTAAATGATAAGAGGCATTAGGATAAACCCTTGTTTGATACCCGTAATATAATTACTTCTTCCACATCGGTTGAGTAATTCCCCCACACCCTTTGCGTTGTACTCATTTTTAGTACACGATACCCCTAGTTAACCCCTCAGAGCCTATCCTTTTCGCGGTTCTCGTGATGTTTCGGTTTTTCCAAAATATCAATGAAGAGCATTGTTTACACCCCACCCCCAAATATACACCCAAATCGCCTTAGCCTACCCCTTATGCACTCACTTTTAGTGCAAATTATTGTTATCACCCTAAACCCTTAGTTCAATTATCTGGTTGCTTGCATGAGTTGCTAAGTCGAGTCATATCCTTTGTATACAGTTTTGGGACGATTGGGATTCATGGGAAAAGTTAAAGTTTATGAAATGACAGGAAGGGAACGTTAAATTCAAATTCCCTTTGTTTGCGTAATAATGTACCCCAAGTGTTTTGATCTTTTCAATTCGGGTCAAATTAGTGTTAGAGTAATAAAAACTCAAGTGTAGGGATGTGCCTATAAATCCCTATCATTTTGATGTTACCGTAGAGGATGGTAGAGTAAAAGTGTATGAAAAAAAAATCGAAAAAAAATAGAAAAAGAGAAAAAGAAAAAAATAGAGTGTAAAAAAAAAAAAAAAAAAAAACGGGCTACCATCCTATATCTATCTTTTAAATTTATGTTTGTTTATTTCCGTTACCTAGAGTTTTAGAGTGTCGAGTCTTGGCTTGGCAACGCCATTCTTCGTATGCATTTAACATAGAGATTTTTGACTTGCCACAACTAAAAAGCCTATCCCACCAAACCCTTGTTTCCCAACCGTAAGCCTAACGTTACAACCCTTTCAAAGACCTCTTTGATAGTCTTTCCTAGGTGCTTACACCATGGATGAAAGAGTAGGTATGTTATCCGTAACATTATTTAATAGAAGTGATGGTCATTCACGTTTAGGAACTTATTAACGTGTGTTAGATATCGTATTAGAATAGTCATCGGGCTCGTGGATTGGGCTAAGCTAAATGGCTATAAGTTATGTTAAGCTAGCCTTGTATCACTTGTAATTCAATCCAACCCAATCCAATCCCATCGAAAGCCCATTAGGGCATCTGGTGTATGGAAGTATAAATACCCCTCAAATGGTCATCTTGTTTTCATCTTTCTCTCTTGTTCATACGCATAACATATTATACAAGTCACCATCTTTCCTTTCTATTTCATCTTTACGCATAACATAGTGTTTGGTTTATGATAAGGTTTTAAAAGGTACCATTTTGAGGGGTCGTTTTAGCCCTTATTTGATCACTTTTGTATCCGTTATTGCTTAATATCGTTCCTTTTCACTTTTTAGGTCTCTTGAAGGCAAAATACTGGAATGACACTTATTTGGACGAAAAGGCGCGAATATACGAAGAAAATGGCCAAAGTCAGAATCGAGACACTCAAAGCTGCTGAAAATAGAAGGCGACGGCGTCACTGCTTAACTGCGACGCCGTCGTAGGATTTTGTGACGGGACATAAGCCAAAACTCGTATTTTCAAGAGACGGTGTCGGGCTTTAAAGGAGTAGACCATCGCAACTCAGACGGCCTAGATGCGACCCAGACGGCGTCATAAGCTGAAGAGGACGGCGTCACAGGCATAAGGTGACGCCGTCGCAAGGTTAACGTGGCAGGACGAAACCTAATGACGGCGACACAACGGCGTCACGAAACATAAGGTGACGCCGTCGCATATGTAATCTTATATATAGAATCGGAATTTTTCAGTTTTAGAGAGAGTCTTTTGGAGTAAAAACCTAAAACCGAACCAAGGGTATCTTGTACAGTATTTTAGGGTTCTAAACCCTATTTTACATCAAGATAAGTATTTACTTCATCAATTCAATTATGTCTTTGATTATTTTTGTGTATGCTTGCATGTTCTCCATGTCCGGCTAATTTACTTGTGTGTTTGCTTAGGAATATGAAACTTAATTATTGAATATTGATCGGTTGTTTCTTATCTTATTTGATTAATGATCTAGTAATGCGATAGGTCATTCGTTGTGTACTTAATTCTTGATTCATCTTTGTGAACCTTAGAATATAATTACCTGAGTAGTTGTAGGCTAAACCATCCAAAGAGTGCCTTAGAGTAAGAGTTTATCATCCCTAGTGGGTTTTGTAGACGAGACCCTTTGGTAAGTTCAAAGAGTTAGGGAGAAACGCATACCCTACAACTTTAGACACACAACGCAACTAAGAATAAGGACGTGACAACTCAACCATCAATAGGAGATAATTAAGGAGTAGTAAAACCTAAGTAAACACATCTTTAAACTATCATACGCGCACACATTAATTAGACATAGACTCCCACCATCTTAGTTTAGATAATTAGATAATAGTAGAGTAATCGGTAGAAATACCAACCCACCAAATCGAATACCCGAGATTCGTACCTTTCAATTCCATAAAATATAAAAATACAAAAATAATCTTCCTCAACCTCAACCTTAGCGTAGTAACTTCTCACTAGCATTCCTATTCCCTAGAGAACGATATCAATACCCGTGGCTTACCCTAATTACTACACTACAACGATTAGGTTCACTTCCTAGGGTGTTATAAAACTTGCTCGAAGAAAAGGAAGTTTCCTTGACCCCGAACGCGCTGCGTAAGCGTATCAAGTTTTGGCGCTGCGGGAATAGAATAGCTAGTTAGTAGTCCACCTCGTTTAGGTTTCTTTGCTTGATTCTGTCAAGTAAACTTTTTCTCATTTTTAGCTTCCTCGTAGTCTATCCCTCTTCTTCGTGACCTTTGTTCGTAACCATTTTTCATTGACTATTCCGTTAGCGTTATGGAGCGAATCTGCCAAAACTTTCACCCAATCAACGAAATCTACTACATAATCTACCATTTCCACTCCAAAATGAGATCTTGAGGCTCGGCAACATCATGATGAATCCTTTCCTGAGGCATGGACTCGAATTAAATATTTATTACAAAAAGTCCTTTATCATGGCATTGATTTCTTGTTTCCACTACAATTCTTTTACACTCGTATCGCCCACGAAACCCAAAGGAGACTTGACTACGTAGCGGATGGGGATATTTGGGGACGTGGTGTTCGAATTGCATGGGAAACCTTTGAGATTCACGCCCAATTTAGAAGTGGAACATGGGACCCAAAAAACGAATCTTTAGACCTATTTTCAATTTGGAAACTTCGATTCGGAAGGTTGTTTAGGAAGGAGATAATTAGAGTTGAGGTACCAAGGTGCATGTCATGGTTAGGCGCTACCACGATTACAAAATAAATACATAGGTGATCTTGATAAGATGGAGGATAGAGTAGAAAATCCAATCCCATCGAATAACCCACAAGTCCTACCATCACTTGAGAAACACACACCGCCTATGACTTACCCGGAAGTAGTAGAAGAAACTATAGGAACCCGAATAAAGGTAGAACCTTTGGACCGACCACAAGTAGTGGATGTGGGTTTGAACGCTTGTAGTGATGACCTTTCTCTTAGTCCTAGGAAGTTCCTAGTTTTGATGAACCGGAGCCTCAACCGAAACCCTTACCCAATTTTCCGTCTTTAGATGTGAATCTTGGAATTGAATTAGGCTCCAATCCACCCATCAAAATAGATAGTCCGGGTAGTTGCTTGATAAAAGTGGTAGATTCTAGGCCATGTAGAGTAGAAGCTAATATAGGAGTAACTCATGACCTTACACACTTATATCACACATTCATGGTTGATAACAAGAAACATTATGGGTTTAAATCGGGTTTATTAGGTCAAGATGGATCCTTAACTAAGAGTCTTTTGAAGTTGATAGAAGATGATCCATTTTTAGGAGAGAGATTTGATTCACCCGCTACACCAATTGAATTAGGTAAGGTTACAATGAATGGATCACACTCCTTCGAGCATATAAATCACCCATCACCTTCATCTCACGTGGCATATTTCCACCCTAAGGGTGTGTATTGCTACTATCATCCGCACTTAAACTTAAGTGTAGGGAAAACTTCCCCTTTATCTGTTAAATAAGGGTAGAGTCAGGCTCGGGACTCGAACAAAAACAAGCGCTTCTTGGGAGGTAACCCATGTGTTTTTCCTTTTCCTTTTTATTTGTGTGTCTTATATCTTTTATTGATTGCTAATTCTCATGTTTAAATTTGTAAAAATGCTTTATTTTGTCTTTAACCTCGTCTTAATTACATATAAAGGTATTTTACATAAGGGATAAGTGTAGGGAGGATTACACACGTTTTCAAAAGAAACGTAAACATGAGAATAACAATTAACTAAAAGATATATATGTTTGTTTGTTCGAGTTAAATGCTTGTATCGAGTCATAATGGATGTTTTTGCAGAAATTTTTCCAGATTCTAAAGATGTAAATTTTCCATAATTTTTTCCAGAAAATCGCAGACCAGTTTTTGTCGGGATAACCCGGCGTCGAGATTGCAACCTGACGGCGTCGGAAGGAGTAAAAACATCGATCACTTTTTCTCGTTTCTGAGCTACTTATAAATTTTTAGAATTTTCGGTCTTAATTTTCTTAGAATTTCTGTAAACATCCATTCCACAAGCATTATATCCTAGTTTAAATCGAGTCTTATATATATTATTACCGCCGATTTTACGCGAAGGGTTGTTTGTTTTCTTCAAGTGTGCAGGTTTAATTTATCAAGAAGAAGATACATAAGGTTGGAAGGAGCTTTTCACGCATACATTCTTCTTGAAAAGGATTTAACCACCACTTTACACGGATCCTACCGAGCTAATCGGGGGAGTATTAGTTTCTTTCGTTTTTAATTACCTTCCATTATCATAACTTTGATACTTTCGGGAACACTGGGACAATGTTCAGTTTAAGTGTAGGGAGGAAAATAAAACGGGAACTTTGAAACTATGCTTATCCTTGATTATTTGCTTTGTCCAATTGTGATTGTGTAATAAACCATGAGAAAATGTCGGTTAGGGTAATTTTGGCACCAAATTTAAAATTTTTCATGACATATAGGAGTGGGCCATTAGTCTTAACAAAAGCGTCTCACGGATAGGAAGTTGCATGACTAGCACAAAACCCTTTACCACTTAAATTTCACCCAAAATGTGAGGATCGCCCTTAGATTAGTAGGAATTAAAAGCATTCATCTTTAATGCTTAGAGTGTGAACCGGTAGTATATTAGATTCTAGAACTTGTTTTGTGATGCATTCCAAGATCGCAAGTGAGACTACACTTGTGTAGTTAGGAATAACTAAATGATAAGAGGCATTAGGATAAACCCTTGTTTGATACCCGTAATATAATTACTTCTTCCACATCGGTTGAGTAATTCCCCACACCCTTTGCGTTGTACTCATCTTTAGTACACGATACCCTAGTTAACCCCTCGAGCCTATCCTTTTAGCGGTTCTCGTGATGTTTCGGTTTTTCCGAAATATCAATGAAGAGCATTGTTTACACCCCACCCCAAATATACACCCAAATCGCCTTAGCCTACCCCTTATGCACTCACTTTTAGTGCAAATTATTGTTATCACCCTAAACCCTTAGTTCAATTATCCGGTTGCTTGCATGAGTTGCTAAGTCGAGTCATATCCTTTGTATACTGTTTTGGGACGATTGGGATTCATGGGAAAAGTTAAAGTTTATGAAATGACAGAAGGGAGCGTTAAATTCAAATTCCCTTTGTTAGCGTAATAATGTACCCCAAGTGTTTTGATCTTTTCAATTCGGGTCAAATTAGTGTTAGAGTAATAAAACTCAAGTGTAGGGATGTGCCTATAAATCCCTATCATTTTGATGTTACCGTAGAGGATGGTAGAGTAAAAGTGTATGAAAAAATCGAAAAAAATAGAAAAGAGAAAAAGAAAAAAATAGAGTGTAAAAAAGCGGGATACCATCCTATATCTATCTTTTAAATTTATGTTTGTTTATTTCCGTTACCTAGAGTTTTAGAGTGTCGAGTCTTGGCTTGGCAACGCCATTCTTCGTATGCATTTAACATAGAGATTTTTGACTTGCCACAACTAAAAAGCCTATCCCACCAAACCCTTGTTTCCCAACCGTAAGCCTAACGTTACAACCCTTTCAAAGACCTCTTTGATAGTCTTTCCTAGGTGCTTACACCATGGATGAAAGAGTAGGTATGTTATCCGTAACATTATTTAATAGAAGTGATGGTCATTCACGTTTAGGAACTTATTAACGTGTGTTAGATATCGTATTAGAATAGTCATCGGGCTCGTGGATTGGGCTAAGCTAAATGGCTATAAGTTATGTTAAGCTAGCCTTGTATCACTTGTAATTCAATCCAACCCAATCCAATCCCATCGAAAGCCCATTAGGGCATCTGGTGTATGGAAGTATAAATACCCCTCAAATGGTCATCTTGTTTTCATCTTTCTCTCTTGTTCATACGCATAACATATTATACAAGTCACCATCTTTCCTTTCTATTTCATCTTTACGCATAACATAGTGTTTGGTTTATGATAAGGTTTTAAAAGGTACCATTTTGAGGGGTCGTTTTAGCCCTTATTTGATCACTTTTGTATCCGTTATTGCTTAATATCGTTCCTTTTCACTTTTTAGGTCTCTTGAAGGCAAAATACTGGAATGACACTTATTTGGACGAAAAGCGCGAATATCTGAAGAAAATGGCCAAAGTCAGAATCGAGACACTCAAAGCTGCGAAAATAGAAGGCGACGCAACATCGCTTAAGCTGCGACGCCGTCGTAGGATTTTGTGACGGGACATAAGCCAAAACTCGTATTTTCAAGAGACGGTGTCGGGCTTTAAAGGAGTAGACCATCGCAACTCGCGGCCTAGATGCGACCAGCGGCGTCATAAGCTGAAGAGGGCGGCGTCCACAGGCATAAGGTGACGCCGTCGCAAGGTTAACGTGGCCAAGACGAAACCCTAATGACGGCGACACGACGGCGTCACGAAACATAAGGTGACGCCGTCGCATATGTAATCTTATATATAGAATCCGAATTTTTCAGTTTTAGGGAGAGTCTTTTGGAGTAAAAACCTAAAACCGAACCAAGGGTATCTTGTACAGTATTTTAGGGTTCTAAACCCTATTTTACATCAAGATAAGTATTTACTTCATCAATTCAATTATGTCTTTGATTATTTGTGTGTATGCTTGCATGTTCTCCATGTCCGGCTAATTTACTTGTGTGTTTGCTTAGGAATATGAAACTTAATTATTGAATATTGATCGGTTGTTTCTTATCTTAGTTGATTAATGATCTAGTAATGCGATAGGTCATTCGTTGTATACTTAATTCTTGATTCATCTTTGTGAACCTTAGAATATAATTACCTGAGTAGTTGTAGGCTAAACCATCCAAAGAGTGCCTTAGAGTAAGAGTTTATCATCCCTAGTGGGTTTTGTAGACGAGACCCTTTGGTAAGTTCAAAGAGTTAGGGAGAAACGCATACCCTACAACTTTAGACACACAACGCAACTAAGAATAAGGACGTGACAACTCAACCATCAATAGGAGATAATTAAGGAGTAGTAAAAACCTAAGTAAACACATCTTTAAACTATCATACGAGCACACATTAATTAGACATAGACTCCCACAACCTTAGTTTAGATAATTAGATAATAGTAGAGTAATCGGTAGAAATACCAACCCCCCAAATCCAATACACGAGATTCGTACCTTTCAATTTCATAAAATATAAAAATACAAAAAATAATCTTCCTCAACCTCAACCTCAACCTTAGCGTAGTAACTTCTCACTAGCATTCCTATTCCCCTAGAGAACAATATCAATACCCGTGGCTTACCCTAATTACTACACTACAACGATTAGGTTCACTGCCTAGGGTGTTATAAAACTTGCTCGAAGAAAAGGAAGTTTCCTTTACCCTGAACGCGCTGCGTAAGCGTGTCAGTTTACATGCATACTTGTGTGGTTATGTGGTATATGTGATAAGGTTGAGAAAAAAAGGTCATACAGGGTAAAAAAGCAACATGACGGGTGAGAATTATAAGTACATTATCTTAAATGCGGCTGATTGTTAGTATCATCTATGACCTTCCATTCTGCATGTGCTAAAAGCTTTGACTCGAGAAATTGGTTTAAACCCACTCTAGGCTATCGAGTTCTCAGTAATGATGTGTTTCAATTGGTCTACTCTTCTAATGACTATGTCACTTTGCTTACGCAGGTCTAAATAAAAGGCGCACTATATTGGTAACATTCAACTTAATCAAATACATTTAAGGTTATATATTGTTCTGCGTGAGTTTTGTTTCCCATAGATAGACATTGAGAAAAAGGCTTCAAACATGCCATACAAGGAACATAGTTTGTGACAATAGTTGCCAATATGCGGGAAAATGTTGGTGATATCAAAATTGCATTTTGAAAGTTTTTATAAAAAAAATATATATTCTAACATGTAAGGGCTATAGTGTTGTAAAAAGAAGATAATCATTCTTTTAGTGTTTAGATGAAGTTGTTTAATCCAATGTAAGGGGGTGTTTGGGATTGCTTTGTAAGTACGTGCTTATTGCTTACTTTTTAGTGTTTGGATGAAACAGTATTTCAGGGGAGGGGGATTAGTATGTGCTAATTACACTGTTATAAAGTTGTTAAAGCGAACATCAATTTCAAGCACTATATTAAAAATTATTTACCATATTGTTTAAAAATGCATATCTTGGTACCTGGACTATCTCAAAGCAAATAATACGAGTAACCAATCCAAACACCCTTACATAAGCACTTGAAAAAAGCACGTTGGTACTTGCATATTATAAATGCAATTAAGGTGTTTGGGATTGAAGTTGCTACCTGCAAATTCCTTATGTCATCAGACGGTGTTATTTACGAGTTGTTTTAGAGCATATAAGCATTTTTTTAGTCTTTACATGAAAGATAAAATTGTAGTCTAAGCGGGTGTTTATGATTCCTTTTCAGGTCTGCTTATTGGATTGGAATTAACCTTATAATGGAGATTAATAATCCCAAACAATATATTGAAACATGTTAATTTTAGTACATGTTGGGTCATGTTATCGTCATGTTTTGGTCCATTTTTTATCAAGTTCTTATTAGCAGCCTGTACACGGGTTTTAAACGTATTTTTGTTTATCAAGTATAATCAATTTGCATTTGAAAGACTTGCATTTAATGATGTTGTATATAGAATTGGAAAAATGATGTGTATTAGACACAAGTATAGTATCAGCAGTATCAGCCATGGGATCATAGGGAACATCAACAGGAATCTCAGTAGTAGAAGCATCATCAAAAGGAATCTGTACACCACCAGTAGGAACATCAACCTAAAGGAGCAGAGCTATCAACAGCAATGGATGTACCATCATGAGGAACCATAGAGCTACCAGCAGCAATAGTAGATTGAAAATTTTCAAATGCTGGTACTACAGAATGGAGTTTGGTCCTTCTCGTTTTGAAAACATTGATCTCTGGAGCAGGCTCATCATCAGGCACACAGACATTGACTTCCTCAAGCTCAGACAAATGAACTTCCTCTGTTGTAGCATCAGAAACATTAACTTCCTCAGGCTCAGAAACATAAAGTTCCTCTGTTGTAGTATAAGCCAAGGAAGCAAAAGCCAACACATGAATAGCATCAAGATCAATATCCTCCTCTTCACCATCCTGCTCATCCTCTGAATCAAAAACCACAAACTTGCTCCTCCTCTTTTTCAATCTATCCTCCAAAGCAGTCGCTCTTCCAAGAAATTGAACAACTGCTCCACCAAGTTTCTTCTTAGTCTCCTTTAACTCAGCGTCCAAATCATCAACCTTCTGAACATACCTGTCAAGCAAGCTAGACATCTTCATCAGTGCATCAGCATCCTTAGCTCCACCAACAGGTTGACCTGAGGTGTGAGGAGCTTCATTGGATATGGGAGGAGAAACATAATAATCTCCACCAATATTAGTGTCATCATAAAATGTGTGTCTAGGGGGACTCAAAGGTGGCTCATGTGGTTGGTCAATATTAACCTCTGGTTCAACTGGAGTTTGATCCTGTGTTCCAGAAGCAATGATAGGCTTATCAGGAGCAACAAACCTAGGAGATGGTGAGGTAATATGTCTAGGAGATGTGGGTAGCTGGTTATCAGTAGTAACTGATACAGTTGCATCAAGATCATTGGAGGCCCTAATATCAGCTGTATCTGATGTAGAGGCACCATCAACATCAGGGATGGGTGATATATTGCTACCAGCAGCCTCAGAAATAGGTGGCACATTGCGACCAGCAGCATCAGCTGCACCAACATCTACATTGCCAACGGGCAACATAGTAGGCAACAATGGTCTGTGTTCCCCAGCAAAATTTGTCCTGATGGTAGCAAAGAGTTTAGCAGTTAACTTTCCTATTGGTCTTGGGGTTTGGTCTGAGGTCTAAATGCCTAAGATTATCTGCAAGAATCTAGGATACATTAAAAATTAAAAATTTATGCTTGGTATCCGTAATTTTTTTAAGCATTTCCTCAAATATGTACCTTGAAAAGTTATATACTCTACCTTTAGACAAACAAATGATAGCACATGCAATAGAGCTAGAGAACTGATCCCAACCCCCAGTCTTACGACTTATACATTGGAGAAGGGTTCGAACTAAAAATCTCTACTTAGGGCAAAACTTATTCTTATACCATATAAACTTCCCATCAGTGGGATACCCTAAACTGGCCAAACCAGTGATGATTTCCTGCCTATCATTTTCAAAAACTCCTCCTTCATCATCTAGTTGCAACTGAGTCCTTATAAGAGACTCAGTAACTACACATTCCTGTCCATCAATTATGGCCACAATCTCCTTGGGCTGACCCTCAGGAGATCTTTCATAAGCAGTGGCCCATAATTTCCTGACTAAACAGTCATGAACAACAGATGGTCAGTGAGTTAGGGCATACCTGATCTTGGAGCGCTGTATAAAATCAACCATAGGATCAAAGATATCACTTCCTTTAGCTTTTCCCAGAAATGCGACTTTATTATGGTCCCCTTTAAAAACAAGTGCCGCCATTGCAATGATTCAGGAAGCCGAACTAGAAATTAAGAAGATTTGAAATAGGTTTTGGTTGAGAATGAGAGGGAATTGGTTAATTAGGTCGTGGGATCACTATGTTTGCTATTTAAAGAAGTTACCCAAAATAGCCGTTCAAATTGGTAAATACCTCAGAAAGTATCTTTGACCAATTTTGACTTTTATTTTATCCTGAAATAAATACCCAATTCCACGATACCAGCAGCATCCACAAGTCAATCAGCAGGAACCACATGGTCAAACAACAGAAACGACACATTTTTTGACCACAGTTACTATACTAAAGCTACCAGCAGGAACCATAACCCATCAGCAGGAACAAACACGCTATCAGCAGGAATGAGAGAAAGTCAACCCTTTTGTTAACTGCGCATTAACACCTCTTCAGTCATAACCCTTATTTACTCTTTCGCCAACTGAACAATTACTAGCATTAATCTATTGGAGTTAGATTACATGTTGACCTTGTCTATAAAAGAAACCTCCATTCATAAACCACATACACACAAACCCTTCAATCGATCATCTACCAAAAACACCATCAGCATGAACAACCAATTGACATCTCTTCTGATTCCTCTTCAAGCCCCTCATCTGACGATGGATGGAGGAACTACTTTCCTCCCCTGCATTAGATACTCACCTATATGAATACCAATCCACCACCACCACCAGCACTAGTAGGCACCTCTTTTGAAGATCTTCCAACTCCACCATCTTATGTGGAAGATACCAGTTCTGAACTCAGCTCCATGCCTAGCTTTGTTTCTGCTTATGACGACATTGATGATGATACAGGTGGCCCCTCCAGGGCTTTGGATATTGCCCCTCTTGCTCAAGTTCCAGCTCCTTCAGCACAAATGCCATCTCTTCCTGCTCCAGCACCAACAAAGAGAACACATGTGCTTGGACTCCCAGACCCCCAAGTCTGGGAGGTGGTTGGGAGGAGGGACAAACAAAGTATGCCGGATTTTGGAAAGGGTAAAGGACCCATGGAGTAGGTGGTGTTAGTAGTTTTCTTTTGTTGATGTCTTTGATGTAATGAAAGCTTGTGATGTAATACTGCATCTTCGGATGTAGTTCTTTTAATGAATGAACTTTATCTTTTTCTTTTGATTCCATTGTAACTGATTAAGAGTGTTTGACTTATAATCTGCAAAGTTGTTAGTAGAACAAAGCATATACAAAGAATATCTGAGAATACACAAATAATACGGATACTACTATCCACAGAAACAATAACTATCAGTAGAAATGATACTATTAGCAGAAACTACACTAACAGCAGGAACCTATCAGTAGGAACCACTATACTATTACATTATTAAATAATTCCTAACATCAGTTACGAGCGACTCTTCTGGGATATTTTTGCCATAGCGTAAGTATGCTATAGAGATTTTGGAGCTTGCACATATGGCTGGTTGTAACCCTTCTCGGACTCCTGTTGACACTGAATCTAAATTGGGTAATGATGGTGATCCGGTTTCTGATCCTAATTTATATCGGAGTCTTGCAGGTTCTTTTTAGTATCTTACCTTCACTAGACCAGATATTACATATGTTGTGCAGGAGGTTTGCCTATATATGCATGATCCTCGAGAGCCTCATTTCAATGCTCTCAAGCGGATTTTACGATATGTCCAGGGGACTCTAGCTTATGGTTTACAGTTATTTTCTTCTACTACTGTAACACCCCCAAATCTGGTTTAGCGGAAGCATTCGGGTCATGGGGTGCTACTAAATCCGAGATCATAACACAAGTAATGAAGAACGGAATACATACTCCATTTAATTTCATAAATTTGTTTTTAAAACATTGTTTTACAATCATCGATCAAATAAAAAGGGCAAGGCCCATAAGTTTTATGGTCCCAGTAATAAACATAGATATGTGTCAAAACACTTCTTTTAGGAAACACTATGACCGTTGCCATGCCTTGCCTTGCATCAAGATATCAAATCAAGTACCTGAGAAAAATATGCTAAAAAGTCAGCAAAAAGCTGGTGAGTTCATAGGTTTAAGAATAAAACAGTAAGTATGGACCAAAATATGAGCATATGAACATTACAACGAATATAATTACATATGAATGCATGACTATTACACTAGCACTAAGTTCATGCAACCGAAGCTACGACAGTTTCTGTATACAAAGTGAGGTCATACAATTTATGGGGGCCAATGCGAGTGTTTGTCCCTCTACACTCGATTCCAACATGGTATACGTTTCGCCTTGACCGATGAATGGCCACCCGAACGGAGAAGTCACCCTCAATAGATCTATTTATAACATTCGCGCTTCCCAATGGGAACTTACGGTTATTGAATTGGGTATTTCTAGGGACTTAAGGGCTTAGGCTAAACCACGTAATAGTAATCATGCAACTGTTTAAGTCCATAAAAAGATATGCATATTTCCTCACCTCAAAATGTATAAAACAATTTATCAAGTAAAAGTGGGGCTATAAACTCACGTCAGCAATAAATAGTCCGAAGGTGGAATTCAAAGTGTGTTGTGGAACTGCACCGACACGCGACCTAAGTGAGTAGGGCAAAATTTTAGTTCATTATTTATATTAAGAGTTTCTTAAAATGGTTGAATTTCATCACTTGCATAATGGTGCTAAGACCGAAATTTGTTTGCTATATATTCATAAGGTTTTACTAGTAAGCATATATATGTGTATATCTTTTTGTGCTTAGGAAATTAAATGTGGAAATTATTATGTTGTCTTCCTTGTGTCAAAATATATTTTGCCAAAAATCGGTTTTGATTAGTATGTAGATTGATTTGCCAAAGGTTGGTTTTTAGCATTAAAACTAACGACTAAAAGTCTTGGTATGAAATTTCTTAAATAATTCACGCTTTCAAACTCTTGTTCTTTATTTAAGTTTACTTGTTCTACGATTTTTACACTAGTTTTCACGACCGCATATATTGAAATGAAAGGTTATGTATATACGCGAATGAGTTGAGTTTTTGATTGGTTCTCGAATACACACTCTCGCGAGTTTTATTTGTTGATTTGCCTAACACCTAAACGAACACCCTCACAGCCACAGTGGGCTGTGGCCCGGCGGCATGGGTATAAGGATTGGGCCTAGGCCAATAAACCAACCAAATTTTTTTATATATACCACGACATGGGCTGTGGCCCATCTAATTCTTGCTAGCAGTTTCGCTGCTATGCTGTTGTTGGAGGGAAGACATGAAAACATGATCTGTGTGACAACGTCTAGACCCTTTGGTAAAAATATCAGTATACTGAAACCGAGAAAGAACATGTAGTACTCGAACTTGACCAGTAGCAACCAAATCACGAACAAAATGAATATCAATCTCAATGTTCTTTGTCCGCTGATCTTTGAACAGGATTAAAGGACAAGTACACGGCACTCACGTTATCACAATAAACAATAGTAGCGGAGGACAAAGGTGTATGAAGCTCACGTAGTAAATTCCGAAGCCAACATGTCATATCTACATCATTAGCAGCACCACGATACTTAGCCTTAGCACTGGAACAAGAAATCGTTGGCTGACGTTTAGAGGACCAGGATAGTAAGTTGTTACCAAGAAAAACACAATAACCTGATGTAGACCGACGAGTAGTAGGACAACCAGCCCAATCAGCATCCAAATAAGCAACCATGGACGCAATAGTTGTGACACACGGCAATTTTCCGACTATTATTAAATAATAAATGATTATTTATTATTGCTAAGCATATTAAATTAAGCGTGCATTACCTTACATGACCATTTGAATAGATAACTCGCACACTATAGCTTGCAGTAAAGCAATTTTCATTGCATAATTTTATCACGAATTAAAAATTTATCATTTCCTGACATGTACTGATAATTATAAATGTAAAACGATAGGTTATCTCGTTTTTACTGAAAACCCGACACCGCGCACGTACAGACACCACATCAATATTAATTTAGATGTTATAAATTATTCCCGGAGTCAATAACATCAAAAGTCATACTCAAAAATTTGTCCCAAGATATAAGTATCAAAAGAAATACCAATTGGTGGTGTGTGGGTTGGTTGGAACCGGGTTCGGATCAGAGAAGGATTGGGTCGTTTGTATTCTAAGCTTGGTTTGTTTCCATGTCGCAAATCACTTGTAAGAATGCTTGTTGTTCTTAACTGTTTTATTTTGTTAATTATGTCGATATAAGATTTACCAAATTGAGAGTTGATATCGATTATAGTTGTGTCTTTTTTTCTGCTCCTTATCGATCGTATAGCTTGTTTGCTGAGTTTCGTGACAGCTTGAGTGTTCGGTCTCCTCCCGCTCAAACTGCGGGGGAGTGTTAGACGATAAGTCTTAGGCTATTTGTATTTAGGCCCATATGTATCTTATATATACTCTCATATGTACCGAATATTAGGAGATCAATGTACAGTTTACCAAACTTACAATATTAATTACTAGTATCTTCTTTCTTTTATAAAGATTCCCCTAAATTGAAATTGAAACATGACCACCAACCTAAGAGAAATACACAATGGTTATTCCCTCTCATCTTCATGACTCGCTTTAGGCAGACTCCACTGAACCACCACCTTATTGTTGAGCATGAGAAGGCTGAGGCGGCTGTTCAATATCTGGGGTGGCCTCGCGATGTTGGTTTGACCCCCTCCAATGCATGTATAGGTAAATAATTAAGCCAGTTCCGCATACACCAAAGCCAGCAAAGGTACCAAGCAAAAGGGATAGAATCCGATGAAGCTGTAAATATCACATATATATAGTTAATTTATTCTATCTTATTTCAGCAAAATTAAGGATAAACTTTAGAACCAATTACCTTGAAATTGAAGACATATGCAAAACAAACCACGAGTATGAACTGCACGGTTGCATAAATCCATGCATTCCTTCGTCTAACTGGACATAATTAATTTATTACTGTAAGTACCAAAAAATGTTCCAATCCTTTAGAATGAAATATCAAGAAGATGTTACGTACCCATTAATTTTGTCGCTATCATGGATCCTAGGAGACCAAGTATGCAACCAAATGGCATGGCTATAGCAAGTGAATATTTACCCCTTCTGGTTTCCTTTTACAAATTCAACATATATATTATCAGGGGCGCTAGTATAGCTTCTAAGATTATATAAGATTAATGATTAAGATTCCTCTTGACATACCAAAAATAGCTCCAAGAAGATCACGTAAACAAAAATGCTCACAATCAGAAGAATAGGTGCGACCTGCCATACCCTGAGAAACCACTTCGCATTGTTAGTTATATTCCCACGACCCAGCCCGATAAGGCCTTATAAGGTAGCTATTGAGAATGTTCACTCATAGCAAACAATATTCAGTGAGACTGACAAGTATAGCTGCGATGTTACCTGTATGTACGAGGATCCATAACACGCACGTTCGTCACCTCTCGGTTGCAAATCTCACAGATGTTGTTACCTTTTCTGTTAAACCAATTTGTGGCACAATCTTTGTGGGCGAGGCCTAACTCCCCTCTGCAACTGCAAGCCAACCTTAGGGTATCTTGGGCACCCTCGTGAAGCTCATCCATGCAGATTCTACAAACAGCAGCTTCTTCTTCTGCTGCTGCTGCTGCAATTAATATGTTAGAAATGGAACTTTTTTGCGAGTCTTTTTAAAGGGTGAAGGGTAAATGGAAGAAGTTTAGAGGATGAATTTGCAAAAATCTTATTGTTGGAGTGAAATGCTTAACAACAAGTTCTCTTATTCTCGTTGGAGTCAAACATTAGATGAGTTCACTAGGTTGACTAATAACAAAAACATTCTGAGTATTCTAACAAGACTAGTTTGTGGAATTTAGACAGTATTAGATGATAGTTAGACTAGTTGGCTTAGGAACGATAAGATTTAGTTAAGGTAGCCAAGGGGGTTAACATTTAATGGTCACGAACAACAAAATTATTTGGAGGTTGATGAATCCGTATATACGTTCATCACTTGAATTTATAAAATTGGATGTAAATTTTAAGTGCTTGTGAGTAAAGTTGTTGATGAGAGTCATAAATGGGTCTATACTGTTTAGTCACAAATGAGATTATTTTTCGGAAAAAATGTGACTTAAACAATCGAAATTTAGTGGCCGGGAAAGTATGTATTCGCACAAAGTGTTTAGAACAATTTGTGTAAGAATACGGGAAATAGAGGGTGAATGTGACAAAATGTTCACCAAGGAAATTTCGAAAAACTCATAATCCTCCAAGGATGAATCTATCGATAAGGCTGGGGATGATGGTAGTGATGGTGGTAATGGCGATGGTGTAGGGGAACATAAGAGGGATGACATTATTTAATGATGAAGAAGATTTACACGATAACAGATCAAAGATATTTTAAACGACGGAGGTGATAATGAACAATCTGAAGTGGGTGGCGGTTGGATCAAAGATGATGATTGTCACACCTCTAAATTCAGAAAGGGTTTGTGACTCACCAATGAGTTCAGAGTTTGATAACATCCGGTGACTCCGGGGGACAATTCAAATATTCATATCATTCTCGAAAGTCAACCGCAAAAGCCGGTTTCATCCCCTCTTTTTGTCCACAATTGCCTTTGAGCATTTCTTATGTATACACTATCTTTTTGCACTATTATAGTGCTAAAAAGGAATATGCTTGCAATAGCTTCGTTCAAAATGGGAAATGGGAAACGGAAAGGCAAATGGAATGCAAATGAATGGAATGAAGATTATTATTATCTTTGATAGTACTTGGTTTAAGAAAAACACATTAACCTCCAAAGTGGTGGTGGTAGTGGCGGTGGTGGTGGTGGTGGATGTTGGTGGTGATGGTAGCTGGTGGTGGTGGTGGTGGTGGCTGCTGGTGGTGGTGGTTGCTAATGGTGGTGGCTGCTGGTGGTGGTGGCTACTACTAGTGGTGGTGGTGGTGGTGGTGGCTGGTGGTGATGGTGGTGGCTGGTGGTGGTGGCTGGTAGTGGTGGTGGTGGTGGCTGCTGGTGGTGGTGGTGGCTGCTAGTGGTGGCTACTACTGGTGGCGGCTACTACTGGTGGTGGCTGGTACTAGTGGTGGTGGCTGCTAATGGTGGTGGTGGTGGCTGCTGGTGGTGGCTACTACTGGTGGTGGTTGGTACTAGTGGTGGTGGCTGCTAATGGTGGTGGCTGGCTGGTGGTGGTGGTGGTGGTGGCTACTCTGGTGGTGGTGGTGGTGGTGGTGGTGGTGGTGGTGGGTAATCATTACCATATTCCTTAATTCTTGAGTCATGATTCATTACCCAATACTAAGGGTCCGTTTGGTTTGGTTGAATGGGAATGAGACTAGGACTTTCAAAGTCATAGTCTGTGTTTGTTTTGCTTTGTTTTGTGGGCCCGGTAATGAAATGGCTATATCGTAGTCATATATTAAATTCTGTAAATTTGTGTCTATGAAATCCATTCCCATAGGCCTCTTTTTCCACTACAAAATTCAAATATCTATACACTTTTTCATAACATATTTTATCAACCAAACATAAACAATCGTAATGATACAGTTTTTCATACCCATTACCATTCCAAATCCGATACCCATTGTCATTCCTAGCAACAAACCAAACGGGCAACAATGATTGCATTCCCTACTCCTAATTAGGCATGCTTATCATTACCTTTCTCATTCCCCACCCCCCATTACCCTTAACCAAACACCCCTTAAAAAAAAATTTACTCCAGTGTATTGCAGTAAACTTTATACTAAAGTACTGTATTTGATAAGTTCATTTTACTTGTAATTTAAAGTATGATTATCAAGATGGTGGCATAAAACATCAAACCAATATGATCGTTGTATCACATAAAGATATGATGGAAAATAATTGGGATGTTTGTGAAAAAAAAAATCTATATTTGGCTCATTCTGAACTTATTAACGAAAAATATATGGTAGGATTTTATAAAACTAAAATTTTGTTCTGAATGTTAAACATGTAGCAGTTATGTTATTTTAATAAGCATTCAATGATTTAAATTAGAAATATAAATAAATGATAAAGTCAAAAGTGAAAGATTTTTAGCTTTAGTGCAATGAATAATGTTGCATTATATTTAGTGCATTTTGGACATCACTATTCATTACATTAGAGAGGTTTTTACGTATTTTCTGTGCTAGCAGCCACCACCACTAGAGAGGTTTTTACATTTATTACATTAGAGAGGTTTTTACGTATTTGCTGGTGGTGTCGGTTCGGTTCGGGTCTTATTTAGTGCATTTTGGACATCACCAATCGACTTTGCTACGTATTAGGAGGTGCTTGTTTTAGCTTTTATTCGGTCTTATAAGCTTATTTAAGTCGGGCTTGTTCATATTTTCAGCTACATTTCCAGCTTATGACAGATCTTAAGACATTATAAAAGCTTGCAAGTCAGATAAAAACAGGTTAACGAAAAATAAGCAAAACAAAATCAGCTAAAACAAACAACCCATGTGTTAAAACACTTACTAATATCAGTTAAATTTAAGAAGGGTGTTTCTTTTATCTTATTTTCAGACTTATGAGCTTATTTAGTCCGGCTTATTTTTCATATAAGTCTATTTTTCTCAGCTTATCTTCCAGTTTTAAGTCATAGCCGGCTGATAAGTCAGAAAAAGTTGTATTAATGAAAAACAAGCCCAACAAATAACCTCAACTCGTAATAAAAGCTAAAATACTATCAGGAGCTGTTTGTTTTGATAGCTTATTTGCCAAGCTTATGAGATTATTTATTCTGCTTCAATTATTATAAGCCCCTTATTCAGCTAATTTCCCAGCTTATGGCAAGCTGGTATGTCAGAAAATACATGGGGTAATATTAGTTCAATTTTACGAAGGGTACTTGGTTTAGCTTAATAAAAGCTAAAAGCCGTCCGTACGGTCCGTTTACCCTAGATATTTGATATAAACGCTGATTGGTAAACCTACACTAAACATCTGATCATAATATCATAATCATGTTTTTTTACTGATATCATCACGTCATTCAACATGTTTGGTATTACAATTAATATATGTATTATCTTATATATTTATTTTATAATAATGTTTACAAATAATAAAAAACATGTTTCACAAAATCTGAACAAGTCACAAAAGTGTTTTCGACCGACATGATACATTACAGCCCGTTATGTAACCCACCGGGCTTGCTTATTTCCCAAATCTACAACTCTATACATACAATGTTTTTGCGCCCTCCGCGTTGCGGCGGGTATTTTTGGCATGTATTTTGGTCATGTGTTTCCGTGTATTTACGTTTAGTGATTAACAAACAACTAACATCAAGTAACTAAAGGCTATAAAACTTTGGGTTGATCTGATAGTTATGTAGTTACATATATACAACAAAAACGTGACAACAATGACTAAGCAACAGTATTGAGGCTAGATGTTTAAGGAAAAAATTCAAGCAACAAATGGTCACAAATTAGCACAGATTAGCATAAACCAAAATGCTAAAAACAAAGACAACATGCAAAGTAATCGGTAAACACAACATATACTAAAAAATACGTATAACGAATATCTGTCTACAACTTTAAATGATGTTACCTGAAGATGTAAGTGTCTGCTCCAAAGAGTTGGTCAAGGGTGTTTGCAGATTTTGAGAAACGAAAAGTTGGTCGTCAAGTCTTTCCTCACCCAAAGCGTTACTAAGCTCTATCCGCATATAAAAGAAAAAAAAAATGAGAAAACGAACGGGCCATAGCAAAGTTTCACTGAACTAAAAATAAGCCCAGCAAAGTTTATTAGTTTAATAATGAGTCACGAATTGTTTATTAGTTAAATAATAGGTCACGAATTGTTTATTAGTATGAATTGGAGGTTTTTGTATATTCCAATACTTTATAGGTATTTATATGTTCCAGTGTTTTGCTACAGTAATTGTTATGGGTTTCTGAAGCAAAAAGCAAGACTTTTTGCATAAGCTTATTTTTTCCATTTCAGTAGATTCTTTATTATAAGGATTTTTTTTTTTTTTAAGTAATTTTGTGTGTTGCCTTTGCAAAGTTTGCATGCATTCCAAACTAATAATACTCACGTAATAACAAAACCTTATAACGTAGTTACTATGAACAACTTATAGTACACAATGCTCATGAGTCATGAGTTTATTTTAACCAACTTAAAGATATTTTTGTAGTTTAAATGCAAAGTTTATTAAGTTGCATTACACAAAACTTACCAGAAGGTCCAGTAGCATCTGGTGTTATCTCAGACGTACGCAACTGTGTTATCTCAGACGCGCGCAACTGATCCGAAACTTCATCAACATCCTTGAAATCTGCCTCGTAAAAAATCAAACAACAACATAAAGAACATGCCCAAATGTTAACCAAACAAAAACGTAGATGTAGAAAAAGAACATTATCGTGAAACTGGATAAAAACAAACAAAACCTAAAGAATTTCTCGGGTTTAATAAGAACAAGAGCAAATTAATCTTATGCAAACGCGGTGCTAATATGTTAAGGACAGATCTAAAGAACATGGAACTGGGGATACGGGAGGGATAATTTTAGTCAAATTTGGATTAGAAAGAGGGACACATTTATATATGTAACTAGCGCAAATTGAACTACAAATGAAACTAAGTATAACACATTTATGTATCTAAAGTCCTATTGTACGTTGTGTTAGAAGAAAACAGGAGGCGGAACAATAAGTGCTTTTTTTCTTGAAAGCATCAACTAGAGGTGATAAAATCATGCTTAATTTAACCGGTTGGTTGAGGTTGACATATCCTAGGCCAACACTTAATTGAGCCTCCTATAAAGACTTTTATTACTAACCAATGTATTACAGTGATACAGTGACATGCTGACACAATTACAATGATATTACAGTACTGCACCTGTGTATATTTCTTTTGAAGCACAATCAACTATGCACAGTACCTATCAGTTATATTAAAGGGTTGTTTGGGATTGCTTCTAGAAAATGCTTATAAACTATGTACAACGCTGCTTGCATTTACTAAAATAAGTAGATAAGCAGGTTTACCCAAACAGTCAAAACTGCTTCAAATACAAGCAGATAAACACCTATAAGCATCCTCAAACACCCTCTACTACACGACCCTTATCAAACAAAATTTCCCCCTAACATAAACCACAAACAACTCGTCAATCTCGCAAACCCCTAATCCCATTTCCTACCAAAACATACCACCATAAAGGCACAACAATTTACAAAACCAATAACCCAAAACTTACCAGAAGGTCCAGCAGCATCAGATATCCCAGACGAACGCAACTGCTCTGAAACTCCGTCAACTTCCTTCAAATCTGCCTCTAAACCACCACACAAAAAAACACTAAAAATCAAAACTTTATCACAAAAACCAAACATATTCATACAAAACAACGAAAAGGGAAAGGAGTAAATTCTTAAGCCAGTAACTTCCTTGAAATTTGACTCTAACCCACCACACAAACACACAAACTTTAGGGAGTGTTTTTTAAGCTTATTTTGGGCTTATGAGCTTATGTGGTTTCGACTTTATGTTTCATAAGTCCATTTTTCCCGCTTCTTTTGACACTCATCGAATTACATAAGTTTATTATCACATATGAACTTACAAGTCTCAAAATAAGCTGGAATTAATGGATAATCCGAAACAACATAAGCTCATAACCAAAAGTAAGCTTAAACAAACACCGTCTTATAACAAATTCCAAGCCAAAACACAAAAAGCAAAGAGATCTATGTATAAAAATGAAAAGGGACAATTCTTAAACCATTAACTTCCTTCAAATTCAACTCTAACTTCAGGTGGTGCTTGTTTAAGCTTACTTTTGGGTTTATGAGCTGATGTGATTTCGGCTTATGCGGATTACATTGAAATGGACATAATAAACCACTAAGTCTAAAAATAAACTGGAAAAAATGGGCTTACGATACATACGCTGAAATCACATAAGCTCATAAGCCCAAAAATAAGCTTATAAACAAACACCCCCCTAAGAATCAAAACTTTAGAACAAATACTGTGAAAGTAACTTAAACCAATGATCACTCAAAGAGTTTTGGTGGAAGGAATTGCTTGATTAAATTGAAACCAGCATATGGCTTTTATAGCCTTACAAAACAGAATAAACTAAAGATGGCGCTAAACTGCATTCATCAGACTCTTGAATCGAGCAAACAACATAATTGAATTTTGGTGTCAATGATCTGAGTATCTTGCTAACGATAGTGCTCTGCTGCATTTCTTCACCATTCGACTTCATCTTGTTAACCACCGATAGAGTCCGCCCCAAAAAGGTCTCGCCTTCACCCATCGCCAACAACTCGAACTCCTTTCTTAGTGCTTGAAGTTGCGCCCTTTTCACCAAAAAATCGTAATAAAAGCTAAAATACTATGAGGAGCTGTTTGTTTTGATAGCTTATTTACTTCTGCTTGATTTATTATAAGCCCCTTATTCAGCTAATTTCCCAGCTTATGGCAAGCTGTGTTGGAAGTAATGCCAAATTATGTATACGTATATGTTATTATTATGTTTTAGTATAGGAAGCCATTGAATATGGTCTGGGTCAAAAAGGAACGGTTATGAGCAAACTTGCCGAAGGTTAGATTTAGAAAGAGGACGTACATAATTTGTTGTGAGACATAGAAGAAGAAGGCGCCTTCTTCTATGCGCTTGCGGGAAAACAAGGGAGAACACCCCAGACTGAGACTGAAAATGAAAGAGATTGTTGGAGCCATCGTTGATTAATCATGTACATGAAAATGAAAATAAACACAAGGAAGAAGAGGAGGAGTTTGTGCTTTGGGCCTGAGCCCGTTTTTTCTTATTTGGATTAATGGTCACCGCCACCACCATCTCAGAGCGCGTGACTATAGAACGGGATATTAAAAAGAGCAAATTCATCGCTCTGCTCAATCCTTTCTCTCCGAGGTAATTAAATATAATAAGTATTTTGGTTCTCTCTAGAATATAGATTAGTTTCATTATTTGAATAATATTACAGTAGATTATTAGTAGGCACTGTATCGTGTTTGTGATCAAACTAACTTTCAGTTACGTATTCATAAGCGTAAGTACAGATGACAGGTGACTGAAGAATAGCCGTTATGGCCTAATACTAAAAGGCTCTTTAGATAGTGGCAACTGGTTGCTAACAATGTCACGTGTTATATTAGTTTCTGCGCTTATCATGGACTAGGTTGTGTTTTGTTTGATAAATTTTTGCAATGAACCCAGGCATTGGAGAACAAGAGTTTATGACAAGTAACATAAAAAAATAAAAGTTCTGATGTAGGAATATAGTATATATCAATGGACTAAACTCCAAAACCAGCAATAACCTTTTGGAAATTGTCTACAATTACAAGATGTAGGACAAGATTCACTCTCACGGTGCTTGATATTATACATTTACACAACCTGCTGTCTAACTATATAACATGTGTTGACGTTATTGGCCAGGCAAAAACAATTACTTTCCAGATCCTTTGACGCTTGGAAGAAAGCAGTTAAAAATAGGGAGCTTTAGAAAACGAGGGAACTTACTGGTAAAGTAACTGCCCTGTCAAACCCAAGTATATACCATACCGTCTTGTTGCACACGACGCATTTACGTTGATGGTTACTAACTAATGGATAAATAGCATCAATTTGATGGTGTTAGGCAGACAATATCATTATGGATTTGGTCCAAAGACCACTGTAGCAATTAATAAGGGGCAGGGCAGGGCTCTGTATAAGATCACCCGAGTGCAGGCCAAGTTTCGCAAGTCCAAATTCACCTTCTTTTCTACTATCCTCCTTTTTTCAACTTCACGATATTAGATCTCGAGTTAGATTTAGGGGTTTTTTTAAGTTCTGCATTGTAGCTTCTAGAGAGCCTATTGTGTTCGTATGGCTTCTATGAAGACACCACTCGACGAACAAGGAAAAGGTGTTGTTGGGCAAGAGCAGCCCCCCTAGTTTTATTAAGAATTTCATTTTTTTTCTCTATTAGATTAAAAATTAGAATTTGTCCATTACAATTTGCGTTGGGAAAACACTAAAAATTGTTTGAGAATTATTGTGGTTAGACTGAAAGGTTAAGTTGAATTATTGTTAGATTTTTAGAAGGAAAATCAAAAAAAGGAAATTGATCGGGATTAGATCAATAAGAACAAAACGGTTCAGAGGAATCGTTACAGAGAAGAGAATTGATCAAGAGAAGTATTGTGTTTTAAGAAAAGTATCATTTGGGAAGGGTAACATTGATTTACTAGTAGGATTCGTGAACGTGAATAGTGTTAGTTAGTACACAGCATGAAACTGGTCAAAGAGAAAGGACTTAATTACGTATTATTTATATATCACTGAACGATTAAACAAAGTGACAATCTTCCTATTCATTATGTGATTCCTATAATAAAAACATATACTATTACGAGTTTGAAAAACTCGACAATAACTCGAAATTTAAACCCTTTCTCAAAATTTCAATCTCCCGCCCTTTTTTTTTTATTTCTAGTGTAATCTTTATAGATTTTATGTCTAAATCTAAGAATCCAAACTAAATAATGGAGATTTATGTTGATACCATAAAATATGTATTTTTTTTTTTTTTGAGTAATGGCCCTTGTTATGAAGTCTTGAATATTCATACATGTAATTGGTCTCACATATGTTAAAAGTGTTTAAAATAGCTTGGCCTCTACTGTTATATCTTAGGAAAATCTTTATAGCTTTGCTAGTATTTCTAAGTGTCTAGTTGACTTGTTATTAAGCTGTTATCATATATTTTAAATGATTTTTGATAGGCTTTATTATATTGGTTCGATTAGTTGTTTCAGTTTGTTAAGTTTTAACTTTATGGTTTCATAATACATGTTGGCGCTTGACAGCCAACATATTAATGATTTAGCGTTATTCATGTTTGCTCGTTGTGTATACTTACTAATTGTTTGTGGCCTAATGTTGTGTGACAACCTATTTGCAAAAGATATGTTGACAAACAAAGATTGTGATGGCTTGTTATCTGCTCTTATTTGCTACTGAAGTTAATATCCTAGGATTGTTTTTTGCTTAACTCTAAAATTGATTTCCTACTATGGTATGCTCTTTATTGTTGTGCTACTCATGTTGGTTTTAGCTACTCAAGTTTAGGGGTGTTAAATGGCCTGACCCGAACCCGATAAGGCTGTATAGGGTTGGGTTGATTAGGGTCAAACTTAGCATATCGGGTCAACCCGACAAACTCGATAGCCTAATAGGGTCGGGTTAGGGTGTTAATTGGTTCATTATTGGGTTATCGGGTTGACCCGATAAGCTATAATGACCCATTAACAAATCTACTATTTTTTAACTAATCACCATTTATTATAGTCCATTAACAACACTTCTTGAACAAATTTATAAATGGCAGAATAACATGGTGCATCAATAGCTTTGCTCTAATGTATTTGCACTTTCTTCTAGTGTTACACTATTTTATAACCTGATGCTACATGTTACACTATTTTTGAACCTGGTGCATCAGCAGTGTATTTGCATCAGTAGCGTAGTTGTTTTTCCCTATCTTATAACCTGATGCTACATGTGGCAAAAACAACATAACTCGTGACCAAAAAATCTAGGCCAAATGCCTACTTGTAATTTACTTTGAGGTGCTTGTTTTTTGGTTAAATATTAGGCTCAGGAAATACAAACGTCATGTTGGTCTTCTTTTTAAATCAAGTTCATGTATGTCATATGCAAGTAAAGACTCAACTTATACAATTTTCAGGTATGTCACATGCAAGTAATATTGGAGTATCAATATGTGCTGGAATCTCTTGAAGATGTTCTAAGGAAATAGTAGGAGAGACGTAAGCAGTGGGAAATAATGATCACAGGGGGCATCCAGCAACAATAAAATTAAGTGGTACGTTAAAAAGTGCAATTTCTTTGCTGTAAATTGAAATCGGGTCGGGTTTAACTAAAAATGTGTTAATTTTTAGTTTATATTGAAGTTGGGTCGTTAAAAAGTGTGATTTTTTTTACTGTAAATTCAAATCGTGTCGGGTTTAACTAAAAATGTGTTAATTTTTAGTTTATATTGAAGTTGGGTCGTTAAAAAGTATGATTTTTTATTTTACTGTAAATTGAAATCGTGTCGGGTTTAACTAAAAATGTGTTACTTTTTAGTCTATATTGAAGTTGGGTCAGATTTACTTAAAAGGGTTAAAAGCTCCGGTTCAATGCAATTAACACTGAATATTAGGTTTAGGTGTAAACAGCTTGGTAATCTTGATTAATTTATCTATAATAAACTTACTTATACCGTATGTTATGTCCATAGGCCCGATACAAATACTTAACTAAAAACTAAACACGCTAAAAGCATTACACAACTAGGTTATAATGCATTTACAAAAAATGTGATGGTGAACGAAAACATTAACATATGTACAGCAGAAACTTATGACACTTTAACAAAAAATTATACTTACTTTATTACCAATAATATACTATAAGGGTAATATACCCATTTACCCACATTGCCAAAACATATATAAATAATGCTACATTAAATAATAATTACAGTGCAAGTTTTGTCATTTTGTTACCCACCCTCCCCAAATGTCCAGTCCTACCTTCTCCTTCCTATTCCTCTTTCTTTTTCACTATTTCTGTATCAGACCAAAAAAAAGCATCGAAAAAATGGTCCTTGGGCTTTATAACTTAAATGACACTTTTATTCCTGGCTCTCAGTTGACGACGAGGGCATATCAAGCTTGTGTAGCAGCCCTAAAGACCAAATCGGATAACAGTGAAGCATGGAAGTTGTTAAAGTTATAGATTCACAAAATTTTCACGCCAAGCATAAGTAACAGGATGTTGACATCACTAGCTAACTTTTAATTTATGTTACTTGATAGTATCAGATTATCTTTTTAGAAATTTTGATATTTTATCTACATTTATAGATATTGTTGTAATTTTGATAAGTAACTGTAATGTATAACACTTTTGTCTAATTAATTCAGATTGTTAAGTTTGCTACGGCGCACCAAAAAATATTTCATTTTTTAGTACGCTCGTACTTGGTACGGTTTTGAAACCGTACCAAAAGGCCTTTAAACCCGTACCTAAAGAGATTTTTTTGTAGTAGTGATATGTATCACATTTAATCAACTCACCGGCTAGTGTTCGTTGTGCATCTGACGTTGGAGTAGCCTCACTTCTCATGTCTTCGATCTTGTAATTTTAGATGGCAAATCAGCAGAAACGATGGCTTGGATGAAATGAAATGTTAATTTGTGTGTGTGAGAAATGAAGATGAAATGTTAACATTTACATTTGTGTGTATAAAAGAACGTTACCTATTTCTATAAATACATAATACTGATTACTGACACTTAAGCGTAAAAGAATATTACCTATTTCTAGTTGTTAAAAATTGTCTCCATCTCGATCATCATCCTATTTCTAGTTATATATACTCATCACGTACACACCACTCGATCACCATAAGTTAATGAGCTGATAACTTCTATGGAGTAGTTTGTTTAAATTTACGTATGTGTAATCAACAGCGTGGCGCGTTCTTCCTTCTATTTGACTATTTTACACTACCGCCGATGAAAAGCGCTAGTAATGTTAACATTGTCAAAAAAATTCATGATGTTTTGCACGAATTCAGTGTTATATTTCTAGCTAGTTTGCTGATTATGTAGGTGTTTCTATAATGTACATAAAGAGTTTTTTTTTTAACATAATTTGCCATGCATGTATCTAGCCATGCTTAATTAAGTAGGTATTCACATTAATTTGCTAAACTAGATAAATAATTGAGACAAATTAAATATAAGTGTCCCTTTGTGTTGAAAAATACAAAATTCTTGTATAATAGAATAATTAAGTCTACCCTTAATATATCTTTCAAATAATATGGAAAATAAGATAATCATATATATAAGCTTGACACTCTACTTAGAAAACCCTTGCAACGACCAAAAACATCCATACACATATTAAATGGTAGACATAAACCTCCCAAAGGCTTAACACAATCACTACCATCACCAACACCACCACGATTTCAGTCGTCACATAGTAAATCAAACATGCCCATGCTATACTACGGCCTCGTGTGGTAGTAGCCACGGCCATCTACAACCTCATAATAGTACGTTGGTGAAGAAGAAGACATTCATACTTCAGAGGTCACCTCTTGACATTTTTAACAGGCTTTCAGCTACAATATATTACTATAGAACTGGCATGGTTTTTAGTTGTACGACGAAAAATTAGACCATGGAACATGTCTTTTACATAGACTTTAGATTTTATGTTACTGTAGGTTTTAAGTTGTTTTTCATTTCTGTTTGTATAAATTTATGATCATGTCTGACATTATCATCAATATTATAGATCTCATTCGAATAAGAGTTATTGTAAATGGGAACGTTAGTTACTTGTAAATGATACTAGAAATGACATTTTAATTTGGAGCATTTGAGAAAAGTAAGAACGCTAGTTTCTTGTTTCCAAACAAGCATTTTGTGCAAACCGCTGATGTCTAATTGCTAGTTGCTTCTAAACACTTCTTAAAGGTTTTTTATTTCACGAATAAAGTTATGTTGCTTGAAAATGATTTTTTTATTTCAACCTTATAATAGCAAAGGTTGCACACATATACTTATTACAAATCAAAAGTAAATCAGTATACATGTAACATCATAGGTTAATCCTTAATTTATTAACTAGCAGTAGCACATGGTTGAATCCATAAATAGAATATGTGTCTGTTTGGTATATTTGGCAATTACTGGATGGTAGCTAAAGCTCAAGTTTTGAAGTTTTTAGTAATGTTTGTTAAATTAGTCTATACTTATTTAAAGACAACAATTAGATGCACAAGTATTAAAGATAAACCATATAAAACATGCAAGAGTTTTTGCAATAGTTTTTCTTCATTGATTTTTTAGAATGTACTGTAACTAATTTTTTAGAATGTAATGTACTAAGTAAACTTTGAGTCAAATTATTACTTAAAGTGATGTCCAAAGATATATGTATCTTGTGACCAACAACATCATCCATCGTCCTACTAAGAGCCCACTTGAATGAATCTCTTGATGCTATATCAAAACAGGCAATTGTATGTTCGTGTGTAGCTCCCAGAATAGGGTTAAGACAATCAATGACAGTAACAATACCACTAGGTGGTTACCGGATATTACTTGGAATCGTGTGATCACTTTCCAAAGTAAACTATTCGACCCTAATGCCTGGGTATCACGAATATCTACTTGGGATAAGACCAAATGCAGTTAGAGAATTAGGCACAATTCTATAATCCTTTCGTTAATAAGTGTTTACGTTTTCTGTATGTCTTTCATGCATAATCAGATCTCTTATTTATAGGAGATTACTCTTAGCTAGTCCAATGGAATTATGAGTATTAATCGGCCCATTAATAGCCTCATAATTATCCCCATTATAGCCGTTAGTGGTTACATGACCAATTAAACGTGGTCATTAAGCAGTTGTAACTGTCATTTAGCAGTACTTTATCACTAGCAGTACTTTAACACTAGCAGTACTTTCATACCATTAGCAGTACTTTCACACTAGCAGTACTTTCATACCATTAGCAGTACTTTCATACCATTAGCAGTACTTTCATAGTGCTATCGGTGGATACACTGCCAGATGGAATCCACAAGCGATGGAAAACACAAGCCGGTGGAAACACTGCTTATCGTGGAAACTTGCTTATCGGTGGAAACTTGCTTATCGATGGAAACCACAAGCATTACTTTCCACAAGCAGTACTTTCTACTAGCACTACCAATACAAACCACTACAAGAGTCAGGGTGTTCATGAACCTTATGGGTGTACACTCCGTACCTCCTAACACATTACAAGGTGTGAACTAATCCCACAAGTGCACTAAATTTTCCAACATTGTAAGCATTGTATGTAGCCAGAACTAACAAATGCAACTGATTCATGATCATAAGAGCATACGGTGTGGGTTCGCCGTTGCCCCTTGCCGTTCACCGTGTCAATTCGCCGTGCCCCGCCGTGACACCCACCCCCTCGCCGTTCGTTGCTTCTTCGTCCTGACGACGACCAAATGCTACTGACAAAAAGGTATAACGTTTAGAATTTTCAAATACTATCCGTTACTAAACGGACACAATATTTTTTTTTTTTTTTTTTGAAAAAACCCACCACTCTATAAATTAACATATCATATCCTACAATTTTTTTCATATTCAATCAAAATACTAAACCATTCAAACTTCTTTGAAACATAAGTTACACGAGTGAGTCATCTTATTCCGGCGAAAGTGACCTTGAAGAGTTAAGGGAACTAGAAATATTTATTAAAGAGTTCGGGGAGCAAGCGTTGCGAGGAACAAGAAGCCGGTCCTTCAAAACATCGTCAATATATCCCTCGTGAACGTGTAGTTCTTTGAAGCACGTCTACTTGTTGACTATTTTGGTGACAACCCAAAATATACGGACGATAATTTTAGGCGTCGATATCGTATGAGCCGTCGTCTATTTCTACAAATAGTACAAGGTATTGAAACATATATTGAAACTCATCATCCTCTTCCTAAGCATTTTGATTTCTTTAGAGTGCGACCCGATGGTAGGGGTGTAATGAGTTTTAGTGTGATTATGAAATGCACATGTGCCCTACGCCAATTGGCTACGGGATAACATCGATGCGTTCGATGAGTATTTACAAATAGGTAAACATTGTGCACGCGATTGCCTAGATTATTTTCTTATGTGCATAATCCAACTATTTATTAAGGAGTTTTAAGAAAACCGGATAGGATGACATTCGTCACTTATACCATGCACATAACATTGTTCATGGGCTTCCGGGAATGTTGGGGAGCATCGATTGTATGCAGTGGGAATGGAAAAACTGTCCGAAAGAATGGCAAGGCCAATTTCATAGAGGTGATAAAAAAATATCCAACTATAATGCTTGAAGCCGTTGCTTCATACGATTTGTGGATTTGGCATGCATTTTTTGGGGTAGTGGGTGCGAATAACGATCAAACGGTTTTAAATAATTCTCCGTTATTCGACGACTTGCTTGATGACGTCGCCCCTGAGGTTGAGTTTGAAGTATACGGGTGTAAATTTAAGCAAGGTATTATCTAGCTGACGGAATTTACCCGAAGTGGGCATCTTTTGTCAAGTCATTTACAGTTGCAACTAATCCATAAAATGCCGCATTCAAAGCGAATCAAGAAAGTGCTCGAAAAGATATCGAAAGAGCTTTTGGTGTCCTCCAAGGACGTTGGCATATCATTGCCCAACCGGCGACAATTTACTATTGGTAAGTTCACGGAGAATCATATGCGTGTGCATCACAATGCATAACATGATTTTGAAGGATGAAAACTTTGCGATATCGATATTCTGAAACGTATATTTCTCCGACACCAAATTTACAGCAGACATGGATTGAGCGTTGCCAATTGCAAGAAAAAAAACAAAGAACTACATGATAAACGCAAACACGCAAAGCTTCAACGATGTCTCATCGAGCATGTTTGGCAACAAATTCAATGGGCACAATTTCAACAACAGAATCCAAATAATTAGTTTCGTTATAATTTGATGTATTTCTTGCGTATGTTTTTTTTTCGTATCTTTATTTTATGTTTCGTACGTTTTTTATTAAGTTATGTATTGTATTTTTATTTTGAATGAAATGAATTTAGTTTATTTGGAAATGAAATTGAATAAAAAAAATAAAGTGGTAGTAGTGAGCCCCAAATGAATAGGTTGAGGTTTGTTATGAGTGAGGGGGGTTTGTTGTGGTTAGTTTTGGAGAAGTGGGATGCTGATGTGGCGCTGAGGTGACACTGATGAAAAGGGGAAGCTTTTTATGACACCTTGCCCTCTAACCACTACTTACTTGTTGCTTTTCGTTTAAGGACTTTTGCTCTCTCGAATTAGGTAAAACAAGTGCCGACTCCTGAAACCCATGAAAAAACACTTGAGCAAAATTATAAGGTCAAATGATTGAAAAAAGTATCATACTTGCCATCATTTTCTTTTGTGGGTAGCGAACGAAAAAATTTGCTTTTGCGGTTACTTTTCTGTCAAATTTATCCTTTTTTTGGTATTTTCTTGAAATTTTTGGACAATTTTGCCCCTCTTAACTAATAAAAAAAAATTTCTCAAAGGGCAAAAATGTCACATATTACCCTAAAAATGATGAATTTAAAAGAAGAGTACTCACAAAAGCAAAAAAAAATTATTCGCTACCCACAAAAAAAAATAGTGGCTGATACTTTTTTTAAGCATTTGCCCAAATTATAATGTTGCATCATCATAACTTATCTTATGAAAAAAAACACAAGCAAAATTACTTGTTAATGATCCTGCTTTTACTATGATCAAAATTTTGATAGCTTTCTAGTTAGAAATTATTGGTTGTACCTACCCTAGACTAATATGAATATGAATGACTCATTGCAGTTGCTAAAAAAGGATTTGCTTGCTTTCTCTTCGCATCCAGCCATCAAGTTTTGGAATTTTTAGCTTCTTTTACTTTTGGGTACTTGAACATTCCAAAACAAGTAGTTTTGATAGTTTTGGGTACAAGTAATTAATAAGAAGTGATAGTGACAAACAAGTAGTAATTTAAGAGGATGCACCCAAACCAACCGCAAATTCCCCATCAATCTATCACACAAATTCCCAGATCTTCGAGCAAAAGATTTAACTATACCGTTTTTTTTTTTTTTTTTTTTTTTTTTTTTTTTTTTTTTTTTTTTTGATGAATGTTACCAAAAATGGTGTATGAACTTAAAAAAGAAACAGTTGGCGCCAGTTGTGGAGAGAGAGGAAGAGGAACACATGTTATGTTTGGGAGTAAAATATGGTACCTAAATTTGGCAAAAAAAAAAAAAAACAACGTTAAAATCGTATAAATCTGGGACTCTTCGTCTTCTATGATCCTTTTGTCAAGTTTTTAGTATCAATGAGGTCCCTTAGCATGTTATTCTCTAGTCAAACTCGTTCCTTTTCATTAGATTTTGTTTTTAGTTAAGGGCATTATCATCATTTGTATTTTCGCTATACCGAGTCTATATTATTTCCCGCCCCATACATATCTATAACACTTAGACTGCCTCTTTCATATTTTACTTAGTCTATACTTGTAAAAATTTAAAGACAACAGTTAGATGCACAAGTATTAAAGATAAACCATATAAAACATGTAGCAGTTTTTGTAATAGTTTTTCTTTCATTAATTTTTTTAAATGTAACTAAGATGTTTTACAAGTCAAAAAAATAAAAAAAAATAAAAAATTTAATGCCCAATGTACACCTCAAAAATGCTTTAAGTTATTTCCTTTCACAGTATTAATACCTTATTTGTTACTAACTTTGGGTTACTACAATTGTTAATAAAAATACATAAATAAGTTAATAGAATTTAAAAAAAAGTGCCGCCTCTATATTGCTCGTCAAATTACATGGCATCCGCCACTACAACATACAAGTAACCTGATAGTTTATGTAATTTTATACCTCTCAAAAAAAAATTCCGCCAAATGAAACTTATTTTATAAGTCTCACATTTGATATGCCCTTAAAAGCTTTGAGCAAATGTAAAAAGTTATGAGGTACCCCGCTGATTTATGTAATTACACGATACATGCAGTCATAACGTGCAATTACTTTGTTGATTTATGTAATTAGCCTTACCAAAAGGCAAACTTCTCTCAAAAGCTCCTTTCAGAGCTGCTCTTTAAGATCTTGTGAATTCAAGAGTGCGTTTAGTTGGAGAGAAAAATTATCTTGTTTTCTATCTCTAGTTTTGTAAAAAATTAAAGAAAAATTTATCTTCACAAAACACTTGATGTTCGGAATTTGGTGGGCTATTGCCACAGGTTCGCTGGTGTATTTCGAGGATCGTATAATGATCAAACAACTTCATGGTAACAACATCAATCAAGAATTAACAAAAAGAAACAAGTAAGATGTTGAACACCTTATATCTGATATATATATTTAACTGAAAGGGGTTACTTGGAATTACAGAGTTTTGATCCTATATATAATGAATGAAACGGTGTATACCCGGTTCATTTATAACCGTTGCAACATTTTCTTAAACCTAATAACTGTTTCATCTATTGGGTTGTTGGCCTTTGGCCCAACCTGAATCTGAGGCCTAAAAAAACATTACAAAACTTTCTGTTTGGCAATCTGGACATTATCGTCCAACATCTCCCCCTTAATGTCATGATGCCAAACTTCTTGCCTTCAATCTTCTTGTTTTTTCTTTCGTCCTTGATGCCTTCTTCAATTTTTATTTAATTTGATGTCTTCAATCAATTGGTGCGTCACTGGATCTTCATGATCTCCAAGGCAAGTCCTTTAGCCTCTTGAAACATGTCCTTCTGTTTCAACTTGTGACTTTAAGGCAAGTAAATCCCTTAGCCTTCCTACATCGGATTTGAGTACATCTTTATCTTGGTTAAATTCACCGTCTCTAATCTTTCTTCTTCAAAAGGCATCCATGGTTGCGTTCCTTTAAAAAACGTAGGTTTGAATCTTGATTAGTGATTTGAAACATGCATTGATGTTGTTTGATCCCTTCGGCTCTGATGTCATGTTCGGAATTTGGTGGGTTGTTGCCACAGGTTCGCTGGTGTATTTCGAGGATCGTAAAATGATCAAACAACTTCATGGTAACAACATCAATCAAGAATTAACAAAAAGAAACAAGTAAGATGTTGAACCCCTTATATCTGATATATATTTAACTGAAAGAGGTTACATGGAATTACAGAGTTTTGATCCTATATATAATGAATGAAACGGTGCATATCGGTTCATTTATAACCGTTGCAACATTTTCTTAAACCTAATAACCGTTTCATCTATTGGGTTGTTGGCCTTTGGCCCAACCTGAATACAGGCCTAAAAAAACGTTACAAAACTTTCTGTTTGGCAATCTGGACATTATCGTCCAACACTTGAAAAATATAGTAAACGCGTTTAGCTGATGTTTGTTCTTTCTATATTGAAGAAGGAGATGGAGGGTTGTGCATTACAAAGGAAAACAATTAAAAATTATTTTTTAATTTTCCTTATTAAGTTAGGAAATAGGAGATTTTGTGTTTTGCAAAACAGTTTGTTGAAAAACATTTATTTGAATGTGGTCTTTGTTTTTTTTTTGTTTCCCACAAAATATTTTGTAAAAAATAAGGGTGTTTTTCCCTAACTAAACGCAACTCTAAAATCTCTCAAAAACCTCTTCTAAGAGGGCACAGTATGGTGACCTTACGGGCCGGGGTTATGCCTACGTGGTCGGGCGTTATCATATCCGTGTCATAAAAAACCCAAGTTACCATGGCAATGCAGATTGAAACGTAACAACTAAAAAAATGTTTTTACGCAAACACCCCCTTAACGGCTAGTAGGTTCCAAAAAAAATTACAAATCACCCCCCCCCCCTAAACGGAACCAACGGTTTTATTTCAAAAAATAACAATAATAAATAAATAAATAACTTTTTAAAAAACCTAAAACACTTCTATATAAATTCCCCTTTCCCATAAACTTATTATACACACTTCCATAACTCAACACAACATTTTCTATACTCTTCTTCTAAAAAAAATGTCGGGATTTTTGAACGAGAGTTTCTTGAACCTCCTCGGTGTTACTAACCTGAATGCGGGGTCTTCCTCTTCAAACCCAAACGACGGGTCTTCTTCAACCTTTTTCTCTAACCCACTCGGCATGACTCCCGAGCAACTTTACCAACAAATATGTGACAACCGTCAGTTCTTAGGACAGTCAATTTTGACATTTGACCAAACCTTTGATTACTTATGTACTTGTGTGCTTATGTGTTTATGTGTTGTGTGTCATAGCAAGTGGTTCATAGAAGTTATTTGATATAGCTATCATATGAATATATGATATTATATGCTATGTGTTGTCCCAGGTTACTCACGGTTATTGAAAACGTGATATCATTTCACTTAAGTGCATGTTAGGGTCTTTTCAACTATTATCGAATTCACGGTATTGGTTTAAGCTCATTTAGCAAATCTATGAACTCTACAAATACTACTTATGTATGACAATAGTTGATGTGTGGTTCGGGGGTGTAGACTTCATTTTCCGAGAGCAAGTTTTATAACCCACCTAGGCAGTGTACATAATTGTTGCACTGTAGTATAGGTGATAACATCAAATAATCCTGACTTTTAAGTGTCAATTTCCCCCGTTTATGCTCATATTTTATGTTATTTATATGGACATATATTCTTATTCCTTTATATTTCGTTTCCAGGTAACATATGAGCATTGGAGCTTAGAGACGCGGATTTGGATATTTCCTTAATAGTTTTACCTTAGTATGCTATCATTGAAGAAGCTACGGCGTAACTCCTTCTCAATTACGCCGTAGCTAGGATTACGTTACAAAGACCAAGTCAACAGCAGTTACGGCGTAACTCTCAACTTAAGTTACGCCGTAACCATCTAGGTCATGGGGAATTTCGTGCATCCGTCAACTACGCCGTAACCTCCTTACATGCATTACGACGTAACCAGCACTACGAGACTTAAGTTTGGAGGATAATTAAGTTACGGCGTAATCCTCAACAAATTTACGGCGGAGCTATAATCACGGCGTAACTATTCCTTAAGTTACGTCATAATCACCACTACGAGAGATCTGTTTGGAGGATAAATAAGTTACGACATAACTCTCAACTTTAGTTACGTGGTAACTATGATCGGGCCTATAAATACAAATCCTAAAATTTGCATTTGACATCATTCACTCACCACATATAGGGTAGAGAACGTGAAGAGGGTTTCAAGGGCAGATCATACGGAGCATACGGAGCCATCTCCAAAGGAGAAATCACACCACGTCGGGTAGGAACCTTTGTTGATAGGCTATGACAAATTGACCAAATGATGTCATAGCGACTTGAACCCCCACTTGAACCAATAGGAAGTAATTAAAAAACATAGACATGACATGATAGGATGAATAATTAGGTTAGCACACTTTCTCATTATTGTTTACAACCTCAATTTAATTTTCGCATTTTATTTCTTGTCTTTTAGTTTAATTAATCATTTCAACTTAAAACCTTTTAAAACCATGACAATTAGACTTAATACGATCCTCATCTACATAGCTCTTGGGAACGACCTCGGCTTTACCACCTTCTATACTACACACGATTGGGTTCGCTGCTCGTTAGTGCAATAGGTAGACCTTAGGTAAACTAGACTTATAAATATTAAATCCTGATTGGAAAACCTACATTAGAGTTTTGGCGCCGCTGCTGGGGAGCTATATTAGGATTTTTTTTGTTAAGTCTTTTATTTTTTTTATTTTTTTTTTTTTGTTTTTCTCACGATCTACTTTAAGTTTCAGGTACTATGGCTGTTGTGGACATCGATAACCTCGCCCTCGAGGAATACTTCGCAATGACTCGGGATGTGCAAGGGTCGGGGCTTGTTAGGCCGGCAATTATAAGAGTTGCGATGTACATTAAGTTGAAATTTTTAATTAAAAAATAACTAATAGTATTCTCATTTGAAATGTGTGGCTGAAATTTTTCCGGCCCATTTGAAATGTGTGGCTCAAATTTCTTCTCAATTTTCTTATTTCAATATCTCTTCTCACTAGATCTATTCCTAGGGTTTCATATGTCTAGTTGTGAAGTTGAAGCCACACCAATGAACCCCCAATGAGAAGTTGCAGCTTAAAGATGGAACTGGAAAAGCGATGGAAGTTTCTTTAGAAGCTTGGTAGGTGGGTTTAAACTATTTGACACACACAATGTTGTGATTAACGTACTTTCGAGACAAGTAATTAAATAGAACAATTGTGCAATAAATAAAGATACATCGATTTAACGTGGTTCGGTAATCACTTACATCTACGGGCGAAAGCCAGACTGGAGTTTCACTAACAAATACGGAGTACCGAGGTTACACAGTGTATCACTCAAAATCTAGACTCTGAGAGATACTCTTGAAATTATTTTAGACCCTCACTAGGTTTTATACACTCCCCTCAAAAGCTCACTCATATAGAATTTTATAGTACAATTCTATGCCACTCTTTTTCTCTCTACAAAATACTTTCACTAACTCTATCAAGCAAACTAGTATGTTTATTGAATATTGAATGCCAAATGAAGCTCAGTTCCATCTCCTTTTATAGTAAAATCAAGTTGCATGCATGTGTTAAATGTGATAGTTGGTGGCCACCTTTGTTACAAACACAAGATCAAAAAATGCAATTGAGTCATATACTCAATAGTTGAGCTAGAAGTTTACCCCTGCCATTTGAATTCATTTTATTCAAAGTAGGCTATGCACCTATTGTGAGCTATGCCATGTGGGTAGACCACACTGTCCAACAAATCTCCATCTTGATGAACATTCCATTTCTTTGATATATATTCTCAATCTTCACTTCCTAACAGCCCTTTTGGGCTCATCACTTTATATGTCGTGAATACCAACCAAGTCCAAGCAATGCTCCAACTTGTTAGTAGTAACAGGCTTAGTCAACATATCTGTTGGATTTTTCAACGTACCGATCTTTCTCGCAGTTATAACCCTTTCAAATATGACTTCTCGAATAAAGTGATATCACACGTCAATATGTTTGGTTCTTTCATAATACATGAATGGCACTCTGATTATCACAATGCATCATAGTATGATCAGGTTGCATTCCTAGATCACCAACCAAACCTTTCAACCAGATTGCTTCTTTTATACCCTCCGCCATGGCCATGTACTCTACTTCAGTGGTAAACAAAGCAACCATTGACTGTAGTGTTGCTTTCCAACTAATAGCACATCCGTCGACCGTGAAAACATACCTTGTCAAAGACTTTCTTCGATCCAAATCACCTGCATAATCAGAATCAACATAAGTAGTAACATAGGTGTCACCACCACTATCGTGTACTATGATGAAATATGTTGTTCCCCTGAGGTACCTAAGAATCCATTACACTGCTTCCAAATGAGCTTTCCTTGGACAATCCATATATCTACTCACTACACTTACGGCCTTTGCAATATCAGTTTTAGTACATACCATAGCATACATGACGCTACAAACGACACTAGCATATGGAAAACTTGAAATGTACTCCACCTCCTCCTCAGTATCGGGTGACACCGCTGATGAAAGTTTGAAATCTACGGCATGTGGAACACTAACCATTTTGGAGTAGTTTATCCCAAAGCATTGAAGTGCCTTTTCTATGTATTCCAATCTTCCTTCGTGTCTATCTTTTATAATCTCCATTCCTAGTATCTTCTTAGATGTACCTAAATCTTTCATCTCAAACTCACTTTTTAGTTGAGCTTTTAGTTTATCGATCTCAGACATATTTTTAGAAGCAATCAACATATCATCCACATATAACAAGTAAAAATACGACCCATCTGGAAATTTCTTATGATAAACAAAACTATCATAACTACTCCTTGAGTAACCTTTGCTAGTCATGAATATGTCAAGCCTTTTATACCGTTGTCGAGGTAATTGCTTTAGGCCGTATAACGACTTCTTGTTGGGATATGAAAGTGCTGAAGACTGACAAAGTACTTGAAAAGTCAAAGTACTGCTAAAGAGAAAGTCAAAGTACTGTTGTCGAAGTCAAAGTACTGCAAGGCTAAAAGAACTGTTATATTCGTTTATAGAAAGTCTTGTAATTCTAGAATATTCTTTATTAGATTACTTGTCGTACAAGGATACAAATTGTAAACCGACTAGGGTTATCCTTGAGCCTATAAAAGGACCCTTAGATTGGCATTAGATATGCGCGACATTATTATAGTTTTAGAGAAGTTTGAGATTATTAGAGTTGTTAAAGAGTGCATAATAAGCGAGTTAGAGTTATTAATAAAATCGTTCAGAGTTAAAGTTATATTCTTCTTAGCTTTGTTAAGTAAATTCCGCATACTTAATAGAGTTTGCTCGGTGTTTCATTGTTAATAACTTAGGATTTATCCGAGGTTATTAAACCTTAACAAGCTATTTAAGTTAGTTTGGTTAGAGTACATCGATCCAACAAGTGGTATCGGAGCTTGTGTGGAAACTCTGACTAAGAAGAAACCCTAAAACCTACTACAAAACCTAAAGATGTCGTCTGAAGCTGTTCCACCACCATCAATCACCTCACTCGGAATTCCAATCATCAAGAAGGGAGAATACGACCTATGGTGTATGAAGATGAGGCGGTACATTGCCATTACAGACCATGCTCTATGGAATGTAATTGTGAATGGTAATGAAGTAGTTCAGATCTGTGGAGATTCTGGACAACCTAAACCACCAAACCAGTCTTACGGCAACAACTACCATAAGGAATCAAGAGAGGCTCTTAACATACTCTTATCTGCTATACGATGGACATCTCTGAAGTTTCATGATGCTAAAGATGCAAAGCAGCTGGGAACGCTCTCAAGATAAGATTTGGAGGGAATGAAGCTTCTAAGAAGATGCATAGAAATCTGTTGAAGCAACAGTTTGAAACTTTCACTATTGGTGAAAGAGAGAGTCTTGATGCTGCATATGATATATTTCAAAACCTCCTCAACATGTTGGAGCTATACAAGGCAGAAGTATTTGTTAAAGATGCCAATCTGAAGTTCTTAAGAAGTTTGCCATCCACATGGCCTGTGATTGCTACTATGATCAGAGGACAACCTGGTTTAGATGTCATGGACTTTGATGATCTCTACAACCATCTGAAGGTGTATGAGCACGAGATGAATGGTCAAACCAGTTCCAAATATCACAGTATTGCTTTTCTGTCATCTGAAAAGAGGGGCGGTACTTCCACCAAAAGTACTACTTCTCCTACTCAAAGTAATGTGGCTCAAAGTCTTTGTTTCCTATACTGCCCCCACCTATGCTCAGTAAGCCCCACCAACTACTACCAAGCACTCAGATGAAGTTGTGTGCTCTTTCTTTGCTCAGCAAGCTTCTTTACCTATCACTTATGAAGAAGATCTCTCACAGATTGAAGAGGGTGCTTTAGAAGAAATTGATATCAGGTGGCAAGTACCAATGATCATTGCAAGGATCAAGAAGTATATGAAGAAAACAGGAAAGAACATTGACTTCAAACCAAAACAGGGGATCACTTTTGACAAATCCAAAATTGAATGCTTTAATTGTCAAAAGACTGGACACTTTGCGGGAATCAGGGTTTGCTAAGTATCAAGCAAAAGGATGATGAAACCAAAGTGGAGCTTAAAGAAATTCCTATTACTGAAACAAAAGCCTTGGTTGCTCAAGAAAGTTTATCGGAGGTTGACTGGAGTGCTGAGTTTGATGATGAACCAGTAACCTATTGTATGGTAGCGGTGGAAGAAGCAGTTGAAGATTCAGTAGAAGAATTGGACTGGAGCACTGCTTTTGATGAGGAATCTGATCATCTTTGCTTTGAAATCCGGAGATGGATTTGGAGGATTTGATTGGAGCATGGAGAGTGAAGAGGATCCTGTTCTACTTGCAATGGTGGCTACTTCACCAAATTCACCCCTATCTCTAAGGTATGCTCAAATTGTAATGATTTTTATCAAAAATTACTAGGCAGTTATGTTATTGAAAGAGATAATTATGTTAGGGCTAGGTCTGAGGTAGGCGGTTATCAAATAACCTTAGATTCAATGGAAGCCAAAATCTTAACACATGAAAATAATGAAATGGCTTGGGCTGAAAAGTATGAACAACAGGATTACCAGTTAAAACTAAATGAATGGAAACTAAATTGTAAGATTTCTGAAATTGAGAAACTAACTAAGGAGAGAGATAATTTGTAAGCAAAGTTTGATGCCTGGAAAGAATATGGTCTGTCACATGTTACTTATGTTCAAAAACAGAGAAGAGCTTACATTAGAACTGCCTTAGGTTTTGGTATGGACTTTGATAACATAGAAGAAAACACATCTAGTGATCAGGATAACCTAGATTTATAGGATATAACCACTAGTGATGATGAACTCATTAATTATGTAGACACAACTAGTAATGAGGATTCAATTAGTGACACACCTCCTGAGTTTAAGAAAGACAATGGTTATCATGCAGTCCCCCATCCCACTGGAATTCATCAACCCCCTAGGCCTGATGTTTCTCGTTTTGGTGTAGACAGTCTAGAGTTTAGGAAAAAGCTTAATGGTCAATCTAGGTCTGAAACCCAAAAGAAACTTTTGAAAACAATGTTCAATGTCAAGCAGTACCTTCAACTAAAAGTACTGCTCCACAAGCAGTACCTTCAGGAAAATCTTTTCAAAACAGTACTGCTAAACCTTTTTGGGATAATTTTGGTCAAAACAGGTTTAATCATTCACCTAGAAGGCAAAATAGTTTTGGTCATAGACATAGAAGAAACCACTTTGGAAGTATGGGTCAAAAATTGTGTTTTGTGTGTTATAGTCCTACTCATTTAATCAAGGATTGTGAATTTCACTCTGAATACCTTAGAAAATTTCCAAAGAATAGGTCTGCAAACCAGAAACCTAGAGAGAACAAACCAGTCTGGAATAATTCAAATAGGGTCAATCACAGCAGTTTCTCACCAGACCATAGGTTCCCTCACCAGAGAAGACCTTTTTCTAGACCACCAATATCTTTACAAGCAGTACCTTCCTAAAGTCTTTGCTCAATCAAAACAAGGTACTGCTAACACTTCTTTGAATAGGAACCCTAGGAGATCTCATTACTATCAACCTAGAAGGTATTACAATTCACATAGGGTATCTAGATCACAGGAACCAATTGTTAAAACTGAATGGGTTAAGAGAGAAAATACTGCTGAGGGACAAACACTACTTTCAACAAAAAGTGAATCAGATGTTTTTGTGATACAAGAAAAGGAGAATGAACTTGCAAAAGAGAGTTTTGTTGAAAATCCAGAAAGTTTTGAAAAACTACATGCTAAAAATCAAAAGATAATTTTGGATCACGTTTTAAAAAATAGTGGGAATTACATACTCAAAGAATTTGAGTTTGTAACTCCACAAGGGGAACACAAGTCAGTAATGGCTTGGGTTCCTAAAAGAAACTAACTCTCTAAATCTTTGTGCAGGGCAACCCAGAAGAGGAGCTTAAAGATCGTTTGATTGTAGATAATGGTTGCTCTAGAAGTATGACAGGAGACAAGGAAATTCTGTCAGATTTTAGATCTATTAGTGGAGGAAGAGTTGCATTTGGGAATGATCCCAATGGAGGAAGAATTACTAAAAAAGGAACCATCAAAGCAGGGCGTATAGATTTTGAGAATGTTAGATATGTGACGGAGCTAAAGTTCAACTTATTGTCAGTCTCTCAAATCTGTGATAAAAAGCATCCTGTGTTATTCACTGACACATAATGTCTCATCTTGTCCCCTGAATTCAAGCCTGTTGATGATAACTTGGTAGTCCTTAGAGTACCAAGAACCAATGATGTGTACAGTCTAGATATGAAGAGTCTTCACTCTTATGGAAGAGCCACATGTTTGGTGGCAAAAGCAACATCTGAAGAAGCTCATCAGTGGCATAGAAGATTGGGCCATGTAAATTTCAAGAATATCAAAAAACTGGTCAAAGGAAATTTAGTTAGAGGTTTACCTTCAAAGACTTACAAGAATGATCACTCTTGTTTGGCGTGCAAGAAGGGTAAACAACATAAAGCTTCATGCAAGAAGCTTGAGGAAAGGACTATTAGAGAACCTTTGGAGCTGTTACACATGGATTTGTTTGGACCTGTATCTGTGGCAAGTTTAAACAAGAAAAAATACTGCTTAGTTGTGATAGATGATTGCAGTAGATTCAGTTGGGTATTTTTCTTGGGATTTAAAGATGATACTTTTGATGCTATTCATACTCTCATAATAGCACTTGAAAACCAATTGAGACTCATGGTTCGAGGTATTAGATGTGATAATGGAACTGAATTCAAGAACAAGCTAATGGATGAATTTTGTGCAAACAAAGGAATCAAGAGGGAGTTCAGTATTGCAAGAACACCACAGCATAATGGCGTTGCAGAGAGAAAGAATAGGACTTTGATTGAAGCAGCCAGAACAATGCTAGCAGATTCACAACTACCTATTCAATTATGGGCTAAAGCTGTAAGTACTGCTTGTTATGTACTTAATAGAGTATCAGTCACTAAACCACAGATGAAGACACCTTATGAGTTGCTGATGGGAAACAAACCCAACATTCGATTTCTGAAGCCTTTTGGATGCCCTCTTACTATTTTTGAATACAATTGATAATCTAGGTAAGTTTGATGGCAAGTCAGAAGAAGGATATTTATTGGGTTATTGTACCAACAGTAAGGGGTTTGGAGTATACAACAAAGTCACTAAGAAGGTTCAAGATTGTCTTCATGTTGAGTTTTTAGAAGATCAAGCAAATGAGAAAGGTAAAGGTCCTGATTGGATGTTTGATCTTGAAGTTTTGACTCCTTCTATGAACTATGTACCTGTTAGAGAAGAAAATCAACCTGTGCATAATGGAGAAGATTTACAATATGTTGTTCATGGAGTTCATATTATACCTGATGTTGTTCCTGATGAGGAACCTAAATCTATGGATCCAAAGCAAAGTACTGATGAACCTAAATCCTCACTATCTGCTGAGGATCAAGCTATTCAAGAGGAACTCAATCAGATGCTTCTTCAAGATGTACTAGCACATTCCCAGAATGATGATCAAAGAAGAGCTTATGAAGAAGCAAAGAAAAAGAACAAGTCTGCAGAGTTCACTTACAGTACTTTGGGTGACAGTACTTTCGATCAAAGTACTGCTGCACCTATTGACAGTACTTTGGATGATTTAGATGATCCTACCATTCCTGCTTTGGAAGATACTGATGATGAGTATGATGATGATGGTATCTTCACAAATTCCAATGAAGGTGCTGATTATACAAACTTGGATGATGTTTATGAAGTTCCACAGACTCCTACCTTAAAGGTTCATAAAGATCATCCTACCGGTCAAATCATTGGACCTTCTTCTCATGGAGTGCTTACAAGAAACAAAGCTAAGGGTTTTTCTACACCTCACAATGCTTTACTTAGCTTTGTTTACAAACAAAACAGATTGAATCACAAATATCATCAGACATGCCTGTTCACTTGCTTTATCTCTCAAGAAGAACCCAAGAATATAGCTCAGGCATTATCTAAGGAGAGTTGGGTTGAAGCTATGCAAGAAGAACTTCTTCAGTTTAAACTTCAAAAAGTTTTGGTACTATGTGATCTACCTAATGGAAAGAAGGTAATTGGTACAAGATGGGTGTTTAGAGTCAAGAGAGATGAAAGAGGGAATGTCATCAAGAGCAAGGCAAGATTAATAGCTCAAGGCTATAGACAAGAAGAAGGAGTAGACTATGATGAAGTATTCGCTCCAGTAGCAAGGATTGAAGAAATTTGAATTTTTCTTGCCTTTGCATCCTATATGGGCTTTCAGGTTTATCAAATGGATGTCAAGAGTGCCTTTCTCTATGGCACTATTACAGAGGAAGTTTATGTCAAACAGCCTCCTGGTTTTGAGGATCCTGCACATCCAAACAAAGTCTACAAGGTGGTAAAGGCTCTTTATGGCCTTCATCAGGCTCCTAGAGCTTGGTATGAGAGGCTCTCTACTTTCTTATTACAACATGGTTACAGGAGGGGAGCTATTGACAAGACTTTGTTTATCAAGAGAGACAAGAAGTATATCATGTTAGTACAAGTTTATGTTGATGATATCATATTTGGAGCTACTAAACAGTCCATGGTTAAGGAGTTTGAGCAGCTGATGCAGAAAGAATTTCAAATGAGTTCAATGGGTGAGTTAACATTCTTTTTGGGACTTCAAGTTAAGCAATCAAAGGAAGTAATATTCATAAGTCAAGACAAGTATGTATCTGACATACTTAAGAAGTTCAATTTTGATACTATGAAGACAGTGACTACACCTATTAAATCTATCAACTCATTGGGCAAGGATAAAGATGGACAACCTGTTGAAGTCAAGTTGTACAGATCCATGATTGGATGTCTTATGTATCTCACTGCATCGGCCTGATATTATGTTTGCTGTTTGTCTATGTGCAAGATATCAAGTCTCACCAAAAGTCTCTCATATGAATGCAGGTGAAGCGGATTTTTAGTTATTTAAAGCAACAACCTAAGTTGGGGTTGTGGTATCCAAAGGATTCACCTTTTCACTTAGAAGCCTTTTCAGATAGTGATTATGCATGTGATAATTATGATAGAAGATCAACAACTGGAGGATGCCAATATCTTGGAAGAAGATTAGTCTCATGGCAATGCAAGAAATAGACTATTGCAGCAACATCCTCTATTGAAGCAGAATATGTGGCTGCTGCTAGCTGTTGTGGATAAGTTTTATGGATGCAGAATCAACTCTTGGATTATGGGTTCAACTTCAAGAATACTCCTATCAATATTGATAATGAGAGTACAATTTGCATTATGAATAATCCAGTTTATCATTCCAAGACAAAGCATATTCAGATTAGGCATCACTTTATCAGAGATTGTTATAAGCATAGGCTCATTAATGTGGTCAAGGTTCACACGGATGATAATGTAGCTGATTTACTCACCAAAGGTTTTGATGTTTCAAGATTCAATCACTTGGTGGTGAGCATTGGCATGATTAACTACTGACCTACATTTAAGGGGAGGACTATTTAGTGTAAGTATAGTCCTATGCATTGTTTGAGGGGAGGATATTCATTAGTGTTTGCTATTGTTAAGAGAATATTGGGAAAATCTTGCATTTTTGGTTTATGAAAGTACTTGCTTGGAAAGTCTGCAAATGAAAGTACTGCGTGGAAAGTGTTGTTTGTCTTATCAAAGTAATCTTGTTCCAACGGTCATATTGAGGGTAAACTCTAATAACGGTAACTTAGTTATTACGGTGTGATTTTTAAATCCAACCTATAAATAACTACTCTTAAATTTCCCTCTCATATTGATACTTTAGAATCGTTTTCATATTTCTCTCACTCTTGACGGCTATATTATTCGTCATATTTTTACTGTGATTACATAATTATCAATGGCGAATCGTATCTTTGTTTCCAAACACAACATGGTGGCGAATCTAGAAAAGACTGAAGCTAATGTGAGTTTTCATGATATTATTGATTATCTCACTGGGTCGCCAATTAGTTATGCACTTTTAGTGGAACCGGACATCATTGAGCCACTGATTCAACAATTTTGGGCAACTGCTAGGGTTCATATGGAGAATGATGACTCATATATTCAAGAAGGGGTTGTTCATTTTGATAAGTAACTTATTTGGGATACATTAGGAGATATAGGGTATAAGGGTCATTAAGAGCAGGACATTCAAGAAACCCTTATTCATCCCACATTGGCGGTTTTGGTTCATGTGTTGCTACATTGCATCAGTGCTAAGAGTACCTCATGGGAGCAATTTGGGTCAAACATAGCATCTGCTGTAGTAGGATTAGCTACAGATCGTACTTTCAATTTTTCAAGGCTAATTCTTGATGGTATGCTCTCACACATCTCACATGGATCCAAATGGTTGATGTATCCAAGATTTATACAAGTGTTCTTGAACAAACAACTTGCTGATGTACCCAAGCCAACACATTTACTACCTGTTGTGGTACAACAAGCAAAGATTTTTACTTTTATGGAGAGGAAAAGTGATCACTTCACTGGAAGACACACTCCATTGACTACTTCTATGATGGAGATTGTTCAAGCTATTAGGGATGAGGCTGGAGAGGATGATGACACTAAAGGTACTGCTTCTACACAGGGTACTGCTTCTCAAAGTACTGTATCACAAGAATCGCTTCACAAAGTACTGAAGCTCAAGAAGATATTGCAGTTACACCTCCACCATCTCCACAAGTTTCTATTCATGGCTCTCAACAAGAAGAACCTCAACCATCTTCTCCCAATGATTATACTTCCACAAATGGGCTTCAAACATCTGGAGGAGATGAGGGAGATGTGGCATCTGAAGGTGAAGTTCTTACTAACTATGCTTTATCCAGAGAATTGACAAGACTGAAGAAATCTTTTGAAGAGCAAGCTCTGAGAGATCAAGAGGTTGAAGCTCAAGTTTAAAAGACTCACGAAGTTTGTCTGGCCATTGGTTCAACATCATCGTCTATGGGTCAAGTCTCAAAGCAAGCTAGGACGACCTATTAGGGAATTTAAGAAGAAAACCAAAGGCACAAAGGTTCAAAAACCATCTTCTGTCCAATTGGGGAGGAATTTAGAAGAGAAGAATTTGAAAGAAGATGTTGTTAAGGAAGATGAACCTCAAAGTACTTGAAGAGCATGTCAACATTGAAAAGTCTGAGGAAGAAAGAACTAAAGTTCAAGGTCTTGAAGTTCAAATCTTGAAGTTCAAAGTCTTGAAGTTCAAATGCTTGAAGTTCAAAATCTTGAAGTTCAAGATGCTGAAGCACAAAGTACTTGAAGATCAAGTATTGCTTTTCAAGGAACTTTCAGGCAAGAATTGATTACTCCAAGAGTATTAGATTTTGAAGAGGAAGCTTGTCCTTCAACTATTATACATGAAGAAGAAGCTGGTCCTTTAACTATCATTCATGAAGAAGAAGTTACACTCAAAAGCGCAAGTGATGATGAAACTATTCTTTGAAATCTTGCATGACTTATCAAAGCCAAGGGGTGTTACTATTCCTGGAGTTGCAGAGGAACAACCAAGACCTTCTCAACCTACTATTGATCTTAAGGATAAAGGAAAAGGTATATTGGTAGAAACAAAGAAGAAAAAGAAACCTTCTTTAGCACAGATAAGAGCTGCTCAAAAAACTATGAATGATGAAGCAGCTAGAAAGCTACAAGCTGAACTGAATGCTGAAGTTGTTAATGAGGAAACTATGAATGAAGAAGCAGCTAGGAAATTACAAGAAGAATTGAATGCAGAAGTTGTTATACCATCACCTCTTCCTATTTCTTCTCTACCAGGAAGACCAAATCTTGCAAAAGAAAGGAATGCAATTATGGCTTATTTGAAAGGTCGAGGATATACTGGATTAAACAAGTTGAATTATGTTAATATGAAAGAACTTTATGAAGGCACATTACAGAAGCTTATAAGGAGAGTGTTAAGAATATCAAGGATTATAAAGATGATGATATTCAGAAAGAAGATGTTAAGAAAGGGAGCTTAAAGAGAAAAGAAAAACAGTTGAAGATTTGAGTCATCAAAGAAGATAGAGTTAAGATCTAAGACAGATGATGAGTTAAAGAATTACTTAAGAGTAGTAGAATTTGAGTATTCCAAAGATGATGCTGAGATGAACATGAATAAATCTCCAATAACTACTTTTGAAGTTGTAGAATCCAAGGATGGAAATTACCTGATGTATCATAGAAGATGAAAGCTTGAGTGTTCATACACTATGGGATATTTTGCATATAATTGATAGAGTGGATTTATTTCATCTATATCATGTGGTGCGAGATTATTTTGAACACAATCCATCGAAAGGGTTGGTTTAGTCTTGCTTGGGGATCTCACAACTATTTGAGAACGAAGAACAAAGCAACTGAGATTTGGAAGAACCAAGAAGATTGGGAGATTGCTAGCTGGAGATTCTTTGAAGAATCTGGAGTTCATGTTTTAGAGCTAGAAGATGGAACAATGATTCATATGTTAGCAGACAAAAGATATCCACTCATAGCTAATCTTATGAGGAGGATGCTAGAGCATGGAATGAAAGTTGAAGAAGACAATGAAACTGCTCTCTTGGTCATCAAATTGTTTATCAGATGGACTACTATTGCTGATGATGATGAATAACTGGTATGAATTTTAATTGCATAAATTCTTTTTGATATATCAGTACTTTTATTCAAAGTATTGCTGATCAAACAGTACTATCATCAAAGTACTGTTTGCAGATTTAAACCAGTTAAATGATTTTTTTTAAAAAGAAACATTTTGTTAAGTAACAAATATTTTGAAACAAAGTTTGAATGAAATAAATGGTTTTTGAGATGGAAACATCAAATAGGTTATCAATCCACCATGGTTACAAAAGGATTGGCTAATCCATGAGCAAACGGCTCTGGTAAAGATATCTCAAATCCGTTTTAGTTGACAACTTGCTAATAAGTTGTATGGTAATCAACTCACCATATCAGTTAATGTGAAGAGTTGGCTAGCCCACAAGAAAATGGCTTGTGGTAAAGGCTGTGGAAAAACCATTACTTGGTAATTAGTTCACCATTGTTGAAAGAATTAACTAGTCCAAAAGGGTACAGCTTTTGGTAAAGACAACTCAAATCTGTTGATAGCTGATGATTTGCTAAAAATCATATGGTTATCAATGTACCATGGTCTTACACACCAAAACATTTGGCTACTCCAAAGTTAATGGCTTTGGTAAAGAGATCAAATCCATTAATTTTTCAATGATTCACCTCTCACAGGAGTTTACACACCTGGAAGTGATGAGAATAGATTGCAACTTAAACTGAATTGATGTACAAACTGTCATATGTTGTTGTGTTCTTGAAAAGATGGAGTTGACTGAATGATCTTGAAGAATAAATTCTAAAGACACTTTGATGATATTGATATAAGCCGAGACTACAAAGATATAATCTAAAGACAAAGACACAATCTTTCCTTGAAGATGGAGAAGCTAAAGATAAATTCACAAAGGAACTTGAAGTCAAGCAAGTAGAATTCAAGTTAGGGGAGGATTGTTGGGATATGAAAGTCTGAAGACCGACAAAAGTCTTGGAAAAGTCAAAGTACTGCTAAAGATAAAGTCAAAGTACTGTTGTCGAAGTCAAAGTATTGCAAGGCTAAAAGAGCTGTTATATTCGTTTATAGAAAGTCTTGTAATTCTAGAATATTCTTTATTATATTACTTGTCGTACAAGGATACAAATTGTAAACCGACTAGGGTTATCCTTGAGCCTATAAAAGGACCCCTAGATTGGCATTAGATGTACGCGACATTATTAGAGTTTTAGAGAAATTTGAGATTATTAAAGTTGTTAAAGAGTCTGCATAATAAGCAGAGTTAGAGTTATTAATAAAATCGTTCCAAGTTAAAGTTATATTCTTCTTAGCTTTGTTAAGTAAATTCCGCATACTTAATAGAGTTTGCTCAGTGTTTCATTGTTAATAACTTAGGATTTATCCGAGGTTATTAAACCTTAACAAGCTATTTAAGTTAGTTTGGTTAGAGTACATCGATCCAACACTTCTTCAATAGACATGCATGGTCTTCTTTTCCTTGAATCACGAACCCTTCTGGTTGGTGCATATAGATTTGCTCTTCCATGCCGTCTTGATGTCTAGTTGCTACAAATCCATATCGAGTAAAGCAACCATAGCAAGTAACACACGAATAGAGTTATGCTTTAATGCCGGTGAAAAAAATTCGTTGAAGTCAACTCCCTCCTCTAAGTAAAGCCTTTAGCAAAAAGGTGTGGTTTGAAACTTTTATCTACAACTCTTAGGATACCTTTCTTCTTCTTAAATACCTATTTGTATCCAACAATCTTCTGACCTTTTGGCGGTTTTACAAGTTCACACGTATTATTCTTATAAAGAGACTCCATCTCTTCAATCATGGCTAAGGACTATTATTGCACTTCCCATGTGCTAATAGTTGCCGCGATACATAACAAATTGTGAACCTCAATATCTTCAGCCATGTTGAAGGCATAAGCTACTAGATCTTCATGCCCGAATTGTTGTGGTGCTAGTATATTTCTTCTTTGCCTATCTCGGGCTAGGCTATAATTATGAAGATCATGTTGTTCCTCTGGCTTTCTGGTGTTGTATTATCATCACCAAACTCATGTGTGTCTTGTATAATGGGCTCATCAGAAGTACCTCGTGCTACTCCTTCTGGAACTTGTATTTCTAGCTCCACCTGCTCTTCAAATTCTTGGTCTTCTCCAGCATCGACTTGTTCCTCTTCTTTCTTCTTCAACATAGCGGACTCATCAAATTTTACATCCCTAATGATAAGAAACCGAAGCATAGATGTTTTACCATCAGGGCACCATAACCTATAACCCTTTGTTCCGTCTGCATATCCTATAAATATGCATTTCTTTGCCCTCGGCTCAAATTTACCATCATTAACATGAGCATAAGCAGGACAACCAATTTTTTTAAATCAATATAGTTTGCATTGGTACCTGGCCATTTTTTTAGAGGAGTTTTAACATTGATCATAGTTAATGGTGACTAGTTTACCAAATAACAAGCTATGTTGACAGCCCCAGCCCAAAATATATTTGGTAACCCAACATTTGAAAGCATACACCCGCACTTTCTCTAAAAGAGTCATGTTCATCCGTTCTGCAACCTCATTCTGTTGTGGTGTGTATCGCAATGTGTGGTGTCTCACAATGCCTTCATTCTTGTAGAACTCATTGAATTCTCCTTGGCCTAATTCCAAACCACTGTCAGTTCTCAATCGTTTGACGAACTTTCCAGACTGCTTCCCTATCATTGTCTTCTCTTTGCTTGAAACTGACAAATACTTCATACTTTTGTTTCAAGAAGTACACCCATACCCTTCTTGAGTAATCATCGATGAAGGTTAACATGTATCTAGCACCACCTTTAGAAGGAACACGGGATGGACCCCACAGATCTGAATGTATATAGTCCAACGTACCTATAATCCGATGAAATTTTGTGTCGAACTTTACTCGGTGTTGTTTTTTACTAGGCAGTACTCACATAACTCTAACTTCACTATATTATGACCGCACAACAACTCTCATTTACTAAGCTCCACCATCCCTCTCTAGCTCATGTGTCAGGCGCATGTGCCACAACTTGGTAGTGTCTAAATTTGTTGACGATGAAAAAACCCCTGCAGCACAGAAACCTTTTAACAAGTAAAGGTCATTAGTCTTTTCACCTTTCATCACAACAATTGCACCTTTGAGACTTTTAATACTCCACATTGACCTCGATAGTCGCAGATGGAATCAATGTCTTGATAGATATTTAAGTGTTAACGTGCCACTCATAGTGATTGACACTTTACTTACCAACTAGGCTACATTGATCGGGTATACTACTTGTTAGTGTTTGTTATAGGCTAAGTCGGCTAAATATAAATTTAAAACTTGAATACACATAATCTTTACGTACGACGATAGAAACACATCATACGTACAAATATCTGAGGATCCAAGACTCGGTATTGACCGAAATTCAAAGTCGTTATGGAAAAAAGTTACAAATAAATACAACCGGTTTGCAGAATACCAACGTACCAAGGATATGATGACCGACAAGTGAACCATGTTACAGGGTGCTTGTAACAATTTTGCGGGAGTTGTCGAAGAAAATGAACGGTTGAGTGGTGAAAACGATTTAAAGCACCTAAATCTTTGTTACACCATATTCAAACAATTGTGGGGCTATGCGTTTACCCATCATGAATCATGAGAGGTCTTAAAACACCATAGCAAATGGCGTGGTTGAAAACTGTTAAACCCGGAAGACGCGTTCGGGGACTAGACGACATTGAAGAACCGAACGAGCTATTTCAAGACGATGCAATCCCACGTCCTCCCAGCAAGCCAAGGCCTTCCAAGAGTGCAAAATCGGGCTCTACGCGTTCGGTAGCTTCTTCGTCTAGTAGAGAAGCTTTCAAGGAGATGATCCAAGAGGAACTGCGAGTCGAACAAGAGAAAAAAATTGATTATATCGCAACTCAAAAAAATTGGAAGAATTGAAGTTTCTTAGTTTTAACTGCGGGGATGACTCAGGAAGATCGGCGGGTGTGGAAGCAATAAAGCCAATATCCGGCGTCGTTACTTTGGCACGGCGGCTTCTTCGGTTGGCCCGTCGACGACAGCCTCAAATGATTAGTGTACTCGTATCATGTTTTATTTTTATTTCATCGTATCGTATTTTATTTTCATGTACTCGTATCATATCTTTCTTTATTTGTAATCTTCTTTTAATCGTATCGTGTAGTTTTTTTTTTCATCGTCTTTTTTTTTTTTTTTTTGGTAATATATCGTATTTTCATTTTTATATAAAATGTGTTTGTATGAAATAGATAAAATGAAAAAAAAAATGTCGGAACCAATAAAGTGATAATGATGTGATATGAGGGAGGAGTGTTTGAGTGACTAGTGTGTTATTAGAGAAGATGACGTAACGCTTAATTGACATACCGTGTTAAATATCAACCCCTTACCTAGTGCTCTAAATAATTTGTAAATTTAAACTAAAATTATCAAACGCTCCGAGTTTGAATATAACAAAGTGGACCCTATCTAATAATTTGATGTTGGTGTATATCCAGAAAGATGCAACAAATTTTGTTTTTATTTACCTCCAAAATATGAAAGTTCAATTATGGTTTATACTTTTATTTGTTGTCGCCAGTATCTAAAAATAAGCTCACCCTCATTTGAGCATTGATTGATACCTTTAACTAATATATTTAAATGTAGTATGTCTAATTGTATGTGATGGCATCTTGTTAGTAACATCAAAAAAGCTTATTTTTTCATAAATTAATAAATCATTATCATGTTAATTTAAATACAAGTTTAGTCAGGTGTTACTCATTTTCCTGTTCATTTTTATTTTTTAGAGCTATCATTAATAAAGAAATTTTGTAGTTAGTCATGCTTGACTAGGAAAAGAAAGCTAATGATAAGATCTCTATTATTCAACTCTATATGTTATTAGAGTTTTATAAACTTAGAACTCTATAAGCCAATGACCTTTATAATTTTTCAAAGACAAATAATAAGATCGGCAATAATTAACACACGTGATGGTTTATAACTAACATGTAATGTTTCTTCTTAAAAAGTTTTGTGTTTCACTAATAAACGTATTTTGTGTGAGAAATGATTTTCTTGTCTCAAACTCAACCTTAAAGATATGTGTATGAAAAGATCGAGAATAAATCGGTAAAAATTTTGAATGAGCTTGAGCCTAATTTGCGGCTCATTTATTAATCAAGCTCGACTCAAGTCCGATCTTTATATACAAAGCTCGATTGGGCTCACAAGTCTAAACGAAACTAGGATATTATAAATATTAAACATGTATAATATATTATGCATTTGTATTATAGGTGAACTTTAACGAGCTCAATAGCAAGTTTATTAACAGCTCAAAATAGATATAGTACGAGCCGAGCTTGATTCGAGCTTTAATTTGTAATTGGCGCATCGTAAATAGAGGCGAAGCCCAAGCAGAGCTTGAGCCTATATAATATACCACGAGCCGTGCTAAAGCCTAAAGAACAAGGCTCGAACCGAGCCGAGCTCGAACTCGAGCCTTGTAAAACTTAAAAGAGCCGAACTCAAACTCTGACAATCTCAGGCTCGGCTCGTTTAAGACCAAAAAACAAATAATAATAATAATAATAATAATAATAATTTTTTGCAACTGTGTGGGCGATTATGGCCAACTGACGTGGTCGTCTTGACATCTTTGGGTTTCGGCCAACTGATTCAACTTCCTCGTTGTATTCAGTGATCCAACCTCTTCGTTGGTGTGTGGCTGTTCTCCTTCTTGTTGGTTTCTCTTCTTCAGGTGTCGGTTTCACCCTTGAAACTCGCTTCATCCTTGAAACGCAGCCCACACTGTTTGGTTCGCTTGATTGCTTCGACGTCTTCTTGTGGAAGGTTCTCTGTTGCAAGCTTTTCTGTTTGGGCTGCGTTCTTGACACCATGACCTGCTGGGTTTAGCTTGGTCGTGTTTTGATCTTCTGTTTCATGGGTTGCGTGGCTTGGTGACCATCCTAGTAGCGACTTGGTTTACAACCTCAGGTAGCGACTTGGGTTATTTGTGTTTTGACACAGATAACATGAAAAGAGGTCTGTTGGCTAGCTCACTTTTGGGTAGCGACATGGTGATTCTGGTAGCGTGTTAGTCCAACTGATGTATGTCTTTTGTGTATTGGTGGGGCCCACGCTAAATGCCTTTTATCTCTTTTGGTTTTTGTTGTGTCTTGTCAAAACAGTAGAACTTGAGTGTACATCTTTAATTTAGTCTTTGTTTGTTTCTCTTGTGCTTAAAAAAAATAAATAAAAAATAAATAAAAAAAAAGGTTTCTTTTTATTTACGGGTTGTTTTTATGGCTAATCGCGTAGCATTTCGGATCTCTTGTCCATTGCAAAGTTGTGAAGGGTGTAGTGGGGGAAATGGTAAAGGGCTTACTAAAAAATATTTTATCGACCATTTGAATACTGCGTCATTTTAAAGCGGATGTTCTAAAAGTCTCATACAAGGATCGGGTTTGAAGGATTACGCCTTATTCTCCGCGCTTGATCAGGCTCTTCATGCGGCGGGAGTTTGGCTTTGTGGGGTGTGTTTTTGCACTCACGCGTTCAAACAAAAATTGTAAACATCTTAGATGGGAAGTGGTTCTAAGCGCCTAGCTTTCATGAAGTTGCGATATATGGCATCAATGTATCACCCGCACCAGTATTAGATATTGTGAATGGTGCTCTCGTTGCATCGGCTATTACTGATTGTGGTATTGGTGGAGAGGCCGATCCTTTGACAACTTCGGGGCGGTGGGACTATTTTTGATATCAACTTACTAAGCGGGTGTTCTCAAAGAAGTTACGTGCGGTTAAATGCATCCCCAGGCTCGCTGGGATTAATAAGATTTTTAGTAATGCCTTAGATAGGGTCCTTGCATGCGGGGGATCAATGCGATATGAGTGCAACTCCTTATCTTGCCGTGTTGTGTTTTGACCTCTTTCATTGCACGCCAATAGAGCTCAACGACGTTCGGAGGCGAGAAAAGGGTCAGCACTTGATGTATCTCTCGGGCTTTTCTCCATTGGAAGGATCCTGCAGACAGGTTTGCATTGGTGATGGAACGTTTATCTGGGACCACTTCTTCCTTCGGTGGAATGACGAAACCCAAAGATCTTGATGCCGCTAACCTAGTTCAATGTAAACGTAAAATGGAGGACGGACACTTTACCGCGACCATTAAGGTGCTTACCTCTTCTGGAGTCGCTCCGTCTACATCTGACACCCTGCACGAGTTAGAGGCCAAACATCCCCGCGCCCCACCTCCAATTTTGTCATCGTCTCCTATAGATGAAGATGCACTTCTTGTGGATAAGGACTTGGTGTTGAACAGGATCCGCAATTTCCCAAAAGGAACTTCATGTGGCCGAGATGGGCTTAGAGCACAACATTTAATGGATATATTAGGAGGGGCTTGCGTCCGCCATTGCGATGACTTGTTAGGTTCCATCACGGGGGGTGTCAACCTTTTCTCGGTGGAACATGTCCTGCTATATTGGGAGAATATATTGTTAGTGCCCCATTGACTCCGTTGGTTAAGCGGGTGGAGGCATACGCCCTATTGCTGTCGGCCGGATGCGTAGGCTTGTTTCGAAGGTTGCTTCGTCTTCTATTATTAATTCTATGAATACCTATTTGTAGGACTTCCAATTTGGGGTCGGCATCCCGGGTGGTTGTGAGGCTGTCCTTCATTTGGTGAATCGGCTCGTTGAGGCTAAGGGTCACCTTGTTGGGATTTCCATGTTCTGGTGGATTTGAGCGCTTTTAATCGGTTGTGAGGTGTCCTTCTCCGGAGACCGGGATCGAGATCTTCTATTGCTCCGTGGGTTGAATTTTGCTATGCCAGGCCAGCTAGACTTTATTACGATGATTCTATCCTTTGGTCTTGTCAAGGGGTGCAACAAGGGGACCCGCTAGGCCCCTTGTTGTTCGCCCTACCTTACACCCCAGTCCATGATATCAATAGGTCATGCGAGCTCACACTCGGGCTGGTATCTTGACGACGGTACTATTGTAGGAGACACCCTTATGGTTGCCAAGGCGCTTGACATTATTATGACAGATGGACCGGCGGGGGTTGTTTTGAATGTGGATAAGGCGAACTCTTGGCCTCTACGGAGGATCCTAGAAGCGAGGGTGGAGGTGTTTTCCCATAAATATCTCCCCGATCGAAGGTGTCAAACTTCTAGGTGGTTCAGTTAGTTTTGATGACAGTTTTGTCGGTGGCTTTGAAAAGGGTCTCTAAAACTATCAATGGAAGCTATCCTCAAACTTAAGACCCCCAATGTGAGCTCCTTCTTCTTCGTGGTAATGCTTTGGGGTGGCGAAATTATCTTACAATTCTTGGACGTGTTCCCCTTTGTATGTTCGAAGCCCAAGTCGGTTTGACCGGATGTTACGTGCTTCATGGAGAAGATTATTACGGCTTCGGGCGAGGTTTTGGTATTGGCGGTGGCGGCTTACCACCCTCCCAATCAAGATGGGCGTACTTGGCATTCATCAGACAGCGACATCATCCAATATGCTTTCCTCGCCTCTCGGTTGCAAACCCGGTGATATGCAGGGACGGTTCGGCTAAAACGGCATCAACTCTCATGGCCCTTCATTTCAACATGCCCTCGATATGTTTAACGATTGCTTGTAACACGGACGTTCTCGATTGCCTCTCGGCGCTCCACGCCCCCCATATGATGAAAACCTTGGCAAAGTGTTACTTTGGTGTCATCGAGAAAGATCTTGTTTCTAAGTATTCGTTAAGCGCGGTGGTTGTCATGCATTGTACGGGCTCCACATGCACAAGATTTCCTTTTCACCATACCTATTGATGGGTTGGGCCAAAGGATGAACCATCGCCAATTTCGTTCGGTATTGTGTTATAGGCTTACCATACCTATGTTTTCGAAGCTGACTCACGCGGCGCACCAAGCATCATATGGACCAATGGGGGGATCATGTTGTTCCTTGTTCTAGTGAAGTGGGGGTAAATTCGGAATAACTTGGTGCGTGATATCCTTGTTGACATATGTTCCAAGGTTGGGATTATGGTGAAAAAGGAGGCCCCATTGGGGTTTCTTTCGAGGGCGGAAAGAGGCTGCGTCCGTGGACCACGCTATTATTCAACCGGATCCAAGGTAAGGACACGTGTTTGGATGTGACTCGAATCTCTCCTTTTGCGGGTATTGATGCGTCTATGTGGGATCCCGGGGTGGCCTTACATACTTGTGTGGAGAAAAGAAATACGTGTCCAAATGTGAAGAAAATGGCTACAAGTTCATCCCATTTGCTTTCTCTACATTTGGGGAGCTTGACACGGAAGCTTTGGACACGATTTCCGCGTATCAAGGCTGTTGCTATTAGCCACTCGAATAGTGTCAAGAGTGGGGCATTTATTTTTCACAGACTTAGCTTTTGTATTGAGAGGGTGGGAGCCCAACTAGTATCTAGGCTTCCCACCAATTTCTTGTAATCCTTTTGGTTTTCTAATGAAGTGATGTTTTATAATAATAATAATAATAATAACAATGAATCCACTTATCTACTTTCGGCAGATGGCGTTATGGAAATCTCGGATGGAGAATTACACTTGGACTGGCTTAGGGTGGTTCCGATCTCTGGGTTGGGACAAACTATGAATGCTAGGACCTACCGGTGCGTGCTATGCTATCGGCTAGGTGTTCCCTATTCTCGTTCGGATGTCGTGCTCGGCTTGTTCCGGGGTCTTTCTGGGGATATTTATGGGGACCATGTTGTATCGTCTTGTACGATATTATGGTATTAAACATCGGCATAATGTGTGCGTGATACTCTTGTTGACATCTGTTCTCGGTCGGGGTATTTCATTTCGTAAAGTTGACATTGGGCTTATTGGAGAAAGGGACCAACCACTACATGGTGATATGTTGCTACTCATGGAATGGAGAGATTGATGTATGTGTCGATTTGACGGTCGTCATCGCCTTAAGCGGGTATGGTTGACTTTGTTCTGTTAGTGCGGTGATTGAGGCACAGCATTAGCGTACGGGTTAAGTATGAGGCTAAATGCACATATATTGGATATGGGTTTCTCCCTTTCTCATTTTCTTTCTTTGGGGAACTCGAGAAGGATGCAGTAACCCTACTGAAGCGGATCCGAAAGTACTCCATGACTCAAGACATTGGGCGTCTTTGCTACACATTTTTAGTAGGATTTGTTTTGCTATAGCTAGAGGAGTGGGGGCCCAAATTGTATCTCGGCTTCCCACTAATTTTTTGTAAATCCTAATAAAGTGATGTTGATAATAATAAAAAAATAAAAAATAAAATAAATAAAAATAAAAATTAATAATATAATAAGGGAATATATTAGCTACAATTTTTTGTAGCCAATTGGCTACGATTTTGTGTGTATAAATGTGTGTCTCTGATTCTTTTTGTGTGTCTTGATTATTTTCTCGATCCGGGGTCTATTGGGTTAATCCCAATTGATTACGTACCCTCCGATCAGGTCGAAGGACCCCCCTTCGGCCTCAATCGAAATTGCATTACGAAGACCCAAGTCTTTCTTTATAAGTCATTGGTGGCGTAAAATCATTCATCATTGACATGGTTACCAGTTGGGAATCCGCCCGAGAAGGCCTATGCCCCGGTGTCTTCTCTTGAAGGTGCCAAGACAAACAAGAACCTTGACTTGGTCTTCCCCCACGTTCCCACTATGTCCTTAGCTTTCCCGCCAAGTCCGAGATAGTGGGGATGAAGCCCTAGCGGTTACCATAAATCGGGGCGCCCCCCATGATCTCCTAGCGTGTGCTAGCTCTCCAAGCTATTTTCATCACCTATAAATAGGTTGGACAAGTCATTTCAATGGTATGTTCACTAACACAGTATTTCACATACATCATATTATCCATAACTCATATCACATACTTATTCACACGGAGGTGGTTCGCGGGGCCCACCTGCAGCAATCACTAACGAAGTGTCTATTATTTCTTATTGCGATTGACTACAAGTTTGGCGAAGCATATCACCCCTCATACCCTTCGATCATCATCGAAGGCACGGTCGTCGATTTATTGTACAATGGTGGCGCCATCCGTGGGAACCGCTACTATTGGTCTCGTTATTCCAAACTTACACCCAGTCAATCACTCTCACTAGTTTTACGGCATGACTCAGGAAGAGAGATACACCTCCGGGTTTCGACCTTGACACCAATCGATCAATGATCCTAGCAACCTTCCCAATATAACCGCATCCACTTTTACCACGATCTCACCACGAAATAACTCCCAACAATCATGCTTCAACCTCGGCTAACCACAGACGTGTCAGGTCCGGCGTTTGTCGAAGCTAACATCAAAGCATTAGAATCTTTACTAAGAGCTCGAAGGAGGCAAGACCGGAATGTGGAAATGCGTAGGGAGTTAGAATACTCAAGCGATGAGTATGACGAAGAGTTAGAAATGGAGACTAGGTCCTTGGCTCACTGGGCTACTAAGCTCGGTGTTAAGGGTAGGGTCTCCAAGTAGCCCAAGGCCTAGTGGAAGGTCGGTTGGTTTGAAGATGCTCGGAGCGGGCTCGACAAGAGGAGGAAGGAACGATGGAAGGCTCCAATGGAAGAAGTCATTGAAGGGATACTATGGAAGTTAATTTGCCACCACTGTTGGCGGCTCATCTGGGAAGAAATGAGGCAGGGGTTCCACTACAGCCTTCTCACGCATCCGGCGTAGAAGGCAATCCATCTCAATTAAATAGGGGAGGAAATCTTCCTCCTCATGGTATGTACCCTCCTTTTCAGGCTCAATCTTACCCTCAAGGGGTTTATCCCCACACTAGCAGGCGGGCTAACAACCCCATTTACCCACCATACGGAAGCATGCCCTATGGGCAAGCTATGGTATATCCTTCGTATCCTGTCGGAAGTCACCCACCTTATATACCTCGCTTACCCCCATATGTTAACAAAATCATTTGGAATACCTCCAAATCATAACCCATACAATGTTGCCTACATACATGCCACCTATAAGCCTTACTCTATTGGAGCCCATGGGCTCCACAACACCAGTAGGTGGATAGAAGACTACCCTTTGCGGCGGGTTGAAAATGCCACATATTGGTACTTATGATGGAAAAGGGGATCCGGATAACTTTTACACTTGTTGAAGGGGCTATTAGAATGCGAAAGTGGGTAATGCATGTTGCTTGTCACATGTTTTCATACACCCTATGAGACTCTGCTCGTATATGGTGGAACGGGCAAAAACCAGGTAGCATTGTGAATTTGGATGATCTCAAAGCCAAGTTAGGTCACTTCAGCCAGAAAAAGTTCACAAGAACGCACCTAATAGTGCACAACATCAAGCAGAAGGAGAACGAGAGCACCAGGGCTTTCATTACTAGATACAAGCGCGACACCTTGAGATAATGGGTTTACACGAAGACCAGCATCTCGGGGTTTAGTACATGGCCTCGGAACGAAGCTTGGTTGAATTCCTTTCCAGCGATCTTCCTGCAACCTATAAAGGATTAGTGGAAAAGGCTTACACGGATCAAAGCAAAAGTGTCCACCAACTCAGGTCGAAAAACAAGGAAAATCACAGCAAAGCCCCAAAGCATCCTTCGTGGGAAGGGTCAAGGAACAAACACAAAGCAGGGACGAGGTTTACTCCATACCACAAAAACATCAACCATGGCCTCTGGCTAATCTGTCCAAATCCCAGGGAGATACTCGCTCTTGAAGGTTCGAAGGCCTTTGATCCTCCTCCAAACTTGGCAAACAAAGGGAGGCCTAGAGACACTTCCAAGTTTTGCTATTTCCATGATGATTACGGTCCGACACACCAATCCTGCTGAGAACTCAGCGGATAGAAGAGGCGTGAAGTCCGGCCAATTGGGACATTTGGTGAAGGGTATAAAGAGGCAAAGAAAAAGCCTCCGACACGGTTGGGGAAAGATACCACACTGTCGAAGCACCCATCCTCATGGTTTATAAAGACTCGGTTCAAAGAGGAAGAAGCGAGAGGAAGCCTTGTGCGGAGTAGGAGATGTCACTTTCCCTTCAATCACAGGGAAAGTTCTTTCAAATGACCCCGTGGTCATCAAAGTCTTGATCTCCAGCAGAGAAGTAAACAGAGCCTACCTTGACTGCGGTAGCTCTGCGAAGTTATCTGACGATGTTTCCTAAAGCTCAAACCTTCAATAAGGTCGAGAGAGTAAATTCAAAGGTACCCTTGGTAGGGTTCTCGGGGGAACACTCATGGCCCTTGGGAGAAGTCCCTCTAGAGGTTACGATTGGAAGGGGAGGCTAAAGAAGGCGAGCCTCACGGTTTTCACGATCGTAAGCTCAGAATCTCCTACAACCTATTGATAGGAGAAACGACAATCACGAAGATGGGCATCGTTGTCTCAACCATACATGCCGCGATCAAATTCCAAACACCTTTCGGCATTGGAACGGTTTTCTCCAGCTATAAGGTGAAGGAGTCTGACGAGAAAGCAAGAGGGTCAAGCAGGTTTTGGAGGAACTTTGAAAGATGTTCTCGGTTAGCTATACTTGAAGAACGTCGTGGTAAATGATCTCTACCCGATCGGGCAGTAGTAATGGGAAAGCAACTTCCACCTCCTTTAAGCGAATTGGAAAAGGTACCGTGCTAATGCAGATGTCTTATGGACCTATTACGACATGGCGGGGGTCCCCAAAGTCTCACCATAGGCGGAAAAGCCTTGACGCGAACACAAGCTCAATGAGTTCAAACATATTGAACCCATCAAACAAAAGCGTCGAAGTCTAGCTCCTGAAAGAAATGCCGATGCATGCAAAGAAGTGGACGAACTCGTGGCAGCAGGCATACTCGGAGAGGTGAAGTATCAAACTTGGGTAGCCAATCCGGTGATGGTCAAAAAGCATGACGGAGGATGGAGAATGTAATTTTTTACGACATTAACAAAGCTGTCCAGAAGGACTGCTACCCTCTTCAGAGATTGATTGGAAGGTGGAATCCCTGTCGAGGTTTTGACTAAAGTGTTTCCTAGGCGCTTATAAAGGTTACCATCGATACAAATGGCCGAAGAAGACGAAGAGACAACCTTTTTACGGGGAAAAGGCGTTTATTGTTACAAGAAGATGCCTTTGCTTTGAAAAATCACGGTGCCACCTACCAACGATTGGTGGACAAAGCCTTCCACAAGCAAATAGGCGGGAATCGGAGGCCTACGTAGATGATATGGTCATTAAGAGTAGATCGGAGGAAGATATGCTCTCCGACATCAAGGAAACCTTCGATTAGCTTCGCGCCATCAATATGAAGTTAAATCCCAAGAAGTGTTCCTTTGGCGTGGAAGAAGGACAATTTTGGGGCATCGATCACCGAGCGGTGTATTAGGCCAATCCTTCGAAAGTCAAAGCCATCACAGATTTGCGACCTCCTAAGTCCCTAAAGGAAGTGCAAAGTCTTAACGGAAAGCTAGCAACCGGGGTTCTTGTGCGAAGGGTGCGAGCAGATCTTTGTTCTTCAAAACACTCAAAGGATGCACGGACAAAAGAGCGTTCCAATGGAGCATAGATCACGAAGCGACCTTTCAAAAGCTCAAGGATTCATGGCTATTCTACCTACACTGGCCCCAATCAAAGCGAAGTGTTGTTCATGTATATTCGACCTCTTTCGAGCATGCTCAGTCTTAGTGTTATTGGCGAAAAGGAAGAAGAAGCAAATCCCCATATACTTAGTTAGTAGGGTGCTACAGAGGCTAAATTACCCGGCATTAGAAGCTAATTTTGGCTTTAGTTCATGCTGCGAGGCGCGCTTTCGAAGGTACTTTCAAGCTCACCCCATAACCGTACTAGGCAAGCCAATTAGCGAGATACTTTCAAATAGGAGAAATCTAGAAGGATAGCTAAATGGGCTATCGAGCTAGGAGAACATGATATTGAATACAAAGCGAGCTCGGTCAAAGGGCAAATATTGGCGGACTTTTAGCGAGAAACACCCTCAAAGCGAAACATGACAAAAAGGTTGTTGAAAAGGAGCCCGCTAAAGCAATCGAAGGGTGGAAACTTTATACTTGACGAGCCTCGGCTCCGATGGTTCTGGCGCAGTCTCATGCTCGTTGATCCCAAAGGAAGGAATACACTTACGCGCCGTTTGAATCCGATGCTACGAACAATGGCGGGAGCACGAAGCCTTGTTAGCGAGTCTCCGATTGGCCAAAGATATGGAAGTGGAAGACTTGGCTATTTTTGTTGACTCACAACTAGTGGCCAACGGATAAAAGGCTCCTACGAGGCGAGACAACTGTGATCAAGCAATATACGGATAAGGCCAAAGAAATGCTCGAAGGGTTCACATCTTACAACATAGAGCATGTTCGAAGAAACCAAAACAAGAAGGCAGATGCATTTAGCAAAGCGGCATCAATGGCATTGCTCATTTAACAAAGGAAGTTTTGGTCGAAGTATTGGCGAGATGGTCCATCGTTCGAAAGGAGGTGTCGGCGTATCTTGGAGAAGACTTCAATTGGATGACTCAATTAGAGAATATCTAATAAGCTGACATCACTAGGAGGATCGAAGTTGGCTCGAAGGTGCGCATCAAAGCACCACGATGCGGGATCATGGGAAATTACTTATCTGAAGATCTTTTCTATCCCCTTGGCTCCGTTGTGTAGGGCCAAGGCAAGCTGCCAACATCATCTAAGAAGTGCATGAAGGATCCTGCGGACTTCACGGGACCCGCTCCGTTGTCTCCAAAGTCATGAGGTCGGATATTACTGGCCTTCGATGCCTGAGGCATTGTCGACATCATTGAAGTGCGAAGCATGTCAAGTTCACTCAAGAGTCCCAAGGCTACCAAAGCAAGATATGACTTCCGTAACGTCCGCATGGCCCTTCACAATGGGGATAGATATCGTAGGCCCTCTGCCAGTTTCTCCTGGAGGAGTAAAGTTCTTGGTCGTAGCCATCGATTACTTCACTAAATGGGTGGAAGCGAAGCCTTTGGCATCCATCACAGGAAGACACATGGAAAAATTTGTGTGGGAACACATTATCTGTTGGTTGAATTACTCCATCATCATTTCGAGATAATGGGAAGCGGTTTGCGAAGGGTATTCCCGTATTTTGAGGGGTCAGAATATCAGACAATCATTCACTTCCGTTTACCATCCTCAAGGTAACGGTCAAGTAAGAGTTACACAGAGACATCATACAAGGAATAGAAAGAAATTTGGGATCTGAGTCATCACGGTTAGGTAGATGAACTACCTCAAGTACTCTGGGCATAGACGCATACAAAGTCAAGTCATGGAGAAGCGCCTTTGACTTGACATATGGCGAGCTGTCATCCCTTAGAAGTAAGTTTGAAGCGAGAAAGGGTCATGAACGAGCGGCGGATAACGAAGAACTCCGTAGTAACTTGGACCTACTTGAAGAGCGAAGGAAATAGCCTCCATTAGAGGCTATCCACAAACAAAGATGAAAGGTACTATAATAAGCGAGTTAGGCCTTCGACTTTCAAACCAGGGGAATATGTCCTCCGACTCAATAGCGCAAGTAAAGTACGAGGGTAAAGCTGGACATACATGGGAAAGACCCTACGTTATTAAGGAAGCGTGTAGCGGAGCCTACAAGGCGGACCTTGGCGGGAGACGTTATTGATAGAACACGGAATGGCACTACTCTTCGTAAGTTCTACGTATGAAACTTACAATGTCTAAGGACATATTTTATTTGCTTTCAATCAATGTATTTGCATTCTTCTCACTTGGGGAAAGAAGCATTAATGGTAGGCGTCTAGTATTCATTTCATAAAATGATGTAATCCTCCCTACCCACTTAATGATAATAACACATTTCCCTCAAATCTCTTGTTTAGTTCAATACAACAAAGATTTGCCCACCAAGTCGCTTTATAAGTTTGAATGTCGAAGGGATGTACAAAGACTAAACAACATGTCTTACTCATATGAATAACATCCATCTCAACTTCACATTAACTTTCCTATATAGCCTTAAGGTATTTCAAACCTTCGCTGCCCAAAGGATCAAGATGGGTGGGTGCGCCCTCTCCACGATCAAATTATCGATTGCTAATATTCTTGGTGAAGTAACTACACACAATGAGGCTATGCATCTACCATGTAGGTTGTAAAAATATTTACGCAAGTAAAAGTAAAAAGAGAAGAATCACACATGGCAAAATTCGAGCCCTAGTGGCTTCGTTGTAGATTTATGACTAGTTTTACTAGTCTAAAGCGGTGTAGCCTTAAACATCCAACGTTATAAACTATTGTCTTAGGCCGTAGCCTACTACCAACATGCAATAAGTAAATTGTTTCATCAGGGCCGAAGCACGGACGAGCACATACAATTGTTTTAAGCAGGTACATACCACCACAGGGGATCAAATTTGTAACACCACCCGACAAAGGGTAGAAGTGTCACATACGGTGTCATATCAGAACATACAATTAAAAGCGGAAGTCTTAAGAATAAGGTATCAAGTCATTTAAACAATGACTTACAAGGAAAATTACATAATCCAAAATGTTTAAATTTAAAATGAGATCTCTAAACAATAGCCCGACAAAATAAATCCAAATAATAAGGTAACTAGGGTTGGTCCACTCGGATAATCCGACTCTCGGCCCATCAAGCCCATCTTCAAACCTAACACACTTGAGGAAAGAAATGCGGTGAGCTTAAAAGCTCGATGAACAGATATAACAAAACAAAAGCTAAATAAAATCTGAAATGCAAAATGAAACAAAGGAAACGGATAACAAAGTCGCGATTGAAATGAGAACAATGAGTCAATGAGGATCCCTGAGAACACAATTATATAGATATCCAAAGCCGAGATAACAAGGAGAACGAAGCAAAGCAAAGCAAAGAATCGATGACATATAAACAAGCACATACAAACCGACATACAAAATGAAACATAAGCAAGCATAACAGGCGTTGCATCCACACAACATATATGTCATACAATCAAATCAGGAAATTAGAAGACATACAAGCCCAACAGATATCTAGGAAAGCGGAAGCAATTAATTAATAAGTGAGCATGACAATTCACCACGAGTCAAAACCCTTAGTTGAAAACATAACCATTATCATAACGGCGAAGTACTAACAGTCCAACACATGGCGGTCCACGTAATAAGTAGGAATACAGTATAAACAATATAATTAAATGAATTAAAGACATAGCAGGGCAACTAAACAAATTAACAAGTCAGGGCGTCACACGAACCATTTACCTAATCAAACCGTAGCATAGCGAAATGTAAACATGGCGGGTAAACAATAGCGAGATAAGGACACAACGAATAGTCATAGTCCACGGAATTAAGCGAGCGAAGTACACATAATAAGCAGACAAAACTAACGATTACACATTAGCATGGTCACGACAATTGAGGGTCACATAGGTGAGATCACATATCATCAGATGAAAACAGTTACTCAGATAACCGTATACTAATCATATCATGCAGAGTAATCGGTAGTCACATAACACATGAAAAGCATAATCAAATCCAATAACATATAATAACCGGTGCGTGAATGGAGCGATATGCTGAAATAACGGAATGAAAGTGTGAGATCAATGAAAAGGTATCTATATCTTGGTAAGAGTAGTCATATAAAGTGTGAGAAATGAACAATTAATACAGATTATGGTGCGTTGGGGAAATACAAAAAGTACAGTATAGGCATATCAAAAGTGTAAGGGTTGTCAGAAATCTACCACGAGCCCAAAAACATATCATATCATATCATATCATAAGTAGCCATTGTATTGGTGACCCGGAATACCATATATAATAGGAGGAGACCTCGGTAACCAATGGAGTAGCTAGCTCGGACTATGAAGACGCGTATTGCACGACATCATTCACCGGACAAACAATCATATCATATCGGATAACGAGCAGTCTAGGATGCATCCATACGCTACCTCACATATACAAAATATGATCCACCACCAAGGGACGTGTGAACATCACTCTACGCCCTAGAGTCATGCCAGAGGTGCATCACCGACGACCATGTTACCTTCATTGCTAGGGAAACATATTTGGCTCGGGTATCAAACTGAAGGGTCAAAGCATAATCATATCATAAGGATTCATATCAAAGTTCATATCAAAGTTCCATAACATAATTTCATAATCAAAAGTTCATATCAATTGCTCATAATCGAGAAAGGTTACGTAGTCATAAGGTTCCAAGCGAAGGTTCATAATCGAGAAAGGTTCATAGACATAAGGTTCACAAGCGAAGGTTCATAATCGAAAAGGTTCATAATCGAGTTCATAACTAAAGGGTGCATAGCAGAGTCATATGGAAGCCCTAAATAGAAGGCTCAGAGCAAAGTATAACAGTTCAAAGCTAATATCGAAAGATGTAAACGAATCATGAGAAACCTTAAGAGAAAAGGTCAGAATATATGTACCTTAGCAACGTAATGAAAACAAACGGAAAAGTAACACCGGAAAGCAACGTCGTATCTTCGTCAAGAATCTACGAATTGATATCATATATTACTTATATACTCATTTTATAAGCTTCTTATGCATGTATAAGTGTTTTACTTATTGATATAATCTTTTTATCTTTCATTTTCTTAACTTCATATCTGGACCAGAATTTAGCGATTTTTATAAAATACTTACTTAGCTCAAATAAAATAAAGGAAATTCCCAGGGGTTCCCATATGAGTTAAAAGACTCTCCAAAAATTGGGGGATTTTATTTCCATGTCAAATGGCCTATGGAAAATCATAAGTCCATACCTGCCCAGAAAGTGGTCAGAAAATACACCTTAAAAGTTTACGCTTATTGGACCTGTTTAGACACCTTAAAAAAATTCCCAAAACTCCCAGAAATTCATTTATATCCTAAATGTCACTCCTGTAAAGGAGAGCTCCCAATTCTTTATGGTTTGAAAATGAAAAATCAAACAATCCAACTAAATTTCAGACCCGTTTTCTCAGCTTTGACACTTGATCTTGTAAAATTCAAAAATACGACTTAGACAACTCCAAATTCGACCAAACCACTTGGAAAACTTAACTAAGACATAAAATAAACTTTTCCAACAAAACCCAGATTATTGCACTTATAAAATTTGATCTATGACACATACAAATTCGACATATGATGCTGTCCAGTTTTAGGGTCCATAAAAACCATTATAAGCACATGTTTTACCTATCCAAACGCACCCATGACCCATGTAAGCCACACAACCTGATTTAATATCATCATATCAAGTTTAACCTTCCATATTTTCAGTCTTACAAAATTATATACCGTTTAACCACCAATAACCATTTTATACGCCCATAAATTAATCAAACGAAACCCTAAATCCTTCCTTTGTGTCGACCCAATAAATCAAGATTTGCATACGTTTCATATTACCCTTGTGTATGTCGTGGTGATGAGTTAAAACAGATTTCATAACAAGTCATTATGTACTCCTTTTATTCAACATGTTTAGGAACCCATACCATGATTTTATGTGATTAAACTATTCTTTCATGTGACAAGTTTATTCGATTACATGCATATATACGAATGGAGCACACATTAACAGACGTAATGAAAGAATATTGAACAGGGGTCATGATACAATACCCTTGATGAGTGAACGTGTGGGAGGAAGTCAAGAACCCAAGAAAACATAATCACGACCAAGCCAACACCAAACAGCCACTTTTACATATAGAAATTCACGACCAGCGGCACCCTTCTTGAATCAAGACCCGACAAACAAGCAAATCCTTCACACCAAACACCAAGGTCACAGCAACCTCCGGCGCCTATGTACCCTCCACGAACCGGCCTTGATGTCGAATGAAAATGGAAAAATATTGATGAGCCGTCACTTTTGGTTGTAGATGATATTAGGGTTTTGTAGTGTGTAAACAAAAAGAAGCGTATAATGAAAAGGAAGAGAGGGAAACACGGTTTCTTTTGGCGGGCCAAAGGAGAGGGAAAACATGGGCTAAGTCCAAATTCCAAATTAGATTGGCCTATATATTAACAATAACATGTGTTTGTACTTAGTAAGTTTTCGGTTCATGTAACGAAAGCGTGTAATGAAATTTTAAATGTAAACATGGATATATCTCATATATTTGATTTGACGAAGAGTTTTATAAGTTAGGTTAAATCCTACATTCTGAGAGCTTGAGGGTTTTTCGCATTTTATAGATATTAAATAGAGGGCAAAATAGTCTTCTCCGCGTTTTACGATTTGTAGGGTTTTACAACTCTTCCCCTAAGAAAATTTTCGTCCTCGAAAATTGAAGTTGCTGAGGTATCTGAGAGGCACAAGTTTAAGGTAGAAATAGCAATCCATAGTTTCATACTGATCATACGATTTAGGTCCAAAGCGTACAAAACTTACATTAACGGATAATCGGTGAGAATCTCACAAAAAATTACGAGAATTCCAATCGAACATGAGAGTGACAAATAGCGAAGACAAGTCATATTCCATTCATTTATTACCAACCCGGGCATTCCCAGATGTCATATGAGTTCAATAAGGTCAAATTATATGATCTCGGTATTATCGTTGATGAGGCATCATAATACTTGCATCACATAACAAGTCCTTATTCATCAATGTATTCACCTTTCGGTCATGACAAACCACATTAACAATATCACATCAAAGCAGAGATAACATATAGATAACAAGTAACATACCAAAA